>JAWNOB010000025.1:0-448551 GCA_035046265.1 Drosophila bunnanda | reverse complement strand
GAAATTTTACGATGAAACCCCTTAGATTTTTTTGTATGATGTTTTTTGGGAAAATCGAAACTTAAAAACCACATAACTAAGTCAAAAATGCATTAATTTTAATTCTGAAGCAAGTCCTGTGCTAGTTTTTTGGAGATTAACAAATCTGCATACCGGAAAGATAATATTTTAAAAAATATTTTTTTTTTTAGATTTTTGGAAATTTTACGATGAAACCCCTTAGATTTTTTTGAATGATGTTTTTTGGGAAAATCGAAACTTAAAAACCGCATAACTAAGTCAAAAATGCATTAATTTTAATTCTGAAGCAAGTCCTGTGCTAGTATTTTGGAGATTAACAAATCTGCATACCGGAAATATAATATCTTAAAAAATAATTTTTTTTTTAGATTTTTGGAAATTTTACGATGAAACCCCTTAGATTTTTTTGTATGATGTGTTTTGGGAAAATCGAAACTTAAAAAACGCATAACTAAGTCAAAAATGCATTAATTTTAATTCTGAAGCAAGTCCTGTGCTAGTTTTTTGGAGATTAACAAATCTGCATACCGGAAAGATAATATTTTAAAAAATAATTTTTTTTTTAGATTTTTGGAAATTTCACGATGAAACCCCTTAGATTTTTTTGTATGATGTTTTTTGGGAAAATCGAAACTTAAAAACCGCTTAACTAAGTCAAAAATGCATTAATTTTAATTCTGAAGCAAGTCCTGTGCTAGTTTTTTGGAGATTAACAAATCTGCATACCGGAAAGATAATATTTTAAAAAATAATTTTTTTTTTAGATTTTTGGAAATTTTACGATGAAACCCCTTAGATTTTTTTGTATGATGTTCTTTGGGAAAATCGAAACTTAAAAACCGCATAACTAAGTCAAAAATGCATTAATTTTAATTCTGAAGCAAGTCCTGTGCTAGTTTTTTGGAGATTAACAAATCTGCATACCGGAAAGATAATATTTTAAAAAATAATTTTTTTTTTTAGATTTTTGGAAATTTCACGATGAAACCCCTTAGATTTTTTTGTATGATGTTCTTTGGGAAAATCGAAACTTAAAAACCGCATAACTTAGTCAAAAATGCATTAATTTTAATTCTGAAGCAAGTCCTGTGCTAGTTTTTTGGAGATTAACAAATCTACATACCGGAAAGATAATATTTTAAAAAATAATTTTTTTTTTAGATTTTTGGAAATTTTACGAAGATAATATTTTAAAAAATAATTTTTTTTTTAGATTTTTGGAAATTTTACGATGAAACCCCTTAGATTTTTTTGTATGATGTTCTTTGGGAAAATCGAAACTTAAAAACCGCATAACTAAGTCAAAAATGCATTAATTTTAATTCTGAAGCAAGTCCTGTGCTAGTTTTTTGGAGATTAACAAATCTGCATACCGGAAAGATAATATTTTAAAAAATAATTTTTTTTTTTTAGATTTTTGGAAATTTTACGATGAAACCCCTTAGATTTTTTTGTATGATGTTTTTTGGGAAAATCGAAAGTTAAAAACCGCATAACTAAGTCAAAAATGCACTAATTTTAATTCTGAAGCAAGTCCTGTGCTAGTTTTTTGGAGATTAACAAATCTGCATACCGGAAAGATAATATTTTAAAAAATAATTTTTTTTTTTAGATTTTTGGAAATTTCACGATGAAACCCCTTAGATTTTTTTGTATGATGTTCTTTGGGAAAATCGAAACTTAAAAACCGCATAACTTAGTCAAAAATGCATTAATTTTAATTCTGAAGCAAGTCCTGTGCTAGTTTTTTGGAGATTAACAAATCTACATACCGGAAAGATAATATTTTAAAAAATAATTTTTTTTTTAGATTTTTGGAAATTTTACGAAGATAATATTTTAAAAAATAATTTTTTTTTTAGATTTTTGGAAATTTCACGATGAAACCCCTTAGATTTTTTTGTATGATGTTTTTTGGGAAAATCGAAACTTAAAAACCGCATAACTAAGTCAAAAATGCATTAATTTTAATTCTGAAGCAAGTCCTGTGCTAGTTTTTTGGAGATTAACAAATCTGCATACCGGAAAGATAATATTTTAAAAAATAATTATTTTTTTAGATTTTTGGAAATTTCACGATGAAACCCCTTAGATTTTTTTGTATGATGTTTTTTGGGAAAATCGAAACTTAAAAACCGCATAACTAAGTCAACAATGCATTAATTTTAATTCTGAAGCAAGTCCTGTGCTAGTTTTTTGGAGATTAACAAATCTGCATACCGGAAAGATAATATTTAAAAAAATAATTATTTTTTTAGATTTTTGGAAATTTCACGATGAAACCCCTTAGATTTTTTTGTATGATGTTTTTTGGGAAAACCGAAACTTAAAAACCGCATAACTAAGTCAAAAATGCATTAATTTTAATTCTGAAGCAAGTCCTGTGCTAGTTTTTTGGAGATTAACAAATCTGCATACCGGAAAGATAATATTTTAAAAAATAATTTTTTTTTTAGATTTTTGGAACTTTTACGATGAAACCCCTTAGATTTTTTTGTATGATGTTTTTTGGGAAAATCGAAACTTAAAAACCACATAACTAAGTCAAAAATGCATTAATTTTAATTCTGAAGCAAGTCCTGTGCTAGTTTTTTGGAGATTAACAAATCTGCATACCGGAAAGATAATATTTTAAAAAATAATTTTTTTTTTAGATTTTTTGAAATTTTTCGAAAAAATTTTCAAAAATTGAAAAACTCTTATTTTTCGTTCAGGCATGTCTAGAAAGGTTCCCCTGTTAATGCTGATGAAGAATATATATGATTTATAGGGTCGGAAACGACTGTTAATGCTGATCAAGGATATAGCCTCTGACTTAAATTATAATACCCATGCAAGGGTATAAAAAGTAAGTATTCAATATTATTTTCATGCATACTATATTAAGTAGGAAAAGCCCCGAAAAATACATCCCATAATAATCACGATCATAACTTTTGAAGGGAAACTGCATACCGGAAATATAATATCTTAAAAAATAATTTTTTTTTTAGATTTTTGGAAATTTTACGATGAAACCCCTTAGATTTTTTTGTATGATGTGTTTTGGGAAAATCGAAACTTAAAAAACGCATAACTAAGTCAAAAATGCATTAATTTTAATTCTGAAGCAAGTCCTGTGCTAGTTTTTTGGAGATTAACAAATCTGCATACCGGAAAGATAATATTTTAAAAAATAATTATTTTTTTAGATTTTTGGAAATTTCACGATGAAACCCCTTAGATTTTTTTGTATGATGTTTTTTGGGAAAATCGAAACTTAAAAACCGCATAACTAAGTCAACAATGCACTAATTTTAATTCTGAAGCAAGTCCTGTGCTAGTTTTTTGGAGATTAACAAATCTGCATACCGGAAAGATAATATTTTAAAAAATAATTTTTTTTTTTAGATTTTTGGAAATTTCACGATGAAACCCCTTAGATTTTTTTGTATGATGTTCTTTGGGAAAATCGAAACTTAAAAACCGCATAACTTAGTCAAAAATGCATTAATTTTAATTCTGAAGCAAGTCCTGTGCTAGTTTTTTGGAGATTAACAAATCTACATACCGGAAAGATAATATTTTAAAAAATAATTTTTTTTTTAGATTTTTGGAAATTTTACGAAGATAATATTTTAAAAAATAATTTTTTTTTTAGATTTTTGGAAATTTCACGATGAAACCCCTTAGATTTTTTTGTATGATGTTTTTTGGGAAAATCGAAACTTAAAAACCGCATAACTAAGTCAAAAATGCATTAATTTTAATTCTGAAGCAAGTCCTGTGCTAGTTTTTTGGAGATTAACAAATCTGCATACCGGAAAGATAATATTTTAAAAAATAATTATTTTTTTAGATTTTTGGAAATTTCACGATGAAACCCCTTAGATTTTTTTGTATGATGTTTTTTGGGAAAATCGAAACTTAAAAACCGCATAACTAAGTCAACAATGCATTAATTTTAATTCTGAAGCAAGTCCTGTGCTAGTTTTTTGGAGATTAACAAATCTGCATACCGGAAAGATAATATTTAAAAAAATAATTATTTTTTTAGATTTTTGGAAATTTCACGATGAAACCCCTTAGATTTTTTTGTATGATGTTTTTTGGGAAAACCGAAACTTAAAAACCGCATAACTAAGTCAAAAATGCATTAATTTTAATTCTGAAGCAAGTCCTGTGCTAGTTTTTTGGAGATTAACAAATCTGCATACCGGAAAGATAATATTTTAAAAAATAATTTTTTTTTTAGATTTTTGGAACTTTTACGATGAAACCCCTTAGATTTTTTTGTATGATGTTTTTTGGGAAAATCGAAACTTAAAAACCACATAACTAAGTCAAAAATGCATTAATTTTAATTCTGAAGCAAGTCCTGTGCTAGTTTTTTGGAGATTAACAAATCTGCATACCGGAAATATAATATCTTAAAAAATAATTTTTTTTTTAGATTTTTGGAAATTTTACGATGAAACCCCTTAGATTTTTTTGTATGATGTGTTTTGGGAAAATCGAAACTTAAAAAACGCATAACTAAGTCAAAAATGCATTAATTTTAATTCTGAAGCAAGTCCTGTGCTAGTTTTTTGGAGATTAACAAATCTGCATACCGGAAAGATAATATTTTAAAAAATAATTATTTTTTTAGATTTTTGGAAATTTCACGATGAAACCCCTTAGATTTTTTTGTATGATGTTTTTTGGGAAAATCGAAACTTAAAAACCGCATAACTAAGTCAACAATGCATTAATTTTAATTCTGAAGCAAGTCCTGTGCTAGTTTTTTGGAGATTAACAAATCTGCATACCGGAAAGATAATATTTAAAAAAATAATTATTTTTTTAGATTTTTGGAAATTTCACGATGAAACCCCTTAGATTTTTTTGTATGATGTTTTTTGGGAAAACCGAAACTTAAAAACCGCATAACTAAGTCAAAAATGCATTAATTTTAATTCTGAAGCAAGTCCTGTGCTAGTTTTTTGGAGATTAACAAATCTGCATACCGGAAAGATAATATTTTAAAAAATAATTTTTTTTTTAGATTTTTTGAAATTTTTCGAAAAAATTTTCAAAAATTGAAAAACTCTTATTTTTCGTTCAGGCATGTCTAGAAAGGTTCCCCTGTTAATGCTGATGAAGAATATATATGATTTATAGGGTCGGAAACGACTGTTAATGCTGATCAAGGATATAGCCTCTGACTTAAATTATAATACCCATGCAAGGGTATAAAAAGTAAGTATTCAATATTATTTTCATGCATACTATATTAAGTAGGAAAAGCCCCGAAAAATACATCCCATAATAATCACGATCATAACTTTTGAAGGGAAACTGCATACCGGAAATATAATATCTTAAAAAATAATTTTTTTTTTAGATTTTTGGAAATTTTACGATGAAACCCCTTAGATTTTTTTGTATGATGTGTTTTGGGAAAATCGAAACTTAAAAAACGCATAACTAAGTCAAAAATGCATTAATTTTAATTCTGAAGCAAGTCCTGTGCTAGTTTTTTGGAGATTAACAAATCTGCATACCGGAAAGATAATATTTTAAAAAATAATTATTTTTTTAGATTTTTGGAAATTTCACGATGAAACCCCTTAGATTTTTTTGTATGATGTTTTTTGGGAAAATCGAAACTTAAAAACCGCATAACTAAGTCAACAATGCATTAATTTTAATTCTGAAGCAAGTCCTGTGCTAGTTTTTTGGAGATTAACAAATCTGCATACCGGAAAGATAATATTTAAAAAAATAATTATTTTTTTAGATTTTTGGAAATTTCACGATGACACCCCTTAGATTTTTTTGTATGATGTTTTTTGGGAAAACCGAAACTTAAAAACCGCATAACTAAGTCAAAAATGCATTAATTTTAATTCTGAAGCAAGTCCTGTGCTAGTTTTTTGGAGATTAACAAATCTGCATACCGGAAAGATAATATTTTAAAAAATAATTTTTTTTTAGATTTTTTGAAATTTTTCGAAAAAATTTTCAAAAATTGAAAAACTCTTATTTTTCGTTCAGGCATGTCTAGAAAGGTTCCCCTGTTAATGCTGATGAAGAATATATATGATTTATAGGGTCGGAAACGACTGTTAATGCTGATCAAGGATATAGCCTCTGACTTAAATTATAATACCCATGCAAGGGTATAAAAAGTAAGTATTCAATATTATTTTCATGCATACTATATTAAGTAGGAAAAGCCCCGAAAAATACATCCCATAATAATCACGATCATAACTTTTGAAGGGAAACTGCTGATGGGCAAGAAGATTTCCTCCCACCGAAAAAGCTTGCCGGACTTGGTAAAATTCTACTCGAGGCGGCACTCAAAATGCGTAGCATTTCCGTCTCCACCTGTCTTCTCACCTGTGGACCCCCTCCGCCTGTCTGCACTCCACGTCGGCCACACACCACACACTCTCTGCCTGCCGCTGGCAGTGCAAGCCTCAATACCCGCCCCTCTATCAACTCGGCCAGCAAACATTTTGTTGCCTTTTGTTGCACAGAAAGAACGGGATCAAAATACTGATGAATTCCTAAAAACAAAGCATGTTTATTAATTTGAAATTGATAATAGAAATACATTACATTAAGCCATTTAAATAATATGAACAATTATTAATATCAATTTTAAAGTAGAATATACCAATTGATAGTACAATTACATTTTAATTGCTTAATATTGATAATATTATTAAACTATTCAAATGTAATTTTATTATCAATTGGTATATTCTACTTTGAAATTGATAACAATAATTGTTCATATTATTTTAATGGCTTAATGTAATGTATTTTTATTACATTATTAATATTATTAAGAAATGCAAATTAATTTTAATTATCAATTTCAAAGTAGATTTTAAGAATCTTTTTTTGAACAAAGATTAGCAATTGGATACTTTATTTCTGGAATTTCTATCAATAAGTTAGCCCTAGGATACATTGGAGACAAATGCCACTAACTATTCGAACCAGTAACAAATCGATTTAAATTCTGATTGCATCTTTTGAAATCCCTTCTTTGGACAGAGACCATTTGGAAAAGCTTAGCCGTTGAAGGCTAATTTTCTTTCAGTGCACGTGTGTGCAGCTTCTGCCGTTGCGAGTGTGGCTGCTTCACTGCAACAATATATTATGCGCTAAGCTCCTCAACTATGCAGCTAAGCGGAGGTGAGGGAGGACCACCAGGCGGCCGGGTGGCCATTTGGCTTTGGCTCTGGTTAACCGACTACCGTTTTGTAATTTATTTAAGTAATAAAATAAATATATGTACGTTATACGAACACTGCACACCTGCCCTGCCCTACCCTGCCCGGTCCTGTCCTGTCCTGTCCCGGCCTGCTCGGCTCCGGAGGACCTGAAGAGTTCCGCAGACAGGCGGCGCACATGCAGCACTGCATCGGAATGCGGCATGGATGTGGACGTGAACGTGAACGTGGACCTCGATGTGGATGTGGATGCGTTAGTGGGTTTGTTGTCAAGCGAAAGTGCGCTTCAAGTGCACGAAGCACCCACTTACCCAAAGTGAATTTAGTGTCAAGTGCAGGAAAATGTGAAAAGCAGCTGCGAGTTAGTTTTTCATATTTAAGCAGCACTTCAGCCCGGCAGCAGCAACAACAACGCGGTAGCGGCACATTCTCCTCCGCACAGTGGGTTTTTCTTTTAAGCCAGAAAATTACGGATTAATTTACGAAACTTATTTTAAATTGGGCATCCAGGGAAAATATCTTAGCAGCTCGAAAGGAAAAAGAAGTTGAATTGAGGCGAAAAAGTTCATCAAATTAAAGATAATATATACTGTGGTAGTTTATTTTATAGTTTATATGAGGCAGAGCTATTCAAGTTCTTAAATTGATAATTAAGGTATTTCTACCTCCAAAGCGTTCTGAATTTATAGGTCCTTTATAGGTCTTTTCTGTCCATATATCCATTTCCATGTCCTTAAGACTGTTGAAGTTTATACACTATACTTTCAGATTTATGATCTTTTTAAAGAAGGTAGCTAATGTTTCGGTCGGCTTGACCTTATTGTGGAATAATTAAATATTCTCTATCAGACCTGCACTACTGTGCCAGGGCACCTGTGTGCGGGTAGTGGGTCGCGGATCAAGGACCAGGAACAGGTCTGGCTTGGATTTCAGCTGGCGGATCCTTCAGGGCGAAACAATGCCTGTGCCGCCATTTAGAAGCCCTTCGTCCTCCCCTCCCAGGACTACGCGGCGGATGTCGTTGACTTTTCAAGTCGCATTAGGAGCGACACGGCGGCGTCGCCTTCGCTGGCAGTGGGCTGGAGGAGGCGGATGGGTGGCCTTGTGGGTGGGACTTAAGTGTGGTGGCTCGCGGTGGGGCATAAAAATACATGTAAGAGGCTTTCAGCTTATTGTTTGGCACTGTCGCGCTTTTATGATTGCACGCAGGTCCTTGGCGCTCTGCGCCCGGTCGCTCCACCTCGGTCCCCGATATCTTGTCTCGGCTTAATTTTATTGATATTACACGTACTTGAAGTCGACGACCAGGTCGAAAACAGGCGCCGTCAACCTACCAGCCCCTCCTCTTGGCCATTTCCATTCACATTCGAAGCATTTGGCTATTAATTTTTACGACTTACGACTTGCGACTTGAGGCTTACGGCGGTAGATGTGAGCGACCGCGCGGAGTTGATCAATTTTTCATATCTATTGGCACTTATGTACTTGCCCCGATATATGTCTTATATATTTATGATACGCTTTCGTTGTGCAAATCCAATTACGGTTTCATATTCAAGAATCAAGACCTGCAAAGCTGTTTGCACTCTGTTTACTTCTGGATTTTGTTCATGAAAAAAATTGGCAATTCGTTTTAAAGCATAATTTAATTTGTTCTTAAGTGTGGGACCCCATATTGTTGGAGTGCTTTCTCCAATTACAGTTTGCAAATTAAGCTCATGTCTGCATGCTCACATGGTGTGTCTTGCAACATCATGATGTAACAACAGAGTTGCTCATTTCGCAGCCAATCGGAATAGTTTCGTTTTGGCGGATCGTTCCTTTTTTGGCGATCACGTTTCATAATGTTGAAACGATGGAAACGAAACAAAAAAGGCAAAAAAGCTCATTACCAGCAAATA
Source organism: Drosophila bunnanda (assembly GCA_035046265.1). Lineage (NCBI taxonomy): Eukaryota > Metazoa > Arthropoda > Insecta > Diptera > Drosophilidae > Drosophila > Drosophila bunnanda. The sequence continues at coordinate 439,418 of JAWNOB010000025.1, read as the reverse complement.
TTGAAAAATGCCACATTCTCAAAACAAATTAACAACACCAAGATACCAAAACCATAATTTGTCCGATTTGCGGAATGGCGAGATAACTCTAGTTATCGATAATTAGTCCATCTGTCATTTAAAGGGAAAACTCGCGTGGTTGAAAACGTGTGTGTTGAAAAATCTAAAAAAAAAAGAAGCTTAAGCAAATAAGATGTCTGCCATTCAAGTATGCATCAAATTGCGTGCCGTCGAGCCCGGCCAGTCTTCCCTCTGGCAGGTGAAGGAGGGCCGCTCGATCGAGTTGGTGGACAGTTTCGCGAAGGCCAGTGTTTTTGGTAAGTGACTTAGCAATTCCTCATAGAGAAGCACCCCTTGACGCACTGCCCCATAGACTTTTCATTCGATGAGGACGCCGGCAACCAGGAGGTGTTTGACCGAATGGCCAAGCACATCATCCGCGCCTGCGTGCAGGGCTTTAACGGCACTATTATTGCCTACGGGCAGAAGTCGTCGGGTAAGCACTTAAATTCCCTCTTGCCTGGCCACGAACTCTGATCGAAGGTTCCTTTCCCCAGGCAAAACCTACACTATGATGGGCGATGGCCAAAACCCTGGTGTAATTATGCTGGCCGCGAAGGACATTTTCCAGCAGGTGGCCAATGAAACTGAGCGCATCACTGTGGTGTCCGCGAGCTACATCGAGATCCACAATGAAAAGATAAACGACTTGCTTAACAGGAAAAACCAAGACCTCCAGATCCTCGAGGCTGCCAATGGGGCCATGACGGTTGACTCTGAGGAGTGGGCCATAACCAATGAGAGCGACCTTATGCAACTTATCCGCTACGGCAATAATGAGCGCTCCGACCATTCGCACGTCATCCTTCAGATAATCGTCGAGTCGTGGTCTGATCACAGCGACTCTATCCAACAGAGCATTCTCAGTCTGGTGGACCTGGCTGGGCCAGAGCGACAGAGTGGGGATTTCCCGCCTGATTCCCAAGGCTCAGGTGGCGTCGCCCTCAACAAGAGCCTGATGTTCCTCAGCAACGTAGTCAACAATTTATCGTATGCTAATGTGGACAACAAATATATTAATTTCCGGGACTGCAAGCTGACGCATTTCCTGCAGGCGTCGCTGTGCGGCAAAGGCCTTACCTCCATCATCTGCACCATTAATCCTTCGATCATAGAGGAGTCTCGATCCACGCTGGCCTTTGCCATGCGCGCCAGGAAGATCGGCACTAAGCCGCCGGTCAATAAGATGGAGCAGCTGGATTGCAAGAAGCAAAGTCAACTTGAGCTCGAGATCTTCGAATTTCAGCCGATTTCTCCAGACACCTCGTCTACTGAGTCCGAGGCTTCAAGGACTATCGTAGACCGCCGTCCAGAGAGCAGTAGCCTGCTCCGGTCGTCCAAGCTGCCGCAACTACAAGAATATCCAGTTTCTCGATGGGATATAGCTCCTCTGGCCCCTGTCGTAAGTACTGAAGATCTAATCTATGATCTAATCGAACAGTTAAGGAAAACGATCCATCAGATGGAGATTAAGTTGAACTCGGGCTTAAGTCGCATCTGCACAGCTTATGAGATGACCGCATCCGTGAAACAGGCGGAAGTCAAACAGGAGAAGAATATTCCATCCTCTGAGTACGGGGTAGGAGAGCGCTCCAGTATTATTGATCGCTGTCAGACGGAATTTCTGAAGTTAAAATATGCTCTCAATATTATAATTGGAGAAGAGATGGAGGCCTCGAGGGCCCAGCACCAGGCAGAGCTCGAGGAATACAGGAAAACCCTGAAAGAGAAGGTCCTTGAGGCAGCAGAGAACCAGAAGCGGATGGAAGTTGCTTACTCAAAGAAGCTAAAAAATGTGAAGGCAGTCTTGCAGGTTCAAATCCAACAAGCCGATGAAGAGCGAAATATGGCTCTAGGTGAGCTTGAGTTGATGAAGGAGCATACCCAAGACCTCCAGCGAATGTATGACCTAATGGCTAATGACATGAATAACCTAAAGCAGGAGAAGTCAATCTTGCAGGTCAGGATCTATGAAGGCGATGCCCTGCACTCCAGCACCGTAAGGAAGTTTCACGAGCTTAAAATCCAAATGGATAATATGAGCAAGCAGAACGTTGACCTGAGAAAAGAACTACAAAATGCTAAGCTTAAGACAGCTGACCTTGACGATCTGATTTCGAAGATCGAAGATCTGACGTTATCCCTTTCGGAGGCAACGGAAGAGTCCTCCACTTTGCAAGAGGCCCTGCAATCGCAAATACTTGCTTCTAAGAAGGAAATCACCAGTCGAGATGAAGAAATAGAAAAACTTAGTTCGGACTTTGAGCGTGCCCTGGAGGCAAACAATACTGCGACTGAGGAACTATCAGCTGTGACAATGCTGCTAGAGGGATTGAAGGAGAAGATGTTCATGGAGAGAATACAGTTCGATAAGGGGACTGCAATTGTCAATGCTTCCATAAACGACTTGCAGCTCAAGCTCAATTTCCTGCAAGAACAAAATTTAGAGCACGAATCTGAAAACTGTGATCTAAAGATGAATCTGAATCTGCTGCAAACTAAAATAAAAGAATTTGAGGGGGCAACAACTCTATTGGAGGAGCAGCGACGAAATGAAGAAGTAGAAGTCAACCGGAAATTCTTGGAGATGAGTCAGGAATTGAAGTTAAACCGCCTTGCCATCGAGAATATGGCCAGGGAGTGCGACAAACTGGCAGCCAGTTTCAAGGAGGAAAAGGAGGACTTGAAAAAACAGCTGTGTGAAGAGAAGATTAGCTCCTTGAATCTGAAAGAACGTAATGCTGAACTCGTGGAGAACCTAAAGGCCAGCGAGGGACGATCCGAATACCTGCGAGAAGCCCTAACTTATCAAAATAGATTCATGGAAGAAACCAACGCTAAGTTCCAGAAATACGTAAAGCAGGTTGAGCAGCTACAAAGTGTGACAGAGAACAGGGAACAGGGAGCAGATGAAGAACCGTCCAAATAAGCTGCTCAAGTCCCGGCGCCAATCCAGCAGATTCCACCAACATCCGGGAACATCCATAATCTCACCACTAGGATCCCAAAATCAACTGATCCTGGTTGATGCCCAGAAACAGAAATTGACGAGGAATCCCCTGATTATATTAAATACATTATTTTCGAATTTAAAAGGGAATTTTAAAAACTGCAAAACACCAACACTTGCACATATCCAAGTCGTAAAACAGAAATTTGCACAAATTGTTCCATTTGCTGTAATTACTTGCGAGTTCCCAATAAAATTCCATCTGGCGAATATATCTACGTTCTTTTGGGGTATTTCCTACGATTGGCTCCTTTAATTCGTATTCTCTAACACAACAACTATTCCATAAACATGTATATGTATGCCAGGTCCTGGACTCGTTGTTTTTGCTGTTGCTTTTCGGGCAATAAAAATGCTACAACTTAATTAATTAAGTGCAAATGATAAAAATGACCAAACAGCACGAAACACACACACAAACAGAGAGAGAAAAAACTAATTAAGTTTTATGTGCAATTTTCGTGGCTGAAAAGTTTCGTTTGTGTGTGGCAATTGTGTGGTGTGCAAAGGGCATAGGGGCACAGGGGCACGGGGGCAGGGCATTAAGGATGGTGTGGCAGTTGGGGCTCTGGAGTGTGTGCCACGTTACGTGGCCGTCACGTTCTGTTATTTATTTTGATAGTTTGTTGTAGCTGCGGAGCACCGTTTTCCCCATTGTCCCTTCATCTCCGGCCATGCCCTTCGCTCTTGGCCCTGTTTTGGCGGGAAATCTGTGCGCTGACATTTGCCGCGATTAATGAAAGTTAAGCTTTTGTCTGAGCTCTTTAATTTGTGGCCATTAGAGGAGGGGGCCAGGAGAGGGCTAATACACAGGGGGAAAATATGTGCCCTTGCCTCCTGCAAGCTCCTTTTACTTGTTTTGATATATTCCTAAAGAAAAATGACAATGGGTTTTCCTATTAAGAACTACAATTTGGGAAAATATCAATAAATATATAAAAAGGCTTATCGAATTTACAAAACTTGTCCAAGTTTTCCTCTTTGATCTCTGAGTGCACGCACAGACCCAAAACCGGATCACCACAAACATTCTCTTTCGACGGAAATGGCAATAGCCAAAAATCCATTGCCTACTTATGTGGGCTGCATGGGAGCCGCGTTAGACAAGTGAGGGAGGAGGTAGATGGGCGGTTTTTATTCCAGGAGGACTGCAGGAAAAACACATGCCTGGCCAGAAGCTTGTTTACATGCGTTTGGCGCACTTGCCAGATAAATTAGCAGCAACATCACAGCAGCAGCAACAACAACACCGGCAAAATTGCACCGTCCTGCAACCAGCTCGCGTTTAGTCAACTCTGATTTTAAAAGCAAGAAAACTTCTACATGGTTATATTTCCAATTCAAAGCGCTTTTCACATTGTAAAAATTATGGCAAACGAAATCTAAACTAGTATTTGATCTACTCGTTAAGGTATTACCAGGCATCAGCATTAAACATTATTGAAGGAATAAAGAAAAGGTTTGTGCAATTATTAAGGGTAATCTTTTGGGCAACGGGGATAGTGCTAATATATATTCTATCTTTCTTGAGATATTTTAGTTTTTAATTATTTTAAAGTGGGTTATATTTTATAAATACCCCATTACTATATCATATATATATATATATAGAACGATCTATTAAGTAATACTCTAGGAAAATATCGTTGTTTATTTATAAATGTTTTATAGCTTTCTTTAATTTACTTAATTCTAAATAGATAGGGTATTCAAATGTCGGCATGCCGAAGAGAACCTCCTGTCTTGTTTATGTATTATTTCAAGCACAACTGAAATTGCCACAACTATGTCTTGCAGGTTGCATTTACTTAGTTGCATTCGAAACTCAACGAGGCTGCAGCAAAATTTTGAAGTTGCTGAAAAATATTTGTCCCTGCTTCAACTTCAACTTCAGCCTTTCTTCCGCCCGGCATGTGTTGGAAAACTTTCGACTTCAGTACACAACTTACCCCAACTTCTGGCGGAGCAGGGAAAGCCAAAAAAAAAAGAAAAAGATTTGTTAACTTGGCCGAAAAGGAGGAGGAACTTTCTATTCGAAGTTGGCCAGAGAGTAAATTGAAGGAGACGACGGACGGGCTTACAGTCCAATTTCGCAAATCGTCCGTTTTTGCAGGTGATAAATTTTGAAAGGCATTTTAATTGATTTCGACAAGAGAAATTAAATTCTGCCAGAGCGAGGGCCAGGGCCAGGACGAAGGTGTGAGCGCCATCAATTATTAAACGTTCTATGCCATTTGAATTATCAAATTTTGCCACTGACAAAATGCTCGATGCTCCTGCGCCTCTCACATGTGAGTTTCAATTAAAAATTTACTTATTTGCTCGACAAAGTTTTTGTGCGGCGGAGAGCAGCATGGAGACTTCAAATACCAAAATGCTCAAATACAAAACGACAGGCAAAATGCAGAAGGAGCCGGAGATGCCAGGATATACAACGAGTATGTGCCTGAACGGGGAAAAGGAAATGTGATTGTGATTGTGAATGTAAATGGGTATGGGTATGGGTATGGGTATGGGAATGAATAAATTTCCAAGCAGTTGAAATGTTGAACCAAGCGAAGTTTCTGCTTTGTTTTGGCGCCTCAACTAAAGAAACACACACAGAATAAGTAGGGAGCGGAGCAGAAAAAGGCGTACACCGGAAAATAGCACCCTGAGAGTGCATTAGCCTAAAAATTAGGCATTTATGCAGTTAAGGAGCCCACGAATTAGCTGAAAATTCAACTAACACCAAAACATGTAGAATATTTTCTGGAGTTTAAAATTTGTGACTAATGTGAGGTCTGGTTACAGTGTATTCTCATCCGAAGAAGATGCCAAGGCTGGAGCGGCATGCGGTTTGTGGCGGCCTCTTACTTGCTGCACACTTTGTGGCTATCGGTGACAGGGGCGGGGAACTATAGAGCCTGGCCCCAGGAAGCGCTGCAACTGGAGGAGGAACTGTTCAAGTTGTGCAGCGAAAGCCACAAAAATAAGAAACGACGACAAAGTAAGTACTGCCACCGCCCCCTCCTCGAGTGGCGCCTCCGCCTCTGTGCAAGGAATTAGAGCCGCAAATCATTTTGAAAACAATGCATATGCCATGTCATATGACAGGGACTCATCCGGAAGGGGAAGGATGGGGAGCTTGTTGGGTTTTCCAGGAAGCTGCACAAAATTCTCCACGCCCTTTTAGACGTCGGATATTCGAGATTCCGTCAATGCTAATTAGTCGGGTTTGCGGCAGCTTCTAATTGGGATTAGCTATTGTTGAAGGAGCAACTTTCCTGGGGCGTAATCGCGTCAGAGATTGAGGTGCCAATGAGCTCATTAGCGGGCAATCCGGACTGATGCTGGAACTTTATTATTTGCTGAAAATGTTTATTGCAATCCCTTGAGAGCATGCTGTGAGAATTCCCAGCGATAATCGTATTCCATTCGGTCACAAAAGAAACTGAATTATTTGGGATCCAGGATTTAGATTCTAAGCCCAAGACCGAAGCGAAACCCATACCCAATCCCACTCGAAATCAGAGCCCGGCTAGAAAGGCTTCTAAGCCAAACCCCGTTTCGGCCATGTGTGTAATGTCGGCTCAGACATGTCTAACACCCTTTGGCTAAGCTGCACTGCCCCGTCCACAGGATTGCACCCACATTTCTACTTCCTTCACTTCACGTCTCCTCGAGGAGGACTTGCAATTTAATATTCATTTTGTGAAAGACCCATTTACATTTTGCGTTTGCCCTTTTTCGTTACTCCTGCTCCTGCTCCTGCTCCTGCTCCCTTTCTGCATGTGAGTTGCACTTTCTTTTTTTTTCGACCTCATTCCCGAGCCCGAGATGGAGCCGGAGAGCTCTTCCCTTCTGTACTCATCGGGGAAGCGACTGCTCAACACGGCGTATGCGTAATCTAAGCAGAGCTCTACATACCCCAGCACTCTTCAGTGCCTTTTGTTTGACTTAATTCAACCGCAATGGCACAAGGATGCGGGATGTGTACGGGATGCTGCTGGGAGGCCGGGACACTGGGAGGCTGGGGATACAGGGACAGGGATTTGCGAGCGTTGACCACTTGAAAAGATTTTAACCCGCTGTCCCCGACTTTTGTCCAGGGGCCACCCATCGTCCTTTACATCCTTCCCATTCCTCCATTGCCTTTCATCCTTCATCCTCCTCCTTTTGGGAGGAGAAAACCTGCTGCAGCTGTTGATTTATACGCACTGGACCATGTCAATGTCGATGCCGGGCGCCCTGAGGGAAGCAATCATCGCCGGGTTGCCATAACCAGATGCCCACAGAGAGGTCCTTCACGGAGAGAAAAATTACTAAAATTGTTGACTGCAGAGGAATAAAAGGAATCATTTTTGTAGTTTAATTCTCGTTCTTCTCCTCAGGATCTGCAAACCCGTCTTAAGGATTTTGTCCAGGGCGTACATCTTGCGAAGACAGACCATACACACCGATAATCTTACATAGAGGCAACGGGGAGTCACATACATAGGTCTTCCACAGGATATGCAGTCGGTCACCATTATTTCAACAATTCAACAACACATCTTGTTCTCCAATGAAATAAAGCTACATACAGATGAATAACTAAAATGCATTCGAAATATTTTTCTTTTCTTACCGTGTAGGCTTCAGCTCAATTGTAAATCCAATTCGAGCCTGGCATTTGGTTGGGTTGAGGAAGCCAATAAACAAGTAATCGGCCACGCCCACTAAACCTTCACAATTAAGAAGAGGGGTGGCGGATGGAAAGAGAGCTGCAACTCCGCGCAACTGGGAAATTGTTTTTGCGGGTGCCGAAATAGTTATTAAAATACATATGGACGGTTAAATGTTTAACTAATGGCCCACCATATGTGATAATTGGGTGCGTGGGTGGACGGATGCAAATATTTGGCCATTGGCCACAAAGCCCGGGTTTACTGCCAACCAGCGAAAATGCAATTGAAATGCAAATATTAATTACAATCACATGGGCAGCGAGGTGCTATCGTATAGTAGTATCGCTTAACACGTGCGATAGTTAAAAAGTTTTTTGTGATCGAAAAGAGGAAAAGAACATTTCCACTTTTGCAATATTCTTGCATCTATTAAAGATATGGCTAAAATATGGTTATTATAAAAAAATTTATATAATTTGATTATATATATAATGAAAGTGCTATAAAAAAAGTAATTGAGACAATCGGAATTGAAACAGCATATTGTAATAAACAATTTATGAAACAGTAATAGCTGCCTTTAGTTTGTTTCTAAACAAATAACTTATCAAATAGAAGACAATGCTTCATATTAAATAAAATAATAAAATATTTGCCACATTCCGATAACAAAACAATTGCAAAAAGTTTGTTACAACCGGAACATAAAAAATTGAAATCGCAGATAAGGAAGAAAAAGCTCTCTTGTTAATTATGTATTTTCCTGCATATATATAGAATTAACATTTACTACTTTCATCACTAGATTTTTTCCTAAAATCATGGTAGCATTTTGCTAAACATATGTCTGTTATCGATATGTTTGTAGAACTTGACGTGTGTAACTGTCCTAAAGCTAACCACGACGCCTGTTCGATGTCAAGCATCTCTACTCCCGTTTTTTTTCTCCTAAAAAGTTTTGTGAAAATTTGATTTGTGAACAAAAAAATCCTGCAGACAATAATGAGTTATTACCCGAAATTTTCGAATGTAAATTGGCTAATTAGGTGACTGTTATCTTGGTCAGGTATGAAACTACCCATATTTAATTACAGAAATCGCATTACTCATGCGCAAGCGGACCGAACGCGTCGGGCCATGCGCCTGCGCATTTCCAAGAAAGAGACTCGGCGCGGTCGAGTGGCTGGCACCGTCACGGGTCCCACAGCTCTTCTCCAAGACAGCACGTACCATCCCAAGCACCGCGAGTCCAGCGGATCCCCATGAATTTTGGCGCCACACCAGGCTACTACCACAATGGTTGTTGGTTCAACGCCAGGCTATACAGACGTCCGGCGGCGGGAGTGATGGGGCAGTCCCCTCAATCTTCACCCCAGCAACGGCAGCAACCGCAGCAGCAGCAGCAAGTGCCACAATATTATGTAGCCACGCCGCCGGGGCAGCAGCAGCAGCAAGTGCCACAAAATTATGTAGCCACTCCGCCGGGGCAGCAGCAGCAGCAAGTGCCACAAAATTATGTAGCCACTTCGCCGGGGCAACAGCAGGTGCAGCAGCAGCACCCCATGACCTCATCCTATCCATTGCAGCAGCAGTCGCAGTACATGACTTCATCCTATCCGTCGCAGCAGCAGCAGCAATTGACTTCATCCTATCCATTGCAGCAGCCGGCAGTACTGCCATCGCATCTATATCAGCAAGGGCAGCAGCAGCAAGTCTTGCCCCAATCTTATCAATTGCAGCAGGTAATGTCGCTATTGTAACCCCCCGCAGAGGCAGCAGCAGATAGTCATGTGGCAATTCCATCCCTCTTTAGCAGCAGCAAATCTTGCCTCAGTCTTATCAATCGCAACTGGTAATGCCACCAGCGTATCCCTCGCAACAGGAACAGCAACAGCAACAACAGGAGCAGCAGCAGCAAGTCCTGCTGCCAGTGTATCCATCACAGCGACAGCAGCAGCAAGTCGTACTGCAGCCTTATCAACAGCAGCAGCAGCAGCAGCTGGAGCAACTGCAGCAGCAGCAAGTCGTACTGCAGCCTTATCAACAGCAGCAGCAGCAGGAACAGCAGCAAGCCGTACTGCAGCCTTATCAACAGCAGCAGCAGCAGGAGCAACAGCAGCTGCAGCAGGAGCAACAGCAGCTGCAGCAGATCTTGCCTCAATCTTATCAATCGCAGCAAATAGTGTCGCCATCCTGTTTATCGCACCAGCAGCAGATCTCGCTCCCATACCATTCAATCCAGCAGCAGCATACCGTGCCATTGCAGCTAGCTCAACAATATCTGGAAACGCCAAGTGTTTACCAGGGCCCGGGGGTAGTAGCACCGCAAGCTATGCCCACATCGCCAACAATGCAAGTAATGCAACCAGCTCAGGCACCGCAAATATCAATAGAAAATGTCTCAGGAAATTGGGCGGCGCCAGTGCCCCAAGTATTTGGGCAGGAGGAGCACACACCGGTGCCACCCGAAGTAGTGGAGATCAATCTGGGAAGCGGCGTTCAAGCCACCAGGTCCCATAACAAGCTCACGATTGACATCGAGTTGTCCCACGTGAACCACGCTGTCCCGGAGAGACGTCGTAGTGCGGATGATGTGATGACTGAGCTGGTTCAGCTCATCAGAGGCGTAAGATAGAGAAATCAATTATGCTTTCTTGCTACATATTAGTTTTCACAAGATGCTTTCGTGTGCTAATTAGACAATTGTGATGTATATAGTAAAATGCTACCGTTAGTGCTAAAGTTTTGCCCAAGAAGCATCAGGAGTGTAGTGATAGAATGTAAGTAATAAGACCGATTTGTTTAGTGTTTTTCCAGAAGCCCCCTGCCACGACGTCGACGGAATCGCTTTCGCCTCCGATCCACACGAGCACGCCTAGTTGGTGACAGCGTGCTGTGTGTTTTAGCAGATAAAGATACACAGACGGAGGAGGTGGTTCCAAGCCATTTGGAGGCTTATGGGTCAGTGGAGGAGTCGCCGATTTCAATTCGAACCCTGGTGCAGGAGGAGCTCTCGTCCCCGCAGCCTGTAACATTTTCAACACCGACATTGCTGCAGGAGGAACTCGTTGCCCAGCAATCTGTGTCATCTTCCCCAAGGATCTTGTTTCAGGAAGAACTCCGCTCCGAGCAGCCTGTCGCTGTGGCTCCCGAAGGCTTAATTGAGCCCAAGCAGCCCGACATTGCTCTGCCTATAGCCACTGGCCTAGACACTTTAAATACGGACAAAAAGGCAGCTCAAGCGAAGATCTCTCCTCGGCGTGAACCCAAAGGAGTACCAGCAGATCCTCTGCTATTTCCGGCGGTAAGTTCCACACGCTAGTGACACTACTTCCCTTAATCCCTGAAATTCCCATTCCATTCACTTAAGCCAAAGATACCCGTTGACGAGACCAGTTCCTGGCCGCCTTTGGGCACCCGGGCACCCACCAAACCCTCTGTAGTCAAGAATAGCATCTCCGTTCAAGCCAGGGGTGGCTTTTTCAGGCCTTCACAGCGATTCAATGAGAACAGATTCTCGAGGACTCCTTCCGGAAGTCAGACAAGTGTCAGGGACAACGGCAACGAGTCAACCTTTCAGCCCAAACAGATCCTGCGAAACATGGAGCGCTATGGCGAGGACTTGGCCAAGTCAAGCGGAGCCAGAGCCGAGGCAGGAGCTCAGAACGTTCCATCGGCAAATGTATGCGGCAGTTCGCATTCTTTGCAGGCTCCACAAAATAGACCATTGAGTTCAGCAAGTGATAGAAAGATTCTAAGCAGGCGTCAAAGTGAAACTTCCCATGGTCTGCAGGATAAAAAGCATTCAATCCAAAGCTTCAAGCAGAAGCAGCCGGTATCGAAACTGACAGCCGGAAATATGTTTGCGCTGCTGGAAGAGTCAGGGGCGGAACCACCTCCGCCGGAGATCAAGGCCGAGACTGGCGGTGAAGAGAAAGATCTTGTGGATTCACGGAAATTGGCTGCGAAGAAGGCAAAAAAGCAGAAGAAGAATCTCATAAAGAAGGAGAAAGCCCGTGCCAAGCGACTGGAGGCCAGAGAAAAACTCGCCAAATCCCGAATCCCAGAAACTTCGCCTGTCCCTGATTCTGGCCTGGATGGCAAGCAGTATGAGATACACTATTTCGGGCAGCTCCAAGCTTCAGATCAACGTACCACAATCGAGGAACAAGAAAATAACTTGAAGTTCCTACTATTAAAAGCTCCAGAAAAGCACAGCCCGGATAAAGTCTCTACGAAAACACAGCCTGCTGAAAGAGGTGATCCAACACAGTCTGCCGAGAACCCAGTGCAGTCACAGGACGAATTTCCCAACTTGGGGGCAAGGAAGGGACGCCGCCGTAGCCAATTCCTAGATGCGGTGGCGGACTATGCCGTTGCCAAGAAGTCTCCCGAAGAAAGCCAATCGCCGGCGAAGCGCAATTTGTGGGAAAGGAGAAACTATTCCGAGAACTAAGAGCCTAGGCGAAATCTAGGCATGTCTTTCTGCAGAATGTTTCAATTTTCATCCACTTGACAATAAAGACAAATCCGAGATTAATTACTTGCAAATTTATATGTAATGTATATCGACGCCAATGTGCTATCAGAACTATAGTTTAGTCTGCTTCCCATAAATTCTATGTACTTAATCCTACAATGAATAAATAATGTATGCAAACGATGTTTAGATCTCAAATAACATTTGAATTTGTGTCTGTTCACAAAATAGGGAACATCCAAAGGCAAGCTCTTGTTAATAGTTTCACCACAGACAGGAATAAAGCCCAGTTGCTTTTATATTTCATTTCGTTTGCTAAATTGCTGGAACGGCCCTCGCATTAGGCGCTCCATGAACCGTTCTACGCAACGTGTCGCGTTGTAAATAGAATTTGTTGTGCATAATAAAATTATGCATTCATAAAGCAGTCGCAGTCGCGGTCGCATTCGCAGTTGGAGTACCAAATATGGCCATAAAACACTCACTGAATGCAATTTTCACCGCCGCCCCAGGCAGCATTTCCCCCCCTCCATATAGACCCCTATTTTCGCCATTTATGCACACAATGCGCAGCCATGGAAACCTCACTGATGTGATGGCAGCAGTCTGATTTTCCACTGCCAACGCCATTCAAATCGCCATAATGCCGAGTCCCTTTTCAAAGCAGTCCATTTGGCCGAAACTGAAGGAGAAGCGACCCTTGCGCCGTCAAAAGCGGATCCTGGATAAGGACATGGGTCCGCATATGCCTGTCCAAGGCGTGCATTGAATGGGCAGAGGTTCTCCTGGGGGCAAAATTAAAGTTCAACGGAATGATATAGAGGAAAGATATCATCCTATATTGACAAAGGTTCTCAATGCAAAACAAATGTTCTTTGACTCGTTTGCTTGCTTAATTTAAATGTAATAATATTTTTGAGTTGACTCCCAGACATAATGTAATATACATAGAGTTTAAGCAATTTCAAAAAAATGTTTGAAACCCTCTAATGTCATCTTTAAAACTGTTCAACTTGTGTTAAAATTAGTTTGTAATATTGAAGCACACCTTTAACTTTTGAAATGTTTGAATATATATATAGGTATATATAGCTTTTACACCTTCTTGTATTCCTCGATCTCGGTCCCCTAATCCGGCGGTTTAAGGGTGCGGAAATTCGGCTAAGTCGGCAAGGTGCCTCCTTGAGATTGGAGCTCGGCTCTCTATCTCTCTCCCTCTGGTTTCCTTGGACTTCCCGAAAAGGGGGTGACACGATACCGTCCATAAACGGATTATAATGCGTGAACCCCGGACACCAGGCCCACGCCCCGCCCACATTCGACCCGGCCGCCTACTACTTATGCCTGGCCATTGCTGAGCAGTTAAACCGCTTACAGAATTTCTGTTCCCAGCTCGCCAGGTTGGCCTTAAACGTTGCACTCAGAGAAATGTGAGGTTAACAAGATGAAAATGTAAAGAAATATATATGTGGACATTAGGGCGAAGCATACATTTAAGTTATATCTCAAAGCGAAGCAATTTTTGGTTGTCGAACTTTGAGATGAGACCTGTATTTGTTTAACTAATGCCTTTGACTGTTTTTTCCAGTGTCGGCCATCCTTAGTGCTTCCTGAGCTTTGTCGAGGCAAAAGTCCATTCTGTCACGTTTTATATTGATATTTAAAAAACAACAAACGGGAGCTGGGGCCGGGAGAGGAGGGATGTCGCCGGCAGAAACAACTAAACAAAATGGCAAAACAAATTTCTGCGCGTTTTGTGCCGCGCTTAGCACGTAGGCGGGAGGGGAGAGACAGAGCAGCGGGTGGAAAATGGGTTGCAAGGGGGCGGGAAAGGTGGCTGGTGGCTGGTGGCAGGTGGGAGGCAGGGAGCTGGCTCCTCACGTAGCAGCCACGTAGCAAATGGTAGCGGCGAACGGAAATTGCAATTGAGTGCAAATTGCAAGAAGGAAAGGACCTGCATTCGCAGCACCCAACCCGAGCCCCAGTTCCCGAACCCACTTCCTGTCGCCTTTCGATTTTCGTGCACTTCCTGTGCTGTGTGAGGTCACTAAATTTTTAATGCCCCTGTGAGCCGCAGGGATTTCCCTGAATAAATCTGACCGTCTTGAGCCACACAGCCACGGTGGGCCCCAGGCAGGCGGCTTTAATGATTAACCACACTGCCACGCCCCCCATTGCCAAGGAACATCGCTGGGCCGCATCATTGTTTGCTCGCCGCCTTCAACTTCATCGTCGTTTGTCACGTTCTGGTCGCGATGTTTATCGCCCCAAAGAACCCAAAGAACCCCGGAACCCAGGAACAGGAACGGGAACACTTGAGGACTTTAATTAAATTCCTCAACGACCGAATCTCACACAATATCTGGCTAATATCTCTGGCTATATATTTTGGGAATACAAATTGAGTGGAATAGGATTTAACAAGCACCATTGCTTACTATATCCGTTGTACTACAGCTAATAGCTTTTTGTTGTGAAAACTTAATGGTTGCTAAATATGTAATTTTATTAATATAAATTAATTATCTTCCATATTTACAGATTCATTTTAGAGTCCTTCAATGTTGGATCAAAATAATATAATATCTCCAAAGTCCATTGAGTGGCATTTTAACATTTAAATTTGAACTAAATAGCATTTAATTAGTGTAAGCTTTGATATTATTTTTAGACTTTACATATAAAATTTTCAAAAATTGTGTATAAAACAAAAATTCCCAACAGACATGAATAGATCGATTCGGCTGTTCATGCTGATCCGTAATATCAATGATTTATAATGTCTGAAACGATTCCTACACTGCGTTGCAAGTAAACAATTGTAAACAATTTATAATTAAGTTAGGCAGTCAGCTTTGAGAATATTTGAATTGAAATTCAGTTTAGTTCCATGGCAATAAGGAAATTAATTGGGAAATAAATGCATATCTGACACGGCTGATTCTAGGCCTAGGCCTGATCCCTTCTATATATGTATACGATATAATTGTCATGCGTAAGACTTACCGGTTATCCATTATCGTCATTGCTTAATTTCATCCAGTGTAGACTTCCATTAGGCTGTGGTATCATCGATCCTAATTCTCCAAATGTATTGCATTGGTCTGGTGATAATATTGAGTCGAAGGGTAATCGTAATCGTAATCACTGTCACTATCACTATCACTGGAGATGTAAACACTGGAGAGCCCGGCGACACACTAAAGGCGGTGCGAGGGGAGTGCCCGTATTTATAGTCTCCGAGTGAAGAGAACAGAAGAAGTGTGAGTGGGAGCGCGAGAGGGAAAGAGATATCTCTGTAGAGTTAGGCAGAGATAAGCATAGAGAGTAAGCGATCTCTAGAGATGCACAGAGAGCGATAGACAGTCCGAATAATATAGAGGGTAAGTGTGTGAGAGAGAGAGTAAGGGAGCGAGGCAGCGCCTGAGTGCAAATGAGAGATGGCATAAAAATAAACAATAACGAGGTAATGCCTGCTTTCATTATATTTTACGTGTTCCATCCGGTCTTTATATTAGTGAGTATATTTAAAACTAAAAAGAAACATATTTACACAAATATACAAGTGCTATTAAATATTTAAATGAAACCACAAACTTCGTTTTAGTGTTAAGTGTTTTTTGTTTATTGACAATGATGAGTAGTGATTGTAAATTGTAAAATGCTTTTAAAGTCCACTGCAGCTAACAATAAGTTTAAAGAATAACGAACTAATTTAACGTAAACATGAAGTTTTTGTAAGGTTTTTTTTTGTAATCGCATGTTTGGTTTTGTTTCCTTAAATTGCTGCGCCTGCTCCTGCTCCTGCTCCTAATCCTGCTAATTTTCTAAATATTGCTGACTTCCGGGTGTTGGCTTTCTGTGCTGTCCTCTTTCTCTGGAACATATTCCTCGATGTGTATCTGCTCCTGCCCGTCAAGTATCATCTCGTTGAGTTGCAGTAGATTCTGGTTCTTGAACAGCTTGCGCGGCAGCTGATTGAAGTGGTTCAAACGCAGACACATTTGGGGCAAAATGAAGGCGAAGCAATAAGCTAAATCAATTTAAAATAAATATATATTATATATAGAAAATATAGCCATTGTTATTGCCCCTCAGCTTACCCATCATTATCACCGTGGAGCTGCCCAAGGTGGCACACACAATGACCAGGTAGAGTGCAACGGCAGACACCAAGATACTGGGACGGTAATCCTGGCCAAAGATCACGTACTGCCCGGTGGCCACCCAGCGGTTAACCCAATTGGTCACCCTGTCGGCCACCAGATCCACCGCCTCGGGTGGCACTCTCATCCTGGCCAGCATCTGATGGGAGCTCAACTCCTGGAACGGCTCGACGCGCTCAACTGCGGCATAGAGCATGACCAGGCCCATGACGGCCAGACCCATCAGGCCCAGGAGGCTGGGCAGACTAACACTGGTCAGAATGTAGATGGTGATGAGGCCAAGGATTAGCCAGGAAATGGTGACAATTGGCAGCTGCCAGGTGAGCACATCCATTACGGGCATGGTCCACATAACTAGCGAACGAAATAGCTCCGCTGCGGTGTAAATATCCGGACGATTACGAGGCACCAGAGAGGTGTCTGTCTTCTTCTGCTCCTCCACGTTAAGCTTCAATGATTCAGCCTCCATAATAAAAAGTTTCGGTTTTATATTTTAGATAGATAGAAATTTTAGATTTTATAAATTTGCGATGATTGATACAAGTGCCACTGGAGACAGGTCAAATGCGAGTGACCAATCGCTCCAATCTGACTTTGAGGTACTAAATGTAAATAGCCAGGCCTGCTCCGGTATTCACAAAACATTATGTTCTATAGTTTTCCTCTTAGTTTCGACATTATTTGACCAAAATATATGAAATCTTAATCATCAAGTTTGCTTTGGGAATTTTTCTATATTTTCCCGAAACAGCAACGATGTTTTCTTACCTCAAGGGGCCGATACTCGGACCAGCTCGAAAAGTCACTACTAATTTATTCATGGTCCTGGCGAGACGAGGCTTATCGCTCATCAAGGATGAATTCCCCGCCGCTTTTCGCCTGTCAAATATTTGGCCAGCTTGCGTCAAACAAAGGGACCGATCAGGACAAAGGCTTCGATTGCCACCACGGCGTATACGCAATAAATAAATTAAATCCCTGTGGATGCTGTGGACCACGGAGCCCCCGGGGCGTCGCGCCGATGAATGCAAATGCCAATGCTGGGGGTTTAGAAAATGCAAGGCGAACAAACTAAATAGAAATGAACGTGAAAACGAACGAACGAATGGGAAATTGGAAAAGCCGTTTGTGTGTCGCTAATGAAATGCGATAAAATGAACCGACATCGAAACGAAAACGAACCAAAATAATGGCCGATTTGAAAGCCAAAAGAGAGAAGAGCGGTCACCGATCAATTTTGTGCGGAAATTAGTACAATTTTTCCGGGGACTCCAAATGAATTTCCAACTGCACAAATTTCCATTGCGTTCGTGTTGCAAAAATCAAGGGCGACTTCCTTTTTGGCTGGCTAATTTCCAGTGCCGGCAGCTTCGAATGTAAATCAAAACTGCAGCTCCAAGTGGCTGACTAATTAGATTACTTAAGTTGGAAAAGCCAAGAAAAACCGGTACTTATTATATATACATATATATGTATATATATCTGTTTATATGTATACTCACAGTGAGTCACAAAAAGCTGTTGACAATTTGGAATTTTGTGTTTTTGCAGAGCGTTTGGATAGATATATGCAGCGAGAAAAATATATCTGATTGTGAGAAGTAATTCAATAAATTGCAAAGCGTTTTAAACTTTTGGAGATTAAATTTATGATTTTTTCCGGAGATGGCTAGATGCTGATCAAGAATATATATGAAATAATATATCGGAAATGACTCCTTCACTTAGTTTCAAGCTTCCGGCTGAAATTATAGCATCCTGCGAGGGTATACAAATCTATGCCTAAACTTTATAAAGTATACAATTTTCTTTGCTGTGCACTGATATATATGTATATTTGATATTTCTGTGTGCACAAATATATGTTTTTTGACTTGGCGCCAGCGAGAAGCGCCGGAGTTTCTTGTCGGTGTCTCCGTTTGCTGGCTGGCACGTCTTGCTTAATTATTTCCTTGGCTAGAGCAAACAATCAACATAATTTCTGACAGGCCGCCCACGCCCACGCCCCGGTCGCTTTCCCGTTTCCCGTTTTCCATTTCCCATTTTCCGCTCCCTTTTTTATTTGTGTTCCTGCTTGGCGACATAATAAAAACAAAATGTTAGAACTTGCTCCAACCGAGCATCTGATTAGCTGCATCCCAGGAGCCGTGCTCAAGGTTCGAAGGCCCTTTGCCATTTCCCATTTTCCACAAAACAAGCAAAAACAAGTGTGGGCGAAGGGGGATGGAAAGCAGGTGAGGGCTTTGGTTAGTTTAGGTTACACGTTGCGTGGCGTTGCAGGCTTTACCAACACTTTCCCTTGTTTGCATTTAAATTTCGTTTTCAATATTACCGAAATCTGCATAAATTATCTCTACACAACCCTTGCCTGCTTTTCCCACTTTCCTTTTGGGAAGGATGGTGTGTGTGTGCCTGTGTGTGTGTGGAACTATAACTATCGATCTCACTTAAGCCTCCTGGGTCCTGCCATGTCCGTCCATCTGTCCTTCTGTCTGGGCCATATGCAAGCTGGCAATAAAATTTAAATATTTTCCATATAAATCAAATCGATGGAAATTTTCGGGACAAAGCAAGGTGCACCTGTGTGTGTATATATATATACATATATAGCAGACGAATGTGGAGCGAGGTGGAGCTCCAAGGACCTGCTGGACGTGTGGGTGGCAGGTCAGTGGTGCCGCAGGCAAAATAATAAAACCAAAAAACAATAATAGCCGAGACATGGATTAACAATACAAAATAATAAAAATTGTATTTAAATACATAAGCCTCATGAATTTCGGCATTGTTTAAAATATTTCGTGAAATTAATACCATTTTTAATGGTACTTAATATAGCAATGGTTGTTTTTTGAATATTATATATAAATGAATATTTATGGTATTGATTTTTAATAAAACCAAAAAAGCTATTTTTATTCATTTTACTTCATTAATTTTGTCATATCTAAAACTCTTTAAAAACAAACCACTTTCAGGTTATTTTCTCTATAAAATTTTTAACAAAGAATATATGGAACAGTAATACATATAATTAATCCAAATAATCAAGCATTAATTCAAAACAATTTTTAGGAAATCGCCACATTTGAATAGGCTAGAATTTGTACAAGTTGTCAGAGCCGGAAAACCAAATATGCTTTCCACTGGCTTCCTTGTCCTTGTCTTGCGTTGGTCACAATTTATGGTTAGACATATGTATATATGACTATTCACATGCAGATGCAATTTGCGTTGACTTGACCCCGGCCCCAGCATTATCCTTTCCCCAATTCCCAACGATCACGTAGTCCTCATAATCGTATATAGCTCTCCAGCTGTCCGCGCGATCATACGAAATGGTGGCACAGCATCCTTGTGACAGGTTCATGAAATGTCCTGCCAGGACGTTGGGTAATCACGCGTGACGCCTCAGTTTTGCACAGGATTATTAGCTTACATAAGCACGTATTTATTGATGGATTGACGAGGGTCATACTCCCCTCCAGGACTAAGAGGGGAATCCTTTGGTTCCTATTCTTGTTAAATTGATTTTTTGAAGGCTTGCTTAAATTTAAATACTGAATTACATAGTTAGGAAACATTTATTTCGCTAGGAAGCTGTGCTAACTCACCTCGTCCTCATGAGGAGATCCATGCATCTTCCTTTACTTTCGGCTGCATCTTCCTTTACTTCAGGTCCTGACAGATGAGAACCAAATTGAAATGGAAGCCCTGGGATAATGAAGATCTCTTGCTGGTAAGGATATGTCCCCTCTCCGCCGACCTGTCATAAGTATATTCCAAGAGGAAACACCGCAAGACACTCGCAGGATAACGTGGGTCCGAACATGTCCATGTCCTGGTTCATTTGCATCTCCACTCAGCGGCGGCTCCTAATGCTTGCAACTTGGAACTTTAAGGGGCGCCCTGCCATATTTCGTTTACGTCGAGTGCACTTTCGGTCACATTTATTACACAATTCCAATAAATAACTTTTCGCAGGGCTTCCTCCTGGCCAGCGGTGGCAGTGGCAGTTGCAGTTGCAGTTGCTCCTTTCTTCCTTTCTGCATTTCTTCCTTTCTGGCCTCCAACTCCAGACAGGACACACAGACACAAGGACGGTGCGCCGCACGTCGGCAACGATTTTCTTTATGGTATTTACAACGACATCGTCAGCTCGTCATCGTTTTGCCGCTGGCCTCAACCGAAGGAAAACCAAGGGCATGGCAAGGAAAGCGAGGGGAAAATACTTTATTTACGAGTATTTCCCAACACACCAGCTGCAGGAAAGCGAGATAGAGCGAATAGGGAAATACTCTAACTATGGGATATTTTTTATTAATATTTTGGATCTGCATTAATACGATTTTGGTTTTGATTCAGCTTTTTAAGTTTAAATAAAAAAGTTGTAAAAGAAAGAAAGGTTAAATATATTACAAATGATGTAGTAGCTTGTGATGAAAGTGCATCTAAAACTTAATTAGATCTTGTGCCAATAATAGTCTTAATTTTATAATTATAAACTTGATAATTTTGTGGTATTTATTACTTTTCAATTTTAGCATAAATATTCTGATTAAAAAGTCAAATTTCCTCAAGTCGTACCTATTTTAATTTTATAAGTTTCATAGCTTAAAAATTAAAGCCTCAGTATCTTTATAACATTAAGTAACAATTAATAAACAAAAGCTTGATAACATTTTATATACAAACCCCTATTTGTTGAGAAACCAAAGAAAGGTTTCCAAATACATTTCATAATTTAAAAAATATTTATAAAATATGAAAATATGAAACATATTTGCAAGGGTATCAGGCAGCCATATATGTGCATATACCTATAGAGAAGCCACAGTCGAACTGTCAGGGCTCAACTGCTCAAACTCCCTCGATTTTCCCTGTGTGTATATGTTTCTGCAATAAATTTTTGTGCTTGCTTTATCGATATTTTTATGATTTTTATTCCATTTTATTTGTATTCCATTCAGATGCCGATGCCGATGCTGTTGCTGCTGGTGCTGGTGCTGCAGGTCCTGGTGCTGTTGCTGCACTTGAAGTGCTGTAAATTTGCCATTTAATTGACAGCTGAATCATAATTGCATTGTTCTTAAATCCGTCTTTGTTGCCGCAGTTTGAATTTAAATTCAGCAGCTTCGATTGCCGTCTGCAGTCGTCGGCAGTCTGCAGTCTGCAGTGCTGCATATTTATGAAGTTATTGCAATGCCAACTGGCATAAACATATTCATTGGGCGGCGGGCGGGGGGATTGTTTGATTTGCCACTCTAACGAACAGTAGTCTCTATGTGTGTGTCTCTATGGGTGTGCAGGGTGTGTGTGTTGCCAGAAGTGCACATTGTTTGCTATGCAAACTTTGCCAGCCGCTGGTGCTGCTGCCGCTGCTGCTGCTGCTCCTGTGACTGCTCCTGTGACTGCTGCTCCTTTGCTCCTGCCGCTGCCTCCTGGCCAGCTCCGATCCACTTGCTTTTGGCCAAATATCAACAGCATTGCGGGTTGCGGAGGCCAAAACGGCACATGTTGCACATGATTATGTTTAA
This sequence comes from Drosophila bunnanda, assembly GCA_035046265.1. NCBI lineage: Eukaryota > Metazoa > Arthropoda > Insecta > Diptera > Drosophilidae > Drosophila > Drosophila bunnanda. Next base: position 417,516 of record JAWNOB010000025.1, on the reverse strand, counting down.
TTTTGAACCGGAAACCGCCTTCGTCGATACTCGCTCGAGGCCATCGAGTTTTCTCAAGTCACAGGACATGAATACAAAGTCCAGCCAAAGTCAGTCCTTTGTCTCAATAGCTCCAGCCAGCCCCTCAGCGGTAGTATAAGTCCTGTATGTCCTTTATTTAGTGAATGAACAATAGCCAATCTAACCTATCGAAAACGTACTAAAATAAACAATTGAATAGGAATCAAAAAACTTAGTTTATAACAAATTCAAATGCAATTTCTTTAAATTCTTCTAAAAAAAATGCTTAACTTCTTTGGCAGTCAGTTAACAACATAAAATTTTATTTTTATATAATTTTTATTGGAATGCAATATAACATATTTTACCTATAGAAAAATAAATAAAATCCTATTTCTTTTATGGAACAAAATATGAACTTTAAGTTAAACGCCAGATTTAAATTCGATTTTAAAAAGACTCTATATATATATATATATATAGGCTCTAAAAAGTTTAGCTACATTGTGTTTAGGCTGATATATAATTGATTAATAAAATGCTTTAAATTTAATCAAACTGTAACTATTATGTTATTTATAAACTAAGCCGGACAATTATGTTAAGAAGAAAAAGAATGTAGAATATAATAGGTGAGTAAAGAAGTTCAGAAATAAAACAAACTTACTTTTAGATAGTTTCTTTCTTGAATTTAAACTAATTGAACATAGATTTAATAACAGAAAAATATGATTTGGTATATAAAGGTTTTTTAGATCTCTTTTAACAATTTCAATAAAGGTTTAATACAATTTTCTACTATATTTCCTCCCCAATTAGATAATTTTTTGTGTCAACGGGTTTCAAGGGAAGGAAGACCACGTACCAGTAAATGGCTTGCTCTAGAGTACTCCAATCAAGCTAGCCGATTTTGCTGGCAGTTAAGTAATTGACCAATTCGAGACCGCCACTCGATTGTCAGAAATTCGAGCTTGCGACAATATCGATAACCTGTCACAATACCGTTGAGTCTGAATGACCATGTTCCCATACATATTTTTTTAAGGCTTCCCACACTCGCCTGCTGCACCACACACCACACTCCCCTGGTTAAAATGTTTTTCCGACAATTTTTATTTAAAGGTTTTGGCTTGGCCTCCCCTGCCCTGGGCTTCTGAATATTTGAAAGTGCTGTCTGGACAGCAGCTGGCAGCATACGCAACAAATAAACAAATGCACAAAAGAGTTATCGCAACGAGCTGATATTTCGGGGATTGTACGAAAATTTGCTAAGCTTGGAGTTGAGCTTAAGAACATTTGTATAATTATTTTTTTAATTGTAATTATTTAGTGCATATTATAAGTATTAAAATTAATTTAATTAATAAGATATTGAATGTATATTGTTGAAGCAGAGAGAACTACTACTTGCAGTCCTTGCATCTTTTAATAAGCAAAGCTTGAAGTTGAGCTTAAGCTTAATATTTTTTAATTGTTATTATTTTATGCATACTGTTATTAATAAGACATTGTATGTATATTTTTGAGAACTACAAATGAGAGGCTTACAGCTTAAAAGAAATTTGCTTTCTACTTGAAGTCCTTGTATCTTTTAAGTTAATTAATAATTAAAATTCTTAAAGTATCTTTTGTGCTTAAATTTATTATATATGTTGTACGGTATATACTTATTTCTCTTTTCTTTAGTTTTGTTATATTTTTTTTCTCTTAAAAATAAGGGCATTTGACATTCACCCAAACCCATTTGAATAACCGTTCTTATCCTTTTTTTATTGTTGTTTTTGTCACATTTATGCACACTTAATGGCAGCGACAATCGACCTATGAATGTCCTTAGCCTTGGACCTCCGCCTCTCCCTCTGGGTGTGTGTATGTTTTCGGGGAGGCGGGAAAATGGGGCAGAGACAAGGACAGGATCGAGCTGCTGCAGAGCCACAATGCGCAATAATGGCAATAATGTGGGGGAAAATAGGGAAATAACTAGACATTTTTAATACCAAATAGAAAGAAAATTAATACAATTTTAAAAATACTTTAAAAAAAGATACGAATTTTTAAATTAAAATTGAAAATATATTAGGAACAGAATATATTTTAATAAAAAAAAAAGGATCTCCATGTTAGCTTAGCTTCAATAGAAAATATCTATGAGATATGCCTACGCACAACAGTTAATATTTATTCTATAATATTTATAATATAATATCTCATTTTAAAGGCTCATAAAACTCTGCAACTTTTACAGGGTATGCAAACAATAACGAGGAATTGCGACACCCCTTCCGTTGCTGTCCACCCCTGCCCCAGTGTATGCCTGGTATTTTTCGGGGCCCGGCTTTCGGTTCGGTTTTTCGGGGCGTTCTTTTGGTCATTTTGGCTGGAGCATATTGAAAAATTGTTGTTGTAGGAAAAACCCATTTGGCTATTGTTTGTCATACTTTGGACGTCCGCCGTTGCCGCTGCTGCTGCTGCTGCTACTGGTGCCGCTGCCGCTGCCGTTCCTGTTCCTGTTCCTGTTTTTCCGCTTTTCCTGCTGCTTGCTGCAGTGGATTTTCAATAAATGACTTATGTGTATACACCGCGGTACTAACTGCTTTCCATGTCCCCTGCATGCGTGTGTGTGTGTGGGGTTATGCTGCCCCCAAGCCGTGGCTTTCCACTAGCCATTTTCCCCCCTCTGGATTTTCCCAGCTTCACCCCCTGTTATTGGTTGTTGTTGTTGTGTTGTGTTGTGTTTGTGCTTTTAACGAGCCCAGCTGCGTGCCGGTTGCGAAAATCGCTTTTAAAAATAATAACAATGTGGGTTTTTCCGTCGCACACGTTGCCAGAGCGACGACTCCCTTAACCCATCTGCGCTACACAGTTTTAGAGCTGGCTAAGAGGGGTTAATCATATTGGTCATACCACTTAGTGTCGTCGACTAATGGGAAGGAGGTTTAGCGGGCTTTAAATGGGAGCAAGTTTCAAGGATAAAAAACGCTGTAGAGGGATGTTAATTATTAGTGTTTTGAAGCACTACAAACAAGCGATTTTATTGTGACTATTTATGTTTGTGAATATTTTTAATATATATTTTTCACTTATACTGTTATTTAAATATCGAAAATCTTCATATTTATGCAAATTACCTTGACATCTCTGAGAGCTAAACATTTCCAATTGTCGAAAACGTTCTTCTTTGTTCTTTACGACTCCCCAGAGTTCGATGGGAAAACTTTGGTCTCGTTTTCTGTTTTATGGCAAATGTAGTTAAATATTTAAGAATCTCATGCCAACCTGGCCTTAAAGTCCCAACAATTTGAAGCAATTATTTGTGGAGTTACTTGAGGGCCGGCTCGATCTTCAACTTAATTGGCTGTGGCTGCCACAGAACTTTCCATTTATTTTTCGCCTTTGTTTTCCCACAGCTCTCTGCGGCTGCACATCGTTGCTTGTTATCACCAGCAACTATTTCCCTCATATTTGTTCCATGATTTTTTGTTGTGTTTTTGCAGCTAATGAAAACATTTGCCAGAACAAAACGAATTCGGGTAGTTATTAAAATATTTTCGTCTGTGTCTGCCAATGACATTTACAGGCTCTGGAACTAGCAGTCCGGACACACTAGCAAACACACACAGCCCACACACACGGAAGCCATTTTGTTTGGCTGATGTTGATGTGGGGGGGAAATGAGGGAAAGCTGGGGGAAAAGCGGTGAGCGGTAACGTTGCTTTCGGGGCTTGTTTGCTTTAAAGTGCAACTTATTTACCTGAGCAGCCGGCCACCTCTCTTCCCCTGAGTGCTCATAGGCCCGCATAAATGACGCACTACATAGCTATGGATCCTTTGGCTGAATGTCCTGCCGCCATCACCGAGCACTTTCCGCGCCCTGCCTCCTCTACAGTTGGTCCTGGCTTGTTTGACATACTCCTTGCTGGGAAAAGCGTATAAGTTATTCAGTAGCAACCATGCAAGTCCCAAGAAATGAAATTAATGACACCCGAAAATTTTCCTAAATCCGATTGTTCTATTTTATTGTATTTGCTTTAAAAAGCAATGTTTCTATAAAGATTTATCTACGGAAATTCATATTAATTATATATATTATTTTCTGCTAAATCTTGGCTAGCTTTTATTTGTAAAATATCTGGAAATTGTGTTGATTATTTTTGCCGTAAAGTAAAAATTGCACATTTAAGACACACAAATCTACAAATATACTACTATATTTTCCCAGAGTAAGTTCCCGTCGAATATCTATATTTAATTCAATATTATTCTACATGTTTGCCCCACCCCTCTGGCCGACGGCCGCCTTTTGGCATTTCAGCCTTTGTCCTGTGTGTGTTTATGCTGATTTTAATCAACGATTTTAACGTCCGCATTTGTTTGTCATTTACAGTTATTGCTGCATAAACATACACACACACACACACACACGGTCCGAAAGGTAGAAAAGGATAGATATACCGAAGGTAGACCGAGACTTTCGTTTGCATATTGCATATTTTCACACAACATTATTTTTGTTGTATATTTTCATCGCCATTTTTATTGCTCAATATTAAAAAGGAAAATGGTGAGCAAATGTTGTGCGTGTGTTTTTATTTTCCCGGCCCTGCCACCCTATATTTAATAGATTTAATAAACAAATAAAGTGAAACGCAAATTAAAATGGTTTTCGCAAACCAAATTAAGTACAAATTTAATAAAAACCTGATATTTAATTGAAACGCAATTCGAGCACAAATAGAGCCGCGTAAATATATAAACATATATTTTTTATATATTTATGTATGCACCGTCTGGGTGTTGTTTTTCCAGCCGATATTCCCCCGAATCCTGGGCTCCGGGCATCATAAACATAATTTACATGGGAACTCCGAGCGGAGCGGAGCGTTTTTTGGACTGGCCATAAAACGCAGACCCGGTTTTTCACGACGATTTTCTTTTTCCAATAGTAAAATTTAAGTCGTGGCTCCAAAGGCGGGTGTGGGGGCAGTGCCTGGGCGGGGCTTTTTCGGCGTGTTAGTGAGGGGGAGTAAAAAACAAATGACTGCCGGCACATGTAAATCAATTGGCTGCCATTTGTATGCGTGGCAAAAGCGGGGAACAGCAGCTGCCATAAATAGCTGCACGGGGGTACACTGTACAGGGCGACTGTGCACTTTAAAAATTCAAATATTTTCAAAATACTTATATACTTATATTGAATATTTTTTTATTATTTGTATATATGCTATAAGTAAACATATTTTCATTTTTATAGCTAAGTATCGTAGGATTAGACCATAGCAATTTTCCTCTTTTACTATCAATTAATTATTAGTAAGAATTATAGCTTAAATACAGGTTTTAAATTAAATATTCTGTTGACTAAGTTAAATTTTTTGACGAGTTTATTAATTAATTATTTACATAGCTGCACATAAAGAAGTACTAAGTTCCTACTTCACTAAGGTAATACTTAGATAAACATATTATTAAATTTAAGAATTTACATGAAAATTATATTATATATATAATTAATATATATATATAATTATATATATATAATTAATTATAAAGAGCTATCAATGTTCTTTTTAAAAAAAAAAAATTATAATGCCTTATTTTTTCTTCAACTAATTTTTCCACGTGGCTATTTTAAATAAATTTAATTAGCCAATTTTGTCTATTAATTATTAATTATTATAAATTTTAAAGAGCTATCAATATTCTTACTCTCCCATAAATATTACAAAAGCAAACTCTGAGAAATATAAATTAATAAATGACTAGTTCCCTCTTCGAATACTCTTTCCATGTGTATATTTTAAACAATTTAATTTTGTCTATTGATTTAATTAAAAACCCATATCTAAATTTACTGAATTACTGAATTTTAGTATATGTAATTAACAAATGAACATCTAACCGACAAAAAGGAGCCAAGTTGAACTAGCGGGCGTGTCAAGATTCCTCCTTCCCTTTCTGTGGAGTCGGCGATGGAACAGCATTTTATGCGCAAATGCAAATTCAATTTTCACCGAATCGCTAAGGGAAATTTTCGGGGGAAAATGCCTGGCCTGTCATAAAAATAAGGGCGAAACACGACCGGGGCGTAGTCGTGTCGGCATGTCGGAAGAACAAAAAAAAATAGGGTCCTTAGCCCGGGGTATTAGCGGAATATATAAGCTAAGCTCAGCATACTAAATAATGTCAATTATGCTTGAAAATAAATATATATATACATAAGTTTCTTAATAAAAAATTAAACAAAAAATATCAAACCAATTAGTTTGTAATTTTAAAATGATACTTTAAAATATGCAATACAAAAAAATTAACAAATTAATGCTTTAAATATAAAATAATATAAGTAGATGTCCTCAAAGTCAATATATGTATAATGGAACGTCTTCCAAGAATAAAGGATTCCTTAGCGAAATATGTATAGGGTAACGACTTCTTAGCGATATATAGCTTTCTTTAAATACTTTGTTATTTTGGAGATGTTATTTTGTGGCTGGCTCACGTTTTCTGTGGCTGGTGTTGCCTGGGCTCTGGGATATACACGTTTTATTGTTGCTTAAAATTTACGCCAAGAGCAATAAAATATTTTAATGGCCGCATAAAATGCTGCAGCATTTGTAAATAAAATCAGGCCCCCCAAAAAAGGGATGCGGAGGAGGAATATTTTTGTTTTTCCTTCTTTTTTTTGCGAGGGGAGATGGGGTCAAACCCCGAGCGTGCTTTTCTTGTCTTCGTAGCGGACCCGGAGCCAGATCCGGATCCTTCTAAATTTTTTATGTCTGCCTGTGCAATTTGCCAAATGAAAATCGCCCGGAAAAGCGCCCACGCGCTTTTTAAAACGCACCGAGCAGTAAATTTCGCTTTATACTTCACTACACACTAGACGCGAAAAATAAGGCTAAATTTGTAGATGTTGCTTGGAATAATATTCAATAGTCTGTATGTATAAATACTCTTGCCTTAAGGTAAATAAAAGAAAGCCAGCTTACTTCAGTTTTAAACTAAACTTTAAGTTTTATTTTCTCCTCCGTTCTCGTGCTGCGTTTGATCGTTCGCTTGGCTGCTTTTGTTGCAGCAACAATGGGATGTAATTAAAGAGTTTTCTCAAGAAATTCAATCAAGCCAAACTCTCCACTCTGCGCCAGCTAAGGACACGTCCATAATGTAAACAATGAAGCCAATTAAACGCTCATTAAGTGCGCAGTCCCAGGGATAGAGAGTCCTCCTGAAGGAGCCTCTCGCTCACTGAGCGTCTCAAGTTAATTTTTTAAAGCTTCGCTCAGACGCTGAGGTACGTAGATAAAACAAACAACAAACAACAGGTGAGAAACAGCGGAAAAACGGTGGAAAGTGGGGGAAAGTGGGGGAAAAAGGTTGTGCGCCGGCACAGAGAAAGGTAAAAGTTTTCAGCCAGAAACTTGGTCGTATTGCACTCTTTCTCATTGCCAGTAAATTCGGTACTTACTCACGCATTTGCCGCCCACTTCACCGGATCCCGGCTGCTTTCCTGGTGAAATGCGAACCGTTTAAGCTAGAGCCACAAATTAAGTTCATAAAAACACTTTGCGGCCAAACAACAATGGCAACCGGAAACGATACCGTCGCACCAATATGCCTTCAGCTCCAAAATGGCGTCCAAAGCCGTCCCCCTTGAAGGGTTTTACGTTTCTGGCCGTAAGCCGAAAGCCTAATTGGAGGGCAAAGGGAGAATTAATTGAAGCGAGAATTCACTGAAATATATTATAAATTGTATTTTTGGGCTTGCCAGGATTTAAGGATATCGATTCGTAGCTTAAACAAAGTGTGTTTCAATAAAAAGTTATTGAACAACACATATTGCTTATTGTTTGTATTTAAAAACAAACAAATAAATCTTATGTCGAAGTTATCAACTTGTCATTAAACCGATTTTAATTAATAGTGAAAGAAATGATTAATTTCTCGAAAATGTATCGATATTTGTAGTGAAATTCGATACAACTATGTATAAGTCGATATTTTAATGTTGCCATAGGATGATTCAGGTTAATTTATAAATAAAACTTTATAGTGTAATATTTCTGGCAACATATTATACAGAACTCTATTTTATATTTTTTCCTAGTCTCAATATAAATACCATAGCCGTATCGCTAGAATTATAATGAAAAAAAAAAATGTATAAAGAATATAACTTACCCTTAAGACTGCCTTATTTTATCGATTTGTCTCTGCTGTGACTGTGAGAGTATAGCAATCAATAAGGCAACTGTGGGAGCCTTTCAAATATCCTTAGTCCCGGTTACGCCTTCTGTTAAATCTCTGCTCCAACGAATCCTCTGCGAAGCCCCCCAATGCCAGCCAGTTCGGTGCTGATAAATCCCTGCCATCCTTGCAACGCCTGGAAATATTTGATATTTTTTGTGTTGCTTGACATAAGCTTGCTTACTTATCATAAGGAACAGTTACAGTTAAATTTAAGTGACTGTCGTCGCAACCTCCTTGGGAAGTGTCCGCCCGCCTCCGCAGCCCCTGCCACGCCTGGGCCACTTTCATGCGATTTTGTCAATTTCGTTTTACGCGCTGCGACTTTGAAATAAAAAGGATGCTTGCCACGACTCCGCCCACTTCCGGTTGCTCCCATTCCTCGCTGTTTTCCCGCCGCTTTCCCCGCCTCGCTGACTGCCATTTTCCCCCATATGCTGCGCATTGATGCCAGAAATCCGAGCGATGTCGCCGTCAAAATGTGTGCACACACATTTGTATTTTGCACGCGGGCCACGCCCCCACCTTTTTCACCTTAATATGTCCCTGCCCTCCCCTGCTCCTCCTAGGAGCTGGTCTAGGCACACCCCCCTTCCGCGGGGGCTGCGAATAAGTAGGAGTCATAGAATGCTCGCGTAGACAAAAGAGATGCCAGGAGATGCAACTTCGATTTCAATTGAGCCAAATGCAACTTGACAACGCTGACGACGTCGCTTTGTAAGTAAGCCAGCCCCCGTGCCCCCTTGTCCCCTTGCCCCCCCCAGACCCCACTTGGCTCCTGTGCCCCCGTAAGTTGCCACAGCGCCCCCTTTGCAACCCAACCCCTCCTTGAGACGCCCTCTTAGCGGGAGCTTCTGCTCACTGTGTGTTCGTACATCAAAGTCATTGACAAGTCGCTGCGGGGAGTGCACTGAGAGAAACGGCACTTGGATTGAGAAATTTTAATATATATATATAAAATCATGAAGCTCAATATATTTTAGTACCTTTTCAGGGGTAGTCAGAGGCATGCAACACAGTGAAGGAGTCGTTTCCGACCCTAAAAATCATATATATTCTTGATCAGCATCAACAGCCGAGTCGATTTAGACATGTTTTTAAGTACAATAAATTTTTTTAATTTTTTCAAAATTTTATAAGGGGTTACATCGTTAAAATTCTCAAATCTTGCCAAAAAATTTGAATTTTTTTAATTAATGCAGATTTGTTAGCCACATAAAAACTAGCACAGAAAAGCTTTCCGGTTTAAAATTAAATCAGTTTTGGCTTAGTTATGATACTTAAAAAACTTTAAATTATCCTTAAAACGAGCAGAGAAAAATATCAATATTAAATATTATATTAAACTTGAAATACACATAATTTGGGTTCTTTTGGTGGAATTGATTCAATTTACAATCAAAATTTTAATCATTAAAAAATAAAACATTGAAAAGAAAATCTATAAAAAAATTATTAGAGATTGATTTTTATAATTTTTTTAAGGGGTAACATCATTAAAATTGTCAAAAACTCATAAATTTCTTAATATTAATTAATTAATATATTCACAATCTACCAAAGGTATGTTTTAATCTAAATAAATGCGTGCCATTTCGCTGTTTCTATATAACTTAAGCTTGATACATATTGCAAAGATCATAAATAGCTTCAAAATATTAAATTATTTATCATTTAATTCAATTATATTTTTTCCTTAGTACATTTCCATATGGGAATATATAATTTGAAAAGAAACAAAAACTCATCATAGTATTTTGAAGTGTGCAAAAAGCAGAAGAGAAAAGGCAGGTGACTTGCCACTTAGCTGCTTACCTTTAAATGCCAAACAAGGCGACACGAAGGGGGTGTGGCACTTGGGACTGGGTGCAAATGGATGGCTGATAGAAGCCGCTGACGGATGGAGATTGGGCTGCAGATGGAGCTCCTGATGGAGATCCAGATGGAGATGGAAGATAGCAATGGAGACATATGCTAATCTACATCGCAGGTAAGCCATCAACGGAGGAGCTCCGGCGTAACCAAATAGGTGGAAAATTCCTTTGTCTTTAATGCACACTGGGATGAGCTTTTCTATCAACTGAAGTTCTTATTTAAAATTCAAATAGAAGCATTATTTCAGTATAATCTTTAATGAGACCCTTCTTAAAAAATAAATACAAGACCAGCGTTGAAACTTTCAGAATCTTTTAATGACTGCGACTTTCCGCGATATATATGTATATGGAACCCAAGAAAACGTAAGGCGGCCTGCAATTTCCGTGAAAACGAAACGAAACGAAACTTTGCCAGCAGTTTCAAAGGAAAAAGCCTGGCCTATTTGTACTCCTCCAGGGGGGCTTCGTAAGTTTTCCAGTTTCCAGTTGCCAGTTTTCAGTTTTCAGTTTGTTTGCCGCTTAATGATTGCCATTTAGTTTGCCACTTGCGACTAATTCGAGATCGCTGAGAGCTGCAGACAGATTTCATTATTTATGCACTTGTGTCCATGTCCGTGCCTGAAAATGGGAAAATGGTAAAATGGTAAAATGGTAAAATGCGGGGTGCCCGCCAACAATTAACTTTGTTTTTTACATTTTCACGCTGTTTTTTGGCTCAATTTTCCTTCGTCTTTTCGCACACTTTTGAGCTTTTATTTATTTGCAACTGCAGTTGAAGTGGGCTGGACGGGCCATTTTCCCCGAGGTTTTTCCCTGGCATTGAGTTTGCTTTTTGTTTGTTTGTTGTTTGCCGCCGGTCCCGGTGGTCCCTGCTCCTTGGTCCTTGGTCCTGGGTCCATGTCCTGCCGCTGGTCTTCGCACCTTTGTGCACTTCTTCATCAACGCGTCCAAAAGTTTTTGGTCCAAGAAACGAAGTTAGTGCCGGGCGAAAATGCCTCGCTGGGGGAAGGAAAAATCGTGGAGGCTGGTGAAAATATATACTGGAAGCGGAGGAAAATGCATGGCAGCTCTAATTGAGTTATTTGCGCAGCTCGGCCTGAAGCAGGTAAGCAGCAATTAACCGCCAGCCAGGGAATCTCAACTGCAACTGGTCCTGCTCCAGCTCCAGCTTCTCCACCTGGTCCTGCCCCTTCACCTGCTCCTGTTTGTTGCACAATCAACCTCTCGAAAGTCCTCCTCAAAGGTGTGCTGCTAATGGTTCTATATACTCGGTACATACATGTATGCACGCCGGGTTTTTGGTATAATTTGATTTGGCTCCGGGAAATTCTCTAAAGATGTAGGTTTTCGGAGCTTGCCATTTGGCAATTTAGTGGAAAAACAGAGGAAAAACCGTTCAGGTCTCGCAGGAACTTTTAAAGTCTGTCACTTGGTTTGTGAAGGAAAGCCAGACCCTTGTGTAAAGACTTACTTTAAACTTTTTTATTAAAAAGATGCCCTTTTCTGTTTCTTTTTAGAAAAGTAAATAAAAAATCGAAAGAGAAACCTCTAACGTGTCCGTCATCTCAACATAGTTTGGAAAATAAAGGACATCTCAGAGAATCCTTCAAGCCAGCATGTCGGTATTAAATGAAGATTAACCTCTTAACCTCTTTGACATCATACTTGTATTAATACTTTTTAATACCAATAAACCTTTAACCAATCACCCGTGTTCAATTAGTTTCATTTAGTGTACTTGACGGCCATTAATAATCAAAAAGGCATCAATTAGAATGCCTTTGCAATCAATCATCTTTGACCCCAAATAGATGAGTCCTCCCCGAGTCCTTCTCATTAACCCCAAAAATAGCTCAACGCTGAAATCGACCTTGACCCGCCCCAGTGCAGGCCTTTGTCCGCCCCGAGAGGCATTCTGCATTTCAGTTTTTCATTTTCCGCTCGTCTTAATCCCCATTCCGGGCCAGTTCCCTTTCCCTTTTGGCCATCTTTAGCCCCATTACCAATTAGTCCGACTGCCAACGCCGCCAAGGTCAATGGCCCGGACATGATGGCAAAGTAAAAAGGAAATATTACGACGGTTTTCGGGATCGGGGATGAAGAAAATGGCATAAAGATACGAATGCAGATAGGGGATGAGGACGAGAATGATGGTAATGGCAATGGAAATGGAACTACTCCTGGATCCGTGGCCATTAGGCGTGCGCTGCAGGCTTAATTAATCATGGCTAAGTGAGTCCGGGACACAAAGACACACACACACAAAAAAAAAACTATTAGACATAAATGTGATTTTTCCATAGCCTTTACGTTTATCGCTCTCTTTTCGTTTCCTTTCCGTCTGCGAGTCCGTTTTTGTCTGCTTTCGCCAGCGCGCAATTTTCGTTTCCGGCTAACTGGCCATACACTGAGAGAAATGTGTGAGTTTTCAACAACTACTACATTCTTCTTCAACTTGAAGTTTAAAGTACTTTTTGTTTCTAATTTTGAATTATCTAAATCCATTTATATTTATATTTATCTATTTAATTATATAAATAACTAACTTTATATTTTATTTTCTATTTATCTTTTTAACTATCTAAATATTTATCTAGCTTTTTATCTTTGTTTCTTTTGTATCTTTCTATCTATCGATCTATCGATCTACCTATCTACCAATCTACTTATCTTTCTATTTATTAAGAATGAGAATACTTTATAATATATATAATAAATAATTCAATTGCAAACTGCATATTTAGTTTCCTTTCTTGTTTATCTCATATAGTTTAACCTATTTCTCAATGTGTAGAAAAAAACACAAAGGGACAGCGCACAAATTACTTAAAGATGGATAGAGAGCGACCGGATGAGGTGAAGAATGTGGCTAAAGTCACAGAAGACGATGGTGCCGGGCGCGGAAGGACTCGAGGGGCGTGGCCAAGCAACGACGCGTTATTTCCGTTTCCGGTCCCGCCATTCAACACTCGCATCGGGGCCGCACTGAGTGATGAAGTTTCGGTTTGTCTCGGCCCTCTTGTACCCTACCTTGCCCCCAAAACCCTCGAATCCTTTGGATACTCGGATACTGGAGCGCCCCTGCTGCCACGCCCTTGTCACCACCCATCCCGCAAGCCTTTAGCCTGGCCTTAACCCCTGACATATTCTTTTTTTTTCTTATTTTTGTACCGACTCCCACCCCCGGCCACCTTTTTCGATCTGTTTTGTTGGGCGGGCAGGCCAAGTGATAAAATGTTTTATGTGCTTGAGTGTCTGATAACAATAAATAACGCCATCAGGACGAAAGGGACCGGGCAGGGACCCAGACAGGGACCCGGGCGGGGTGGCCGGAGAGATGCCATGTAAACAAATTGGTGTTGAAGGCATTTAGCCCTTTGTTGAGCCGAGTTTGCGGCCTGGCCAGTTCGTTTGTTTAGGCCTCCAAGTTAGCCCCTTTGGCCCTGCGTCCCATTTTTCTTTCATCGCTTCGGTGGGACAACGGGGGCCGCCATTGGGCCATTGGGCCATCGGGCCATCGTTCCATCCGGCTTGATGAATTGTAATCAGCTATAAATTGGTAACAAGGCCAAAGGGGCTGTCGAATTAATCATCAAAGTTTCAATGGGCGGTCTGGCGGGGCGGGGTGTGTTCTCCAATCCGATTTGATTAGTTGCCAAAATATGTTTGAACAACAGCGGCAACAGTTTTGCGCTGAAAAATCAATTTTCATTGCGACCAAAGGATAAATGATGATAACACATAAGTAATAATTAATATTTTGGCCTCTAACAAAATCGAATTTAGAAGGAATTGGGTTTAGAAATTATAATGACGTGCCGAAGTTAGGTTTCGTTTTTGTATTTAAATAATATTATAATGGCAGTAAATAGCTCTCTCTCTCTCTCTGTTGCAGTTTCTCCCTATTTCTCTAAATTTGCAGTTCTCTGTCTCTTTCTCTCTCTCTTTCTTTCTCTCTCTCTCTCACTCTTTCTCTCTCACTCTCTTTCTCTCTATATTTTTCTGAATGGCTATCCCTCGCTGTGTTTCTCTAGAGTTGCCCTATCTCTCTCTGCCTTTCTCTAGATATATTTCTTTCTCTCTATCACTTTCTCTGTTCCTTTACTCGGACACTATAAATACGCGCGCTCCCATTGCACCGACTTCATTGTGCTGCCGACCTCCCTTGTGTTTACATCTCTAATGATAGTGATAGTGATTGTGATTATCCTTCGACCCAAAAGTATCACCAGATCAATGCAATACACTTGGATAATTAGGACGAAGCTCACTTCGATGTTACACTGGAAGAAATTAAGCAATGACGATAAAGGATAACCGGTAAGTCTTAAGCATGACAATTATATATATATATATATATATATATAGAAGGGATCAGGAGTAGGTCTAGAATCAGCTGAGTTAGCTAATTAATTAATTAATTAATTATCTTTTTGCCATGGAAACCATTACTCAATTTTAATTTAAAGTAAGACAACAATTTGTATTAAATATATACAGCCTAACTTAATTATAAATTATTCACGAATTTTGATTTCTTACCCTTAAGATAGTAAGGGTAACATCCTTATTTGAGATATATTTAGGTAATATATGGTAATATAAGTAATATATTATAGTAATTCTCTTCAACTTCATAGATGATATCTAACAGATACTTTTCAAATGGATATACCCATGTGTATATATTTGCTTAAAGGCTTGAACCCTTTGGAACCCTATAAAATAAGTCGCCAAATTCGCATATATATATCCAGAGACCGCCAGATTTTGTTCGCCATTTGCATATCCGCTGTCTGTGCATAATTAAAACGGAAAGACAAACAAATAATTTTATATTAATTTATTAGCATTTTTATTAGGGGCCGCAATTAAATTGGTTGCCGCTTTTTTTTATGCTCCACTTAATAATGGCATAATTGAATAAACATGAAATGGGGAAATAACGCATTTAATACGAATGCATGAATTATGCAGCTGTAATGCTTTATTTTAACAGCACCTTTTTGGCCGTTTATTATGCGTCTAAATGAGCTTTCCGTTGCTGTTTAAGCCAAATAAATGCAACCGTTGTCTTTGAATGGATTTTCCAAGGCGGAAATCCCGAAAAACAACAAAAGCCTTTTCAACGCACACAGGTTTTTTTATTTCTTTTTAATTTGGCTATGCATTGGTTCGTTTTTCTAGAAAATGGGAATGCCGGAAAATGGGAAAATGGAAAAGCGAGCGAGTGTGTGAAATGGGCAAATAAAAGCACGGCGAATGCGTACGAAACTCTTTTAATTATGTTGATTTTTCGCTGATTTAATTTTTACCTGCGTTCGTTAAGTTTTCAGCACAAACCAAATGGAATTTAATTTAATCCTTTCGCGAAAAAAAAATAGTAACAAAAAATAGCCGCATTTTTTATATCCTGTACCCAAAGGGGGCATTAAGGGTATTATGAATTACAGCCAACATGAAGGGATCTTCGATACCATTGAGTTTATAAATATAAATATAGAAAAAATATTGTTTAAAATGATTTAAGAATATAATTAAGTGTTAGTTGAACAGAGCTTCTTTCCATATTCTTTTTTAAAGTTAAATACATTTCCAAATATTTATAGTTCGGTTTGGTCCCCATAATAACAAGTAGAAGAAAATATTAACATTAGCAAAAGAATCTTATTGGTCAACAAATTCACATTTAATCTGATGCATATTTATCTTTTACGATTTGAAAATAATATTTAGCATATAAAAATATTGTTTTAATATTAAATTCAAGCATTTTCCCAAATTGAACACAAGAAACTTTACCCACCGGGTATCGCCTGGTCTATATAAGACTCAAGGGTCTCTTACTTTTTGTGTGTGTTGAATTGACCGGCAAAGACTACTGAACGGAACACACACTCGCACACCCGCACACCCACACACCCCGGAAAAGCGGTGGAAAAATAAGCGGGAAAGGAAAGTCAAATTTTTAAAAGCACTTTGGCCAAAAGCGAATCTTTTCAGCTTTTCGCTGTTCGCTGTTCGAAATAGAAGCAAAAACCAAAAAAAAATGAAAAGGGGAAAACCTAAAAAATACTTCAAAGGCTTTAAAGTGCCAAGCGCTGATAACGAGAATGGTGGTGTCACGTTTTAGTTAATGTTACACCATTTTGGCTTAATTACTTTTTGGCTTTTGACCCGGCTCTCTGTGCACATTTTTTTTTTCGCACACTTCCGGTGCCATTTCAAAGAGCTTAATTAAATACGGCGGAGATTCAGTTTTTCGCACTTTTCGGTCTCTCTCGTTTATAATTTAATAATTGCATCTGGCCAATAAGCTGATTTAGTCGCTTAATGCAGCTTTCACCGCACATTTAAGCACATTATTTAACTGTCAAAGTTGGGCTTTGATTTTGATTCAAAATTTAAGTGATTTTTTTATGCAGAAAGTTTGTTGATTACTTTTTATATTTAAATTGGTATTCCCTTATTTTTGAGGATTTTTCCTGAATTTCCCTTTTAATAAATTCAATTACTCCATTCATATTTTATTTTATTTATTATCAAATTGAAATATACATAAAAAAATGCGCCTGATCCTATAAGGATCATGGCTTGTATATATATATACAGCTAGGTTTGGTCCTGAATTTCATACACACACAGTACAGACATAATTGTATATTAAAGCTATTGAGGGGTTTGTCGGTGTGGAAGGGAAGGAGGTACAATTCTTACTGGCTAAAAAAAAAAAACAGAACACCCAGAATTTAGTAAGCACAAACTTATATATCACTGGATCGACCCTGGAGTCGGACTTGGCAGCCAAAACCGATCTTATCACAAATAAACAACTTGCCTAACTATTGTACAGTATAAAAGAAATTTAAAAAAATGGAATTCGGTTTGGGAAAGAGCCTTTGGCTTCCTTGTCGGATTAAGTATATGTTCTACAACTATAAATTGCAACAATTCAAGCTAATATTGGGTGTTTTTCTGTCAGGTTAGAAATGATATTCAATCCTGATCCGAACTCCATTTACTATCTAGATATATATACGTAGCTATTCCAGTGACCCAAGATCAAATACTACTTAATGTACAGGCAAAAACATATAGATCGATAATATTCCTTTAACCCATGTCGTGTGTTGACACTTTCAAAATATCCAATTTAGGGAAATGAAAAAAACAGAGAGAAGAAAACGCAGTTCTCAGGAACTCTTTGGAAACTGGAAATGGTATCAGGCGGCTGCTGCCCATTTAGGTTCTCGTCTCCTCGTAGCCACAGTGAACGTATCCCGTTTCCAGGGAGCCACCGACCGCTGCCGACTTGGCCGGCAGGTCCTGGCCCGCCTCCTGGTGCAGCTTTCCGTTCACCCCATTCGCCGCAGTGCCGTTCGTCTCGCAGCTGTCGAGGATTCTCTCGAAGACGGTCTCGAAGCGGCAGCGGCTGAGCGAGAAGCGTCCCACGTCCAGGCACAGATCCCGCAGCACCACAAAGAGCTCCGAAAGGAGTGGCTGATCCGGCAGAGTGGGGCTGCCCGGTGCCCGGATCCGGACCAGGAAGCGCAGACTGTGCCCGTGGTACTGCAGGTCTCGTATGCCCGACAGCCGTTGGCCCAGGCTCCTCGCCAGCAGAGCCTGCTGGGCGGGATTGCAGAAGCAGCTCACCGCATAGTAGCCACCGTGCTCGGCCTTCAGCCGCTCGGGGGTGTCGCTGGCAATCACCTGGCCGGAGCGGAGCACTGCAACCCGCTGGCACAGGTGCTCGATCTCCGACACCGAGTGCGAGGTGAGCACCACGGCGCGGCGGTCCAGCAACAGCTTCTCAATGGTGGCATAGACCAGATCCCGGGTGACAGGATCCATATCACTGGTGGGCTCGTCCAGCAGGACGGTGGGCGTGGTGCCGCAACAGGTGACGGCCACCGTTAGCTTCCGCCTGTTGCCGCCGCTGAGATTGCGCACCTTCACCTCCCTGTAGGGACGCAGCTCGTAGGTGTCCAGCATTCGCTCCAGGAACTGATCCACCTGCCCGATTCCACGCAGGCGGCCATAGAATCGAATGCACTCGCTGACCGTGAGCAGCGGGTCCAGGGGATTGCTCTGCGGGCAGTAGGAGACGCCCGGCTGGGGAGAAAAGAGGATATTTCAGGATATTTCAGGATATTCAATCAAAGTCGTGAAATCAAGACGCACCTGCTCAAAGTATATGTGCCCCACATTCGGCTGCAACTGCCCCGTCAGCAGCTTGAATATCGTCGATTTCCCTGCCCCATTCTTGCCCAGCAGGCCGAAGCACTCGCCACGCTGGACACTGAAGTGCACCTGGCGGACCGCGTACCGGCCGCGGCTGTAGGCCAGCCAAAGGTTCTCCGCCCGCACCGCCTCGCCGGCGGCCACGCAGCTCTTGAAGATACTCTGTATGTTGACCAGCTTCAGTTGGCCCAGCTTGTCCAGCTCCTGGCGGTAGTGGCAATCGAGCAGGCGCTCCACGCGCTGCCAGAGCCGCCGGAGCAGGTGCCACTCGATGAGCACATTGAGCACCAGGAAGAGCAGACCCACCAGCACCAGACCCGCGAAGTGACGCGCAAGCAGATCACTGGCCAGCGGATGCTTGTACGAGTCAATGTCATAGCGCCGGAAGACCAGGGCCACCATGTAGTTCTTGCACAGCTCCAAAAGGCCATCGCCCAGAGCGTGCTGCGGAAAGATGAGGAAGATCTGGTTGAGGGCGTGCCGCCAACTATCCCAGGCTGGCCCGTCGCCCACCACGCCCAGGATGAGGATGATGCCCATGGTGACCAGGGGGATGATCAAATTGCAGCAAAAGATGGTCACAATGGCAATGCTCGAGTCGCTGAACAGTTTCTCGGCCACATGCACGGCGGGCACACAGGCAAAGCTATCGAACAAAGGATTTCATTTACTTCCTTTAAGAAATCAAGTATGGGGTCTCACCTGAAGGCCAGGGACAGGCCCACAATGCCCACCAGCTGCTGACGGTCCACAAACACCGGCATGCCAAACACTAGAACCACGGCGAGGCAGACGATCAGGGCCATTACCATCACCAGGTAATCCCAGACAAAGGCCACCAGCCAGTAGGTCACCGCACTCACTCCGCACAGCCGCTGCTGCAGCTTCTCCCCATTCTCGCGCTCGTTGACCAGGTACACGGATCCGGCGGCCACGACCAGGCCGAAGGCAATCAGCAGAATGAACACAAAGCAGGAGTCGCCGGCCTGCCGGAGAATGGAGCTGGTGCTAAGCTCGGCGAAGCCCAGCTTCCAGGGCTCATTGAGCGTCACTAAGCTGTGCTCCGAGTCGTTGAGCATGGTGCGGAGCAGATCCGAGTTGAGATCGTTCAGCCAGGCCATCATGGCATGGTAGCCCTTGTTGTTGTACCACACGGTGGCCCCTGAGCCATTCAGGCTATAGCCACCGTATCTCTTCTCCCGGTACTCTTCGTGGGTCTTCAGGATCCAGTTGTAGGGCTGATCCGAGCTGTTGAACTCCCGGCACTCGCCCAGATCCTCGCAGCTGGTCTTAAGGTGGGGCTGCAGTTCCTCGGCGAAGCGGGTGGGCTGCTCCTGGGACAGAAATTGCGCTGACCTGGGGTAAAGGGATCTACTCAGGGGCAGGACCGTGTCGAAGTCATCCTCCAAGCGATAGCTGACGAACCACATGGCGCAGAGCTCGAAGAGGGCGGGCAGCAGCAGGACGTAGAGAAGCAGGCGGTAGTTACGGGACAGATGCTTCAACCTCTTGCCCATCAGGAGTCCAAACTGGGCGCAACTGGAAGGCGGCTCCTCCGTGGTTGTAGCCTCCGCGGGTGTGGTTACTCCTTCGCCTCTCACGTTGCCCTGCAGCCGTCGTACCTCCTCGCCGCCGCCGCTCTTCCTGTTCAGCTGCTCAAACTCCTGCTCCAGACTATTGCTGCTGGCCAGCTCCACATCGGTAACGGCGCCAATCAACTCCTGCGATTGCAGCAGCTCCAGGAACTCCAAGGCACCGGGCGTCAAGTGCTCCGCATAGCTGGCCTGTATCGTCAGACTGTGCGGCTGATCACCGGCCCCCAAATGGAGCACCTGACTCTGGGGCAGTAGCTGCCGGGCCTGCTGGACGATGTGGGTCACGGTGGTGGCATCCACACATCGCACACTGATGCTGTAGGTGGCAGTGCAGAGCTGCTGCAGGGAGTCGCGACTATGCTGGGCCACGATGCTACCCTGGATTTAGATGCATTATAGCTTACTCTATGTAGGAACGGATAATACTTACATTCCGCATGATCACCAAAGAGTCGCTGAGGTACTTGGCCTCGTCCAGAAAGTGTGTGGCGAAGATCACCGCCCGTCCCTGACGCAGGCGCTCAATGAGCTGCCAAATGTCCTTGCGCGCCTTGGCGTCCACCCCGTTGCAGGGCTCGTCCAGAATGACCACACTGGGCGAGGCTATAAAGGCAATGGCCACGCAGAGGCGTCTCTGGTATCCGCCGGACAGCTGCCAGGCGGCGTAGGACTCGTGCTTGCCAAAGTTCAGGCTCTGCAGGGTGCGTGCCACCTCGGCGCGGATCTCCTCCGCTCCAGCACCCTGCTCCCGCTCCGCCGACATCTTTATCTGAGCATATAGCTGCAGATGCTCCCGAGCCGTGAGCGTGGGTATGAGGATGTTGTCCTGCCAGCAGACGCCCACCTGGTGTTCGCCGGCCAGCAGGACCTTGCCGCTACTCTGCCGGATCTGGCCAGTGAGCAGCTTGATCAGTGTGCTCTTTCCGGCACCATTGCGTCCCAGCAGGCAGCTGACCTGGTTCCGGGGAAAGTCCAGTGTAAGATTGGACACGGCACACTTGCTGCCATACAGCTTGCTCACATTGGCCATGGAGGCGCCCAGCTTGTCGTCCAGCTGGGAGCGAGCCACCTTCACAAAGCTGTAGTTGGCTGGAAGACGACGTGGGCATTGCTTGAGAAGGGGCCTAGCCCAGGATGTCAGGGATATACTCACTCTTCTTGTACCGCTGATAGGCCAATCCTATCACCGCATACAGCAGGAAGTCCAAGAGGAACATGAGAAAGGCCATGGCACACTCGCTCCTGGCCGGACCCGTGGCAAAGAGGTGGCCCAACGTGAGGCCCTCCTGCTGCAGCTCCATGCGCATCAGCTCCCCGAAGCCCTTGGCAAAGGCCGTGGTGAAGGATAGATCAATTAGGAAGCTCTCGAACACACTCAGCTTGGCATCGAACATCAGGACAATGATGAAGGGACACAGCGTTATGAAGAAAAGCAGCGCCGTGGCCACTGCTCCAATGTTGGCCGAGTTAAAGAAGTTGGAACACATGTAACTGGAGGGGAGAATAGCAAAGCGGTTAAGTCTTAATCAATTGATTAGGATAATTGAAGGGCCACTCACCAGAATGAGATCAAACAGACGCCAAAGCTAAGACAGTAGAACATCATGAAAAACCAGTTGGTATATGACAAGATACCGCCACTGTACAGAACAGCACTGATCAGCATGAAGATCACGCACAGCTCCATGAGACTCATCAAGGCCCAGGCCACTAGCTCGGAGTGGGCCCTGAGACCCATCGAACGCATTAGCTGTTGCCGAGGAGCAAACGATGATTATAGAAAGCTGCTGGCTTCTTGATAATCCTTCCCAGACTCACCATGCTATTACGACTCTCCCGCATCCAGATGCGTTCCCTCACACACAGGGCCACGGCCACCACAAGGCCCAGAAGGTAGGCCACCTGGACACCCTGGGCCAGATATAAGCCACGCTTAAATCTGCACAAAGAAGACTTAGGCTGGGAAATCAAACAGTGTGCTTTTCACTTACACATCATTGAGGAAGGCGGGATAGGGAAACTGTTTGGTATAGAACTGCATATCGTCCACCTGGAATTTCGCCTTCTTGTCCTTAGCTCCACCAAGACCCCCCAAGAAGTCCAAGAAGCCCTGTCGCTTGGTGCGCTTAAGTACATCCTGATCCTTGAGCAGCAGCAAATCGGGTTGTTCACTCAAACTGGGCTGATCCGTAGTTATGCCCTGCTCGGTGGTGACCCCAATCGCCTCATCTTCTGGCTTGGGGGAAAGCGTGGTCTCATCTTCGGGCTCTGGTAAAGTCTTGTTCGAATTGATATCCGTACTGTAATAGTCGTCGTCTTCGCCGTCGAACCTATCATTGTCATCATCGTCGCCATCGTCGTCGTCATCTTCATCGTCGTCATCGTCATTAATAGTCTTGATGCTAAAGGATGGTGAGGAGGAGGTCTTGTCCTCCTCCGGCTCCGGCAAGAAGCCCGCCTCTTCCCGCTTGGCCTTGATGATGCCCAGATCCACCATCTGCTTGAGCTGAACGAATCCTCGATGGTATTTGAGATCCATGACCATGCTGTCGGCGGGTCCGGGGAACCAGAATCGATTCCGATTCTCGAACGTCGGCTGCGTGTTGTCGGTGTCCATGTGCAGGCGATACGAGGCCTGCTTGAGACCCACATCCTCCAGATTGAGGGCGGCCAGGAACATTTTGTTCTGATTCAGTTCGTAGGCTCTCCTCTGCAAGCCCTCCAATGAATCCACAGCCTCGAATCGATCCGCCGACACACAATCCATGAGGTCAGCCACAGTGTTAAGGATATCGTGTATCAGCTGATTGGTGCGAATATACTCAAACACCCGCTCGATTTCCCCTATATCAAAGTCCTCGCCCACCAGGCTCTTGACCAACGGTGATCTCGCCAGCTTGAGGAGACTGTTGAAGGCATCCTGAAAGGTGGCATTCGTGTGGAGCTTGGTAAGGATCGTGGCTGCGGCACGAGAGAGTTGCTTCATGTTGTCCAGCTCCTCAAAGGTGGCATTACTCTGGTAAAAAATCAGATTCATTATTTGTGTTACCTGGTCAGCATTCTGTTAACTCACAAACTTGACCACGTTTTTGGTGACCTCATTGTCGGGGTAGTAAAGAATCTTTCCCTGAATAATAGGCTTAATGGTGTTCCAGGTGAGTTTACCCTGGTTCGTGGATGTCACATCCCGATACAGCTGCTTACAGTATTTGGCTGGCAATAAGCATGAAGTTATATTTATAGTTAGAGATCAAATTAAGGAATTTTAGGAACATTTAGAGATATAGCAAGGTCACAACACCAAAGAAATATATCTATACAAATACCCTAAAGCATATAAAATCCTTAAGAAACATGTTATATACAATGAAGCAATTTAGGATAACCTTTTAAAGCTTTAACTTTAAATGATTTGTTGAAAATATAACTAAATTGTTAGTGTAGAAAGAACTCGGATGCTCACTTGGCCTCCAGTCCAGGGGAAGGGTATCGGATAGATGACGACGACTACGCTGGTGGCCTGGAGGCAGAGGGGACAGGTTTGCATTCAAGATCAAAATTAAGGACATGACCTTGGCTTGGCTTGGCTGCATTCTAATTATTACTCACTTGGCATTGCCTCGAGCTCCACGTCTTTGTCAGCTTCACTGAAGTCCTCCGACTCCAAAATCTCGTTAATTAAGGGAATGGTGTCCGTGTTGGGAAAGGGATGGCCGCACAGCAGGACGCCCAGCTTTACAAAGGTCTCGCGATCTGTCAAAGGATTGCGTGAGTTTATGTTATCGAAGGACTCTAGCTGTGATTGACTTTAACTTACTCGAAAACAAGTGCTTGATGTCGAAACTATAGTTCATGCGTCGCTCTATTTCCGGCACTAGGGAAATGATTTCACTAATGTTACCTGCAAAGGATACAAGGATGGAAATCACTAAAGCTAAACTCACTATAGAGACTGTGCTCACTTCTTATGATGTCCAGTCGATCGCTGGTTATCAGCGCGGTTATGGCCGACACAAAGTTGGCCTTGTCGGCCAGCTCCACGACAGACTTGTGGAGCCGCTCGTCGGTCACAAAGGCATTGACCACATCGATCACAGAGTGGAGCCTAAGGACAACAGGGAAATAATTGTATTAAATTGCAAGGAGGGAAGGAATTAGGGCTGATCTCACGGTGCCTCCTTCCAGCGGGAGTACTCCTCGTAGGGCTGCGCCTTCTGGCATCGATTCTCAATGCTGCATATGTAGGAGAAGGCGGCGGGCACCACCTGGTTCTTGGTGGGCAGCAGGCGCGTCGGATACTGGCAGGCTGGCACCTGCTCCGAGCCGTACTTCAGCCGGATGAGGTACAGCAGCATGAAGATCACCACTGGCCAGGCCAGCAGGATCAGGCTGAGCACCTTCTGGCGCCATCGCACCACCAGGTCCTTGCGCAGCAGCTCCCGCACCTCGCGTCCACTCACGTGCATGCCCATGGCTATCGGTGCTCCTCCTCCTCCTCCTTGTTCCTGTCCACAAAAGCTGTTCTGATCGCTGGCTGAGATGGCGCGATCACTCGGGCATCTTAGTCCGCTGAGGAATAAGAATTATAGTATCTTCTTTCAAATTTGTTGCTATTTTTTTGACAATATTTATACTTTTTTTTGGGGGGGTCTCAACTTCCGGAATGTCAATTTTTGTAATAATTAATACTAAGAGCTAGGGATGCATGTATATCGAGAGAGAAATTCTAATATGATTATACACCAATATATCGCAATTGATATCATATTAAAATTAAATCACAAACAAATTTATATATATTCAAAATGTAATATATCGAAATTATTATAATATGATTAATTTCAATAAATCAAAGTTCATTGAAAAATATTTAAAAAATTTGGTAGTCTGTATTATTAAATTTTTTCTGAAAATATTTAATTGATATACCAAACATAGTATTAATTTAACGCACATAATACAATTATTTATATTGTCTTGCTTCAAAATACAATACAGTATCGATATATCGATTTATCCTGCCAAACCCAGAAAATTTTTCAAAACTATCTCCAGGCAAATACTTTCAAACACTATTATTTTATCTAGAAATAATTATTAATAAGATCTTTATCCCGGCGCCATAAATATGGAAAATCAGCTACCTGGCTATGACGATCTGTGATATTTTCACTCCGTTTGCCGGCGGAAGAGTGAAACAGGTGTTAATCGCATAGGATTTCGCTTCCCCGACATAATTAACCCCTGGCTGGCCGCCTTTGTTACGCTTGTCGCATTGCTAATTCAGGCTGTTTAGCGGCTCGCCTTGGCAGAAAAACGCTTCCCGGTGATGCCTGAAGAGCCACTTAATGGCAATTATTTAAAAAAAAAAAAATGCTTTCCCACTTAAATTGTATTATTTACCGGGCGAGCAGGCGCCCCGATTTGTGAGTCAGCGATCAGCGGCAATTATATAGACGGTTCATCGGTCGAAATATGGCAAATATGTGTGACTAACTAACTGCTAGTTACTAACTAAATGTGAACTTATACCCACAGGTAGCTATAAATATCCTAAAGAACTGTTTAATATATCATTGGCTTCACCTAACAATTGCTGAAGTTTCAGATGTATCTTTGACATTTTCCCCTGGAGCTGTTTTCCCGGCAAGGTTTAGACCCTCGTAAAGCTGTTCAGGAGCTGAAAATTCGCCGAGGTTGAGATGCTAACAATCTTTATGGCATTTACAGCATTTAGCTGGAAGATGAGCAGCCCCACTTTTTACTGCTCGGTGCTGTGACTTATGATTACTTATGTTTCAGCCCCATGGAAGCCAGTTGCACATCATCTTCAAGTAAACATCTTCATTATTAGTATTTCGCTTGGTTTTCACCATAGAGTTAGTGTTTACTTTTTAACCCATAGTTGTCAAGACTTCGATCAACGTGCCTACGTAACTGCTGAGAATATTGTCTGACCTACGCCCTATAGCTCGTATCGGAGTGGGAAAATCTCGGAGGCCGAGACAAAAGAATATTCAAGTTGTGTGGCAATATATATATATATATATACAGAAAGTTGGCCAAAGCCATAACACACTGTAATCTGTAAAGTTTGGTGTGCCAAAAAGTTTGCATCAAAATAAAAATATTCACTGATTTCTGCTTAATTTTAAATTTTCTAGAAAATTAATTCAAGAATATTTGAAGTAATTTAAATATTAAGATTTTCCAAAAACAATTTCCTTGTTAAATTGATTTTTGCTGAAACTTTTCACCTAGTTCTACTCTATATAAAAAGCTTTGTTGAAACGTTCTACTAATTGTAATAATTGGTTTGTTTATAAACTGTTTTTTTCTATTACTGATTATACTTCACTTATTATAATAACAACTCTAGTTGCGAGAGCGCATTATCATAAAATTAGATTGCAGAAAATTGTTCAATAAACGTTTCAACATTTTTTTTGGCAACCATTTTGGATATTTATAATAAGTTTTTTAATACAATAATATTAATAAATTTACTAGGAACAAAAAATAAAATCCTGTTTATAATACTCAATGAGAATTTACTTAAAAAACTTATAGAATATATTAAAATAACTTGATGGAAATGTTTTAGCAATTTTCAAAAACAAATATTCCAGCAAAATCAAAGCCTTTAAGTATTGAAACAGTTATGGTTTAAATTTGTATAAATCAAAGTCTGAACCTTTTGTAAAATATAAATATATATAAAATAAATATATAAATATATTTGAGCTATTTAAACAACAAATAAAACAAATATTCTATTAGAATTAAAGCCCTAAAGTATTTTCAAATTTGATTAAAAACCTAGTCTGAACCTTTTGAAAAATGTCATGTTCTCCATCTTATATAAAATATATTATATATTGCAGACATTTAAACAACATTTGGAAACGAATAATAAAACTATTGTTTAGTTTATAGAGAAACTTAATCAAGCGCCGCGACTACTATCACCAACTGGTTAGTTAATATGTGTATATGGAACCAGATCTAGTATAAAACCAGAGCCAATTCCAGTTCCAAATCTACTTTCAGCTGCAGTTGCTGATTAGTCAATCGGCTCCATATAGCATAATGTTGCACTAGCGCCAATGTCATCATCATCGCAGATTATCTAATACTTGATTGATCCCCGGCTAATGTTGCGTGAACTGATCGCTCTAATTACCCGCTGCTGAAATAAATCGATGTCAACTATGCACATTTGCTGTATATACTATATAGAATATACTATATATATTTGTTTGTGATGTGCGGCTTATCAACATTAGCGTTCCTATTCTGCAAATCTGCATTGATTGAGTGAACGAAACGAAGTCAAAAGTGTATAAATTTAGAGTGCAATTAAACATGGAGGTATTATTATGTATGAGTATAAATAATATTTATTATGTAAATGTTAAAATAAATGGTTTTGTTCTAGAAATTAAGAAAGTTCTTATTTATATCAAATTTTGTTAATAATCTTCTAATAGTGTATACATTATTATATATTAGAGTATGGTTTATGTTATATATATTTTCGAAGCTCTAACAAATTAAAAGGTTCTTGAAATCGAAACTGATAAAGGATTCTACTAAAAAGAATTGTTTTTAAATATTTATCCGGTTTAATACAAAAAAAAATAATGGATATGCTCTTTTTAAAAGCTTTTTTGAAACAAGAATTTCCTATATTTTTGAAGATCTTCAGATTGGCTTAAATTAAATTACAGCTGTAAATGAAACCCTCAAAAACACTAACACAATGTACTTTTCCGTGACTAAGATGTAACTATTTGGTCTACTTTTTATTAGACTATTTTAACGATCCATTTTTGATGTTTTTAATGTCTTGTTTATGTCGTTGTGCTGCAATTAGCATTTTGGTAAGTGCCAAACAAGCCAGGGAAGATTTTTGGCCAAATGCAAATGTGTTAATTCTTTCGATTCCGGCAGCAATTAGTGACTCCCATCACGTACAGGCACAACACCTCGACTTCGGGGTAAGTAATGTAATGCCCAGGTGTTTTTCCTTTTTTTGTTTTCTTTTTTTTCCAGGCGCAAATAGTTTTTGAATACAATCGAAGCTAAATGCTAATACCACCGCTGGCGCTGTGATAATTATAATCAAGCGATAATGCACAGCCAAGTTGATTCAGTTGCGAAACGGGATTCGATGTCTATAGTATATAGTGCCTTCTCCAGCGATATCGAAACTCGTTTTAATCACGTTTAGTCACTCAACAAAATGCAAGCGTATTCCTGGAATTACCCCAGACAGCGGCACTTAAACGATTCTTAATCGAAAGTTCGTTTCTAAGACCTTTTCAGACACATAAAAAGCGATTAGATTACACGATGTTTTTAATAAAACCGAACAGGTTTTTCATTATCTTCTTTATACATGTCAATTAAATAAATCTTTGATATGACAAGGAAAATAAATTAATGAATTAGTATATACTATACATTTATGGGTTTTATAATTGCAATTATTATCAACTACTTTTAAATGAATTTAGATTACTAAATTGCGACTTTGTACACTTGCAAACTTTACACATTTCGAGTTACTTCATTTATTTTCAATTTAAAAATATCCCAACTATGATATATGGTAGATATTTTCTTGCAGTGCAGGGAACACTCACCCACCAAACACGTAATCAGCATAAACATAAAACTCCCGCCAGAGAGTCTTGCCGAATGCCATGAGCGAATTCTAGGCGTGATTTATCATTGATCTGTTGGCTAACTCGGCTCCCAGCCCGACCTTGACCTTGAATCTTCAGTTAATCGTTAAAGGCGAAATCAAACAGCAACTAACACTCGAACACACACAGATAAAACTCGCTAACTAGCTGGCAATATTAAAATAAACAAAGATAGACGACGGCGAAACTAGTTTGCTGCCGCCCAAAACCAGAATCAGAACCCCTGATCACCATTAACAAATCGGATATATCTGTGTATAGTGCATCGATGATTATCCCACTTAAATTTTATTTGCTGAACTCCGATATCCCCTACCCTGCGACGCGGCATCTAAATATGTTAAATCGCGTGTTTTTAAATCACACGCGTTATTTTTGGAGCTATTTTGGGTCTCATTGATGGCTCAATTTATAGTACAATTTGCCTAAAAGTATTTCTATTGATATATCAATACATATCGTGTTGTTCTTTATATTGTGTGCTGATAAATGTTGGTGCTTTTCGCGATTTTAGCTCAATTAACATTATTTTATTGTCAGCTGCAGAAAATAAATGCGATAAACTAGCAATGGGAACTAAACCATTAAATAGTTTCAAAATATATTTTAAATTAATCCTTCATTTGAATATATATAAAAATTATATTGATTTTATGATATTCTGAGATATTCAACAATTTTTACCACAAATCAAAGTTTAAAAAACTTATACCTCAGTCAAAAAAGCAATAATTTTAATTCGGAAAGCCTTTCTATATTAGTTTTTGTTTGTTTAATAAATCTGCATACTCAATTTGAAATTTAAAATAATTTAACTTTTTGTAAATTTTTGACAATTTTAACGATGTAACCCCTTATAAACTTTTTGAAAAAAATGGTAAAATTTATTTTTCTTTCAGAGATGGCTAAATCGACTCGCCTGTTAATGCTGATTAAGAATATATATGATTTATAAGGTCCTTCACTGCGTTTCAAGTCTCTGACTAAAATTTCAATACCCTGCCAGGGTATAGAGAACCTATAAGTTGCCCTAACATTTCGATGCCTCAAGAAGTCACAATGCCAAGACTTTAAGGTGTGACAATGAGCCATCTTTAGCCTCCGTCTCAGTGTCAGAGGAGAGGCTGGCCTCAACCATTAACTGCATAATATAATATTTAATATAAGACGTCTGTAGTTAAATGGCAGAAGGTGTTTTTCCAGAATCAATTAGTAAAAAATACTGGATTGCATAGATTAATATGAATACAGCTATAAATATTAAATGTTCGTTTTATATAAATTTAGAGAGAACATTGAGATTTCCATTTTTTAAAATGGAAATGAAATTAAAATATTAAAAGTATTTTGTATATAGGAATATATTTAATAAATGGTAGGTAGCTGAAGTGATATACTTTAAATATTTGCACACCGAGATCAATAATTAGTTCAATACTAAAAGTCTCTTCAGAGGCGCTTTAATATTTAGAATCTGTATATCCATGTTACTTTTTAATAATATTTCACATAACTTCTAAAGTATAAACAAATGCAAAATATTTAAAATTGCATAATAATAAGCTATACCTAAGAAACCCCCCATTTTTTTATAAAAACCTATAAACCCCAACGATCTAGGAGGAGGCATGAGTCAAGTTCAACTACCACTTGAACCCATACTCAGATACAACTCCACTTCGGATCGAATTGAATTCGATTTCGATTCAATAAGCGATCTGGTCAGCATGAGTTGGCAAGAACCGGCGCAGACTTGGCTATATTTTTATACACACTTCCAGACGCTGGCGGATTCTGCCGCATATTTTATTTATTTATAAACCCATTTGGCTGGCATAGGAAATGCTTTTATTCATTTATTTTTCTTTTTTTTTCTTTTTGTGCTGTATTTATTAATTTATTTATGGCTACTTGCTGCTTTTTCGCATTTTAAGCCCGCTCAGCAGCAGCGGCAGCAGTAGTCGCCAAGGTCGCAGCTTACATGTGCAAACTTGCAATGCAATTAACTCTGTCAGCTCGAAAGAAATAGTCGCCAAGAGAGTGTGTGTGTGGTGTGTGTGGTGTGTGCGAGTGTGCACGATAACCAGTCTGATAATGACCGTCCGGGGCTATGCTAAAAGCTACAAGATTTTATGGTAATACCGGTGATTATCAGCGACTAGGAAACGGAAGATACATATATATAAAAAACTGAGAGTTCCTTTTGGCCAGAACAGCGCAACCACACAAATAAAAGTAGTATTTGTTCCTCTAATTTATTACAGAACACGTAAGACCCAAAACGAAATGTATTTATCACGAAATCAGTTTAAGCTATAATTTTGCAATTTCTCCTGGCCAAAAAAATAAACACACACATCATGTTTAAAGTAATAAAAAAAGGTTTAACTCAGGTACATTTATTGGTAAAAAGTGGCGCCAAAAGTATTGCAAACTTTTAAATAAGGAGAGCAATTGTTATTAGCTTTTACAATTTATGCAGGCATCTTAATTTGTTTCTTTAATTTGTACTTGTGTTAATACTTCATTAAATCAAGAAAAAATTCTCATATATTAAGCTTATTCCAACTAATTGATATATGTTTACATATGTGTGAAGATTATATTTATATTTTTAATAATTCAAAAAACTAAAGCATATTAAATAGGTGCCTAAGAATTTTAAAATAAATTAATCTATTTACAGGAAATACATATTCTTCAAACACTTGATCGTTTTCCCTGAGTGTGTTCTCACGACTTTTGTAACTTTTAAACTTTAGATTTAACTTTAATGCCTGAGAACAGACCATGTCGAAAACCTTCCAGCGGAAATTGTCCGTAATACCACTCACACGTGTTAATTGCTTGGCTATGCACATTACAAATTTTATGCTTTAGTTTAGTGCTCTTCTTAAAAAAGAGAAGGGTGCTACTTAAAAGGGGTCAGATTAAAGAATAAATGGTTATAAAAAAAAGAATATATAGAAATATTTTTTGATTGAAGTTTTCACAGTTAAAAGTGACCTATTTGGTTAGCAGTTTATAATACAAAACAAAGGCAGAAAATAAAAGTAATCAGTAAATAAAATAAACAAAGATTTAAAAATGTATAACCTTTGATTTACTTTTCTAAAAAAATACATTTTTATATATTAAACTTATTAGGAATATTTTATTGATATTTATAGACTTGCTAGGGGATTATAAGTTCATTCGGAAGCATGTTGCGCAGGGAAGAAGCCATTTCCGACCATATAAATCATATATATTCTTGATCAGCATCAACTGCCGAGTCGATTTAGATATGTCTGACAGGAAAAAAAATGTTGATCAATTTTTTAAAAATTTTGTAAAGGGTTACATCGTTAAAATTGTCAAAAATTTATAAAAAAAATTTAATTTTTTTAAATGTTAAACTATATATGCTGATTTGTTAGCCCCAGAAAAAATAACACAGAAAAGCTATCCCAATTAAAATTAACCCATTTTTAGCTTAGTTATGATATTTGAAAAAAATTGATTAACCCATAAAAATAGCATATAAAACTATCGATTTAATATACCTAAAATACAAATATCTTAGGGTATAATAAGACCAAAAATATATATATATATATTTTAATAATTTTATTTAATTTAATTCTTTACTATATATTCTTCTTAAGGCCCAGTGAAAAATATATATACATAAAAATAAGATAATCATTTATACTTTAAAGACAATTTAAAACATTTTAGAGTATTTAAAATTCCCCTTGTTTCCCAATGTTTTTTTTTTCTTTTCTGGTTTTCACTTTCATTGGCTATTATTGCCACCTTTTTTCTTGCTCATTTGGCTTTTAACAATATATTTTCAGTCTTTGTGTTGTTGGCCGAGGCATTTTGTATGGCCAATTTCCAATTTGTTCATTGCTTTTGTTCCGCTCTGACTTTTTTGTTTTTGTCTGCCCTTTTTGTTAACATTACTAACGTTACTACAAATAATTCACTTTAAAAAAAGAGCCCACAAAAAACGTGCCAAGAAAAGCGAAACAATACAAGAAACGCCAACAAACATACAAACATTGATTTAAATAACGAATTGAGTTATTAAATTACGCCAAAGAAATACATATAGTTTAAGTAATGAAGTTGGTTTTATATAAATTTATATTTTGCTTAATATTTTCTCTACTATAGATATATAATACAAAGGCGTTATGTGGAAAAGGTATAACTAATAAATGTTCTTTAAAAGTATTAATATGTTGAAAGATAATTGAAATTAAAATTTTTTTAACTATTATATTTTCATTATTTAACTTTATATATAATAATGAATTCATTTAATTTGTATTAAATTCAATTTATTAAAAAGTAAGCCTAATTAATATGCTTCAAATATATTAATTGCTAGGTGGATGCGTTACATATACCATATGTATATAATATATTTCATTTCATTATGTATAGTTTAGTTGATAAACTAATTACATCTTTTTATAAATAATAATTGCACATTGTTTATAGAAAATCGATCAAGAAATTGTAAACAAAACTTTAATCAAATATATCACATATATACTTGTTTCAAGTTTTTTAAAATTGCATATAAAAATCTACATTTTGATTTCTCTTGAAGCTGTGAAAATAGTGATGTAGATGTAAATAGATGAGTATTAAAAAATACAGATATTTTGGAAAAAACAAGGACCATTTAAGAATATAACTAGATTTTTCTAACTGAACATAAATTTATATAATTATAATATACATTTATTTCAAATGTGTGATTGTGTAATGAATATCTATATTTTAATTTCTCTTAAAGGAGAGAAAATAGTGACGAAGCGAATCATCTATTTAGACTATTAAGAGTTTGTAAATATTTTAGAAAAATAACAAAAGAGCCTTTAAAAATATAAATTATATTTTCTAAATGAACATATCATTCTTTGATTATAATATACATTTGTATATTTGCCGGAAACACAAAAAAATATTTATAATTTCCTTAAAAATTCTCAAGTAAATACAAAAACATTGAATATCCGAAATATTATTTTCCGTGTAACCTTTTGGTATTGCAACTAGTAACTGCATTACCAAATAAAGTTTGGCAAGGGCCAACCAATGAGGCAGAAGAAGACAAAGAACTTGGTGACTTACTGACCTCTCTTAGCTTGTTGTTGTTGCTGCTGCAGCGGCGTCTCTAGGCACTTTTTTTTTCCTTTTTGGTGTCTCTCTTTGCTTTGCGTGAGGTATGTTTTTTTTTTTTTTTTGTATAAAGGTTTTCGGTCACAAAAGTTGTTTACTTCACACACGGCGGCTTTCTATACATATATACATGCGTACGTACATATGTACATATTCTTCACTTCTTCTGTAGCTGCATCTTAACGCTCTCTCTCAATCGCTCGCTCTCTCTCTCGCTCTATCTCGTTGGAGCTTCCGCTCTTCTTCGCACAGTTAGCACAGGTAAAAAAAAAATGTATATGAAGGAAGCTAAGACTGAAACTTAAGGTGAAACTGAAGCCAAAACTTAAAACTGAAACTGAATCAGAAACTGAAAACTGCGGCTGAGACCGAGACGTCCGCCAACAGTGCTAGCCACAATTGAACTGAGCTTTACTAAACGCGCTTACGGAAAATTATTTAATTCCGCTGCCAAGCCGCTGTTCCACGCTCGCTGCCTCGGCCAGCGTCGACGTCCAAGCGATCGCCAACTTCTAAGCAACTCCCATGTTGTTGTTGTTATTGTTGTTGCGAATGTGTGGGCGGCAGCCGAGGCAGAGGGAAAGCAACATATGTTGCGCCAGCCGCCATAGAGCAACATGTTGCTAATCAGGAAATCATAATTTGGCTCATAAAAAATATATACAAATATATATTTTTAAAAGAATATGTAGTACAAAAAAATAAATAGCTATTTTAAAATGATTTTGCTACAATATGCCATTTTTTAAATCAAATAAAAGTGCCTCAATTGTATAATTTTACAGATAAGAAACCCAAATCAACGCGAGGTGTTTTTTGGAAATTATTTACTACCTTTTTAAAAAAATGTTCACCTAAAAAACACATTCATAGTACATGTTATACATATACATTAATTAAATTAAATATTATATAAATTAAAACAATAATATTTATTTTAAAAATATTTATTTTACAAATATTTTGAATAAATAAATACATAATATAAGTTAAATCCAAGAAAATCTTAAAAAAGAAATTCATTTTTGATATTTTTTCCAAATATATATATATTTTTTTTGTGTATAAGTCATTATATACTTAAAAATACTCTCTACAAGTGTGTGTTAATTATGAGACTTACAATTCCCAACTGCTTTTAACAATTCAATTAATTCAAGGAGTTATACATATTAAAGGAAAAATTCTAGATATGCTAGCTGGAGATTCCAAGTTTTATTATGGATACATATGCTCTTTTGTTTTTGTTATTTGTGTATATAAATTGTTTCCCTCACAAATTTCTCCATTTAAGAAAAATGAACTTAGGGATTTTCCAAGAACTTTCTACAACTGTCATTCAGAAATTCAGGGTGAGATTTATTGTACAGTAGTTACACAGTTACATTATTTTTTATAAATCTTACTACACGCACATCGGCTTCTAACTGTTCTTTGTTCTTGGCTCTAACTCAATTTCCGTGTTTCGTGACACGCAATTAATTAGCCCGTCTTTTTGGGGGAAACACTAATTGCAGCGTTCGGCCATCGGACAACTGTACTTAATTCCAATGAAATGTCAAAATACAAAAATCCCTTCACAAAACCACAAATCCCCAAATTAGCGCCAATTTAGAGAGTCAGTCGGGCATGTAAAGAGGGCTATAACGTGCGCACTTTGTACCTGGCCGGGAGCGATTCCGATTACGATTTTCCGACTCCTATTCCGATTTCGGCCAGCTCCAACCTAATGAATCGGAACCCCAAGAATGATATAAGCATGACTTGGTGGGATTACATTTTTAAGAAGAAGATATAAGCTAAGGTGTTTTAGGTACATCTAAAAATTACCTTAGATTTGAGAGAAAATGTGTCAAGTACCCAGGTTTATAGGAAAAACTGTGTCTATGGATGAACAAATAAAATAGATCTTGATATAACAAATTTGTATATTTTTATTATTATTTTATATTTTTTTAAATTGATATAAATGTTAGGTAAAGTTTTTAGGTACATCTAAATATTACCTAAGATTCGAGACAAAAAGTGTCAAGTACCCACGTTTATAGTAGAATAATATTACTGTGTCTATAGATTATAGAAAAATATTTCTTTCTATAACACATTTTTATATGGAATAATATTACATTTTTAAGAATAGAGGTAGATATAAGGTAAGTTTCTAGGTTTCTAGGTACATCTAAATATTACCTAAGATTTGAGACAATAAATGTCAAGTAATGTGTCCATTGTCTATAAAAATTTATATTGTTTTAATATCCTTTTATTATTTTATAATTATATTTAAATATTTATTTTCACAATATTTTTATAAATACATTTAAAGTCTGCTGCATACAGGACTCGAAACTGCGACCTGATCTGCTAAATTAATAGAGGCGTGTAACTTCCAAGTTTATAGACCAATTTTACTAATTTTTTATGTCAAACCAATGCTGTAATATTTTAATATAATATTGAGTAATTAAAAAAATATATATTTAAATTTATAGATACAGCATAGCTTTGCCTAAAAGTCTAGTAAAATGGCTAACTCCATGATTTAAACAAGAAGTAATCCAAGAAGGTAACACTTCGCTTTAAGAACAGAAGGGAAACCTTCTTATCACAGCTCTTGGATTACCAGTATGTATATATGATATAATTAAAAAATTTTCTATACTTAAATGTCCTTGGCTAAGTTTAAGCAATTGCCAAGTGGTTTTTTATCAAAAAATCATAGCCAAGTCGCCTCTGTTTCGATATTCCTCAGCTGCCTCTCCCCTTGAACCTGACGAACCAGAACCAGAACCATTCTCATTCTCAGTCGGTTTCGCATTCCGTGTCCACCGACGGCGAAAGCCGCTTTGAAATGTCCAAAAGTTGCGCTTGGCTGCTTATCATTTGCGCATAATTGCCAAAGTCATTATGGCCGAAATCGTAAAAAGACACACCACACGGCTGGAGTTAAAAATTTTAAAATCTAAACTATGAAATTATTTTATCGGCCAAATGTCCCACTAGCAATGACAATTCTGAAAAAAAAAAGAATCAAAGTAGCACTAAAGTAATTATAATTAAATTTAAACGAGCCCGAAACAAAGAATATTAATTTCGCAATTGCCGGTTCCATGAGCCATGGTACATAGTACAAGAACAATAAATTTAAGCCACGTTTATAATTATAAATATTCTTAATTGCACAGAGAGATAGCATCGCAGAGAATTTAGAATTTTGGGTAAATTTATTTATAGAATTAATCATATCATTTAGGTCCTAAAATCAACATTGATAATGTATATGTATATGTTATCTTCTAATATTTAATGTATTTTTTGATATTATTATTTAATAGTATCATTTATTATTTATTGATATATCATTTTTGTTTTGATTTGAGCCCCAAATAGTTCTCAGTATTTTAAACTTAGAGAAGCTTGTTAATTCCTCGAAATCATCTTTCCGGGTTAATTGAGTGAGTTGGTTCACTGCATTATTCTCTTAATAATGTTTAATTAAAATAATTAAAATTATTATATTATTATTTTAAATATAGCCAGGAAGTCAGTCGGTTCACTCAATTTTCTTACCTTTCCCAGAGGCCCAAGAAGCCCCTTAAGAGCGCGAAAGATTAAGTTTCCTATCTAAAATTTTAATTATTTATATTAAATATTATTAAGAGAATAATGCAAAAAAATCTGAAAATTTTCTTTTTTCCTAAAGTTGGTTTTCCATATCAGGCTCCCATCTTAAAAATCGATGTCCCACCATGATTTAGCAGATCCCTCACCAAACTCTCCAGAGGATTAGACACAGGTTTGGTGTTGGCCTTTGGCCCCGGCAAGGTCAGGATTGAAGCCAATCAAGCGGCGGAGAGTCATCCAACAAAACACATTCGTAAATAAACAAGAAAGAAAAGCAGCAACTTCTTACCGAAGTACAGATACACTTGCCTACAGATATAATATCATAAATTTAATTAAATACAGGAGGAAATATAAGCACTTGTAATTGATATTTGTGTATAAAAACAGTCTGATATTTTACTTTTAAGAATATACCTCTCATCTTTTCAGCTCTTAAACTGATAGAACATTTTCGTGTAAGTAAGATACTCTCTACGAAGTGTATCTAAATAAATAATTGCAGCTACAGACGCTAAAAAACTGAAGTGGGCTCAGACAGGCGCATGCATCCGAAGGGAGGAAGCTGATGTTGCTAATACTGCCACTGCAGTCGCTGCCATCGTAATCACATTTTGCAGTTGTCAATAGACAGAGGCAGGTGCACATACTTACCTATAAATCTTTATATGTTAATATTAGCTTAGTTAAACACATACAACAGTTAGCGCGTTGCGGAGTCCGCTTGATTTCCACTGAAATGCTATTATAAGCCGACGGATTGGCAATACTCAGAGTCATGATTATTTTTATTCTGTGCAAATGTATACATTTTCTATAGTTTTTCAGTTTTTACTTCCGAAAAAGACTCACGAAAATGTATTTCCTAGATTGGATTTCGTTTTTACTTCCGGCGAATCATCACAGAGCCTAATTTAATTGAGAAAAATAAAACCGTATCTGTCGTGTGTCATTTGTCTGAAACAAAGGTAACTTTTAGTATATTTTAAATGAATTAAATAATATTTAGAAAATTCAACAATTCACTGGACAGTGCGATCTGTTCACAGTTTTATTCAGCTTTAATTATTTGTTTACATTGGACTTAGAAGAAGTTAATGGTTTACAACTTATCACATTCATTTATTTTTCCACTTTTCAACTACTTAGTTTTCTCCTCAGCTTTACTTATTAAATGTAAACGTTTCTTTACTAAAACAAAGCATTTCAAGAAGCTACTTATTCTTGACATCTCATTAAAAATTAGTAAAGCTTTTCGCTTAAGAGTCAGCCTTACTTTAAGTAGCTTAAGTTCGATTTATTGTCATGAAAAATAAATTGAATCAATTTAATCATCAATCAGGTTTGCAAGAATAAGTTACGAGTATAATTAGTTGGTAATTAATGATAGCTTTCATTAAAATTATTCAATTAAGACATTCAAGAATAGTTTGTTAAAGAAAGGAATATTTCAATGAAAGTGTACATATTTGCCAATAAAATTAATTAATAAAGATTTTTAGTATTTAAAAAGTATGAAAATATAATTTATGAACATATTCAGTGGAAGTATAACTTACATGTGTGCATATAAACAAAAAATGAAGCTAACAGATGATATATGAAATATGCGGTAAATCTAAACTTTAAAATTATTTTTGTTAGACGAAAAGTCTGTTTAAGATTTATATTATTGTGGCAGCCATTTAACTGTCAATAAAGAATACTTTAACTTAACAGTTTAAAAGACTCGAAAAATATATTGCATTGTAAACAAGCTTCAACTTGCGAAGTCATTCGTCTTCATTTCCGGATATTTAGGGTTTCTTTACACTGACAGGGATATTAATTCTTATTTCTAAACAGTAAGGTATTATCTAAAATTTTTAATAATTAAATACATTAAACTATATTTAAATTATTATCTTTTGTACATTTATGTCACTTTCGATGCATTAAAAATATATCTTTAGGTAAATATTCATTAAAACAAACAAAAAAATAGCAGAGGGAACTTCATATTTACCAAAGATGTTGTTGTTTCTCTTCTTCCGGGAACTTGTGTTTCCGGCGAAAGCAACAACAACAAAAAGCTAGTTGTTATCGGCTATCGATAACAATAATAAATACTAACATATTTGTGCAAAATACAAATTAATACAATTTTCTTGATTTAAGTTGTTGTAGGCTTTATGTTTATGTTTCAGCTTGGGTTTTTTTAATTTTTTTTAAATAAAAACAGTCATAAATTATTGTAAATAGTAAAATACTAAAAACCCATGACTCTCTGAAGCTAACGGCTATGGGTCTTATATTTAGCAACAAGTGTTAAAAAATGAGTTTTCTTATATTTTTTCTTCTATTACATTCTGACTTTCAAATTTAAAATTCTATATTCACTTCTCCCTTCAAAACTTTTCTTATATGTTATTTTTTTGATTAAATATATTTTGAAAATACGTTGAGACTTCGCGCGCCCTTGTTTCATAGCATTTAGCTGTATTTTGACTAGCAATAAAATACCAAACCCATTTATCGAATATAAATACGCATATCGATTTATTGTAAAAAATATTTAAAATTCAAATTTTAGTT
This sequence comes from Drosophila bunnanda, assembly GCA_035046265.1. NCBI lineage: Eukaryota > Metazoa > Arthropoda > Insecta > Diptera > Drosophilidae > Drosophila > Drosophila bunnanda. The sequence goes on along the minus strand of JAWNOB010000025.1, from coordinate 377,475 downwards.
GGAAAAACAGCTGTTGTTGTGTTTCCTGTGTAATTGCTTAACTCTTATAGTTTTATTTGCTTTTTCTGTTTGTATAATTAATGGAAAAATAAAAGTAAACTTGAAAAATGTATTTATTAGAATTAATAAAAGAAGGTTTGGCATAAAAATAGATTGTTTAACATAGTTGTTTACATTAAAAATAAAAATTTTGCAAATTATTGAAAAATATTGCCATAAGAAAAAATTTAAATATAAGACAACAAATTTGCATATAAATATGTTTATTTTTGGTTCATTATTAAATTTTTGTATATTTATTTCTATTTATTTATTGTAAAACAAAATTAGATAATATTAATCCTTATTTCTCTACCCTTCTGTGACCACCACAGCTGAAGTCCTTCGCGCCTGAGTGCACCTACCCCTCTGGCTACTGGCTACTGGCATCCTTCTCGAACGAACACCTTTCCCCCCTCCAAGCAGGCCGGGCAGCACCTGTCACAGTCGATGCACGAAACCCAGCTGGTGGTTGTTGCAGTGCCGCGCTCGCCTCACCTCTCGCCTCTTGCCTCTTGCCTCACCGGGGATAATTGCCTTCACTCGCACACGAAGGACGGGCGCGACAGGACCTATTGGAGACCCCAGATCCTGCGATGAAAACCCGTCAATTGCAGACGACATCGACGTCCATGGCTTCCTACCGGTCCAAGCAATGGGTTCCGACTGGCCCCGGGATGCCCTGCGAGCGGGAGCGAAAGCACGAGATGGCGGCGCGCGAACGGGAGGAGCAGGTGAAGCGGGACAGGGCGATGGCGGCGGCAGCGGCGGCGGCCCAGCGGGTGCGGCAGCATCGCATGGTCGGCGCCGATAGGAATCAAGCGCCCAACCGGGGCAGGACAGCGGCAGGAGCACTGAGACACAGGCTGGGATCAGGAATGGGCAGAGTGTACGGCGGCAGTGGGAAAGGAGCAAAAGGTGGTGCGCAGACTGGACAATAAATTAACTAATTAATTAATTAATAAATAAATCAATTAATTAATTAAGAACATACATTTATAAATAACTATTTGAAGGACCCACGGCAACTGTACAGAAGGCCGGATCGGAGACCACAACCACTGAACAGGAGCACAGGACACAGGAAATCTCTGAAGAATCCTCCATGAATCCCCAGGATCCCAAGGTCAGCAGCGATCTCAAGGCGGATCGCCTCAAGATCCAGCTGGAGGAGCTGACCCAGCTGCCGGAGCAGCAGTTCGAGCAGGGATTCCGTCAGTGGCTGGACCAGGAGGGCATAGCCCGCGAAATGCACTCCCACCTGCGGGCGGAGCTCATCAACTGCTTTAACAATACGGCATTGGGTAAGAAATAATTACTTAAATATACATTTGATTATATAAACTGTATAATCCTATTTCCCATTAATAAAGGTCAGCTCCTGAACAAGGCCGCCGGCCTGCAGATGGCCCAATCGCACGCCCTGCTCACCTCGCCGCTGGCCATGGCGTTGCCCACTCTGGTGGCTGAGTTCCTGCACTCCCAGAACTGTCACTTCACCCTGTCCGTCTTCTGCAGCGAGATCCCCCATCGCCATACGCTGCCCAAGTTCCAGAATCGACCGGAGTTCCGCTTCCGTGCGGACGAGCTGCAGCAGGTCCTTAGCGCCGTCCTGGGCGGTGGTGACCAAGAGCTGCAGCCCGATCCGGAGTTCAACCGCTTGGTGGAGGGTCACTACGAGGAGGATCTGGCGGGTCAGACCCAGAGTTTGCTGATGGCCCTCGTGCGGTCCTTGGTGGAGACCAAGAGGCTGGCGATTTGTCGAGAGGAGCAGCAGGGGGCAACGGAAAAGCCAGAAAAGGTGGAAAGGAAACAGGAGCAGATGAAGAAAAAGCAGACCGATTGTGCCTCCCAAACGGAGCCGGCTGCCTGCCTGGAAGCTCGTCCCGAGGTGGACACCAGTCGCCTCTACCAAACCGAGGAGCAGGAGCTAATACTCGGCGCCGATGGGCGTAGTGTCTTTGTGGGACCCCGCGTCTCCCAGTCCCTGCATGCCGTCGAGCAGCAGATGGCAGACCTAATGAAGAATCTCCGCCTGCTAACCAAATCCTGTGCTCCGCCGGTGGAGGTGATATCCGAGGAGTCCTTCGAGCAGCTCCTGAAGAAGGAGCTGCGCGAACGCGAGCGTCTGACCAAGGCGGGGCAGACCTTCAATCCCGGCGAGCCGGTGATCAAGCTGCCGGAGAAGCCACCCAAGAAGAAGGTCAAGCCCAGCGAGGAGGACGAGGTGGTCAACTCTGAAATGGGACCCATTATACTGCCCGCTGGCGAGGTGGAACTGCCCCGGGTGCTGCCCCTGCATCCGGAGCAATTCTCCAGCCTGGCGGTGATCCGGCAATCCCTGGACAATGCCCAAAGGAAAACCCGACAGCCGCAGGCCAGGATGTACGTGTCCGTTCAGCGCATGGAGACCCTAATGAGCGACGTCAGCGGCTGTGTCCAGCTGCTGGGCAACGTGCTGAACCTATCCATGGAGCAGGAACATGCGGTGGGACAGCAGAAGGGCTTCAAGGAGGGCTACTTGGAGGGCTTCGGCCACGGCCACTTCATGGGCGTCCAGGAGGGGCGGCTGAGGGAGCAGCATGACCGCTCCAAAAACAGAAAGGAAGCCTCGACTCAAGTGCAAGTGGAACAGTCCGCAAAGAGCAGGGCCACCCAGACGAGCAGGAAGAGGACGACGCCAAAGAGTCACATGCTCATCCAAACGGATGCCAAGTCCATGGGCGATGCCACCACCCAGGTCTACATGGAGCTGAAGATGCCGCAAAGGACCTACGAACAGTGGATCCACGAGATGCTGCACAGCGCCAGCGGCCAGATGTTCCTCGAGCGGGTGGAGCTCTCCCTGAACAAGGCTCTCAAGCTGCAGAAGCAGCGCCTGGACGAGCTCTATTTGGTGAAGCTGAGGCACCAGGCAGAGATGCTTAGACTCACCAGAAGACAAAACTCCTGGCGGGTAAATATTATCCTATTAACTAATTAATTAATCCAACAATCTCCATCCTTAGACCATGTGCCGCCGCGTTGAACGGGACTCCCATGTATCCGCCGAGACCCAGGAGCTTGTCCAGAAGATCTTCCGCCTGCTGGAGCACTACGAGACCCATCACCATCTGCTAGTGGAGAAGATTCAGCAAACCGAACTGGCAGCCGAGCAGGCCACTTGCATTGTGCCCATGTGGACTGGCCAGGAGAGTACCCCAGCTGTTGAGCCTTCTTCAGGTTCTGCGGTCAGGGTGGACCTGGTAAACCCTTCCTCCTCCCCGGAGGTGTCCCAGCCACTTCAGCCCAGTCATCCTGTCCAGCTGCCTGTCCGTCTTCCTGCTCCTGCATTGGAGGCATTGCCACGTTCAACTAACTCCAGCTTGATGCCTCATCCATACCCGGGCCTGACATATCAGTTGGTAGCAGTGGCCCCGTCCAGTGGAATATCAGTTCCTTCGGCCTATATACCCGTTGATCCGCGCCTAGCCTCAACTTATAGGTATTACAGGAGCTCCGATTCCAGTGATCCAGTGGATGTAATAGGAACAGGAGCTCTTTCTGCCAGGACTAATAACCATGCCAGGAAATCGATACTACCCAAAAGTGATGTTGAGAGCCCCAAGGATCCTTCAGTTTGCTCTCCTGAGGCTCTCCCTGGTGCGAATGCCGCTCCGCCAGTCCCTACTAAGTATCCTTCCGGTGACAAAGCTAATGTTCCTCCTGCTAATAGTGCTGTCAGTGCTCCTGCCCCAGGACCTTCTCAGCAATTAAAGGAAACTCCACATGAGCCCTCGACACCCGTAAAACCCCATGCACATGATGTGGCCACCAATACCATTGAACCAGCACCACCACAGCCCATTCTATCCCTGGGCCAGTCTTCTCAAGGACCCAGCTTTGATGAGGCTCTACTCAGTGCCAAGTAAGTTGATCAACTCTTTATAGTCCTCAATTTCAAAGGTAACTTAACTTCCCGCCAGAAATCGCATGAAGCAGCTGGAAGAGGAAAGCGACCTGCTGGAGCAAAGCTTCCTCAGCTATCTGGAGAAGACGAAGGCCACCATACCCAGCCCAAGTGGCAACCAGAAATCCAACAAGGAACCCCGTAAGCCACGTAGGATTCCAGCAACCTCTCAATTGAGGGATCAACATGAGCAATTGGATCGCACCTTGGACAGCTTCATGGTCCAGCATCGAAGTATATGCCAGGAAGATGCCACTCTGAGGGAGGAGGAACTGCAAAACCAGCCACCAATGCTGGACTCCAAGTTGTCCTCACCGCTCTGGCTATCGGAGGTAGAGGAGGCTCAGGACCAGCATAGGTATCAGTTCACAAATGCCATTTCCGAGGCGCGCAAGAAGCTGCTGGGCGAGATTAGTCTGGAGAAGGAGGTGCCAGAGATGGAGCACCAGGAGCAGCAGGCGGAGAGGCTGCGGCCATCTGGAGACTGGATACCAGCGGAGAGGCCCAAGGTCCTGAGTGTCGTCAGGCCCACGGAACTTACCGATATAACGCCCTCGCGGAGCAGCAGCAACGATGAGATGAGGTTGCTCCTCCGGCGGGCCAAGGATGCGCTCGGCCTGCGGTCCCCTAATCCCCTGTTGGATAGCAGCAGCGATAGCTCAAGCCTGGCAGATCCCTCCCTGCGAGCGACGCGATCGCCCAGCCAAAAGCTCCAGCAGTCCATGGCCAAGATGGAGCTGCTTTTCGGTGGCCCTTTGGTGCCAAGCAAAGCCAAGACGTCGGCCCAAAAGCCATCGAAGCAAGCCAAGTCTGCAGCGAGACCCTTGAGTGCACCCACGACGGGAGCGCAAAATGTGAGTGCTGTGCCGCCCCGGCCTCACACTGCACCCACTCTGTATCCGATCCAGGAAGCGCAGCAGTCTCCCGGCCTCCACCTGGGCATCAGCGCCAGCGCCAGCACCAGCACCAGTACCAGCACATCGCAGAGCAGCCTGCCCAGGGTGAGATCACCCGGCGGATCCTTCCAGGAGCTGGTTGACAGCGCCGTAATGGGACCGGACACCACGCCGGAGGTCTCATATAGCCAGGAGTTCTGGAAGCGCATGAACTTATAGATTTCGATTTTATGCAATTACTGTTTTAGACATTATTCAACTGTAAATATTTGTAAATATAAACGGAGGCTATCAACAGTGAATGGTATTTCACTTTTGTTTACCATTTTCTTTAAATTTAATTATAATTATTTTATAGATGTTAAATTATTAGCCCTTTTGCCTTTGTAATAATTATTTATTTATTATTTATTCCATGCCTTGTGATTTATATTTTTACCTCTAGATTTTCCAACGCATCCTTGAATTTGCCTTGTAATAACAAATTTACCTCTGCATCCCAGTGCTACTTTTGGTCCTGAAAAAGGTGCAACTTTCATACCGAAATGGTTGGAGATACAGAAGTACCTACTACCCACGGAAAATCCTCATTCTCTCTTACACAGCGACGATTGATTTCATTCATGTGATGAATCTTTTATTGCTCTGCTTAGCATAAATGTCCTTCTGAACATTCAATTAAATATACAGACTATAAAACACATCGAGAAAAAATCCTTAAAACAAAACATTTTCAATTTTGTACATTAAATCATTCAGGTAATTTTTAAATATTATATATAAAGAAGCTTTAACTTAATTTCAAACATTTCTAAGAGACGAATTCCTGAGCAGATAGTACAGAAATTTATATGGAAGGAAGCTGCGTACCTGAATCCCTCGCTTACCACACGCTGATTTCGGAGTTTATCCTTGAGAAAGGGACCCAAAATACATGTATTTTATTATTATGTATTATTATATAACAAAAACCAAAATCACACGGATTTCAACAAAATAATAACTTTGTATATCGATCATAGTATGCTCTGAGCCAAGTAGCAAGCAAGTGTCGTACCCAAGTAACAAGCACCAGTACGCATTCACATTCCAATTCTCGTACCGGCAGTTCATAAATTCCTTTATTTTATATTTTCCATAATTTTTTCCAAAAAGTGAAATCAGTACAAAATTCAGTTTTTATTCGTTTTCGATATCCTGGTAATTATTAGTATTCCTTAACGATCACTGGTCTACGGTTTGCTTTTTTAGACCAACGCCGCGCTTTCGCCCTCGCCAGCATCGTCCGTGTCATCTTTTTGGCCAAGTTATTCTCCATCGCCAAGAGTAGGAACAGCAGTTGCATCTGGAGCCAGAGAATATATAGGATCTTCCTGAGAGAAACTGTATCCTTATACATTTACATTTTCTACTTAAGACAAATTTACCAGACTATCATGGGAAACGTACTGTCGCTTTTGGGGCGAGGTGGTGAGTTTCTGTTTATTTTATATTTTTATTTAATTTTTTAGTTTTAACTAGTAAGTCAGATCCCACTCGAATCGTTGTGCAGGTAATTCATTATAACCTCTTGCACCTTTATAAGCCTGTCACGGAGCTAAGCCAAATAATATCCCACCTGTATTGTAGTACCCCCTTCCTTGGCTGTTACTTATCTGAACTCCTGGATACATTTTCTTTCCAATTGAACTCTTTATTTTAATTTCCAATTAATATATAACAATACATTTGTATTAATTTACTTGCAGAAACAAAGATGAAGGAAAATAATGTGTTAAATCAAGAAGTGGTTAAACCAGATGCATCTTTAGAGAGATCCACCGTTGACTGTGAGCCCGAGGAAGATCTCTTTAAGGACATGGGTCACGGAAGCGATGTGATGGAGAGGCCCTTCTTCTTGGTAAATGGTGTGGCCTGCTTCACGCGTGAGCAGCTGGACATTGAGCTGCGCAAGGTCGAGCGCAGGCGAATGGACAGGGTCTTGTCGCTAATCGATGAGGAGAGGAGCTGGAGAGAGCTGGAGGATACCAACACCGTTGATCTCCTGAACGACATCGAGAAGTGCAGCGCCCAGTGCAAGCGGATGCGTGAAATTGCCGAAAAGCTGCAGGAGATGAAGGTGGAAATCATTCACATGGAACACAAACAGGGCACCATGGAAGACCTGAGGAATGTACAACACAAAAGACCCGTTTTCCCCATAAATCGACATGCGAAGAAGATCAGGAATGTCCGGGCCCGGCAGATCATTAACAAGATTGGCGAAATGTTTGTTAAATTGCAAATCGAGGAGGAAAACAAGCGCGCTCTAGACAATGGATCCTCTTATACATATTTCGTTACGATTCAGCCCAGTGCCGGAGCCTCGAATTGCACCATAGAACTGGTGGGACAAACCGGAACAGATGCTGTACCTGAGGAGCCACAGAACTAGTTGGTGGCCAGCCAGCCACAGGAGGCCACCGTCTCAAGGAAGCGTCCCATTGCACGTAAATAGGGGCAACGATTTAGTTTCCATGTAAATTGTATAGGTGTTTAGATATGCATTTTTCAAATTTGTCACAATTAACACAAACGAAATTGTCAAATTGTAATGTAAGAAGGAGCTTCCACTCGAAACAGGAAAAATTTGCAAGTTTTCTATGCCATTCATCAGTCCCAAGAATGGCACAACAATATTGTTGTCTATGAACGATATATAATGTTTCAACGTTTAAATAAATCGATATTTTGTTTAATATATCGCACTAAGCCAAATAATTTAATAATTAAATATAAACCTTTAAAAAAGAAACATGGTATAAACTTTGTTTTGTTTGGATATTTCATTTGTGTATTATTTTTTGAATAATATTTATATTTTATACTTAAAATTAATTAAATTAAAATGCCACATTTTTTTAATATTTTAAATTTCAATATATTAAACTCTACAGTATTTTCGATAAGTTATTATGCGCGATATTTGTGTCAATATATCAATAAACCCACAACTTTTTCCACTTGTCTAAGGGACTCATTTTAAAATTAATTATATTTTTATTACAAATTATTAAGCAAACTTACAATCAGTTGCTGCTTTAAATTTTGTATTACCAGGCTAAGGATATGCTTTAAAAAATCATTTTGACCAGTCAGACATATCCCTTTCCACAGTTCCTGTTTAGATGAACCCTGTCTGCGTGAAATACAATATCCTGCGGCTAAACAGGATTAGATTATATGGCCAACCTCCTCCAATCAACCTAACCAATATAATGTTAATAGTTTTTTATTTTCTAAATCAATGCTTGGGGCCTTTTTAAAATGAGTTTCGATGTCCTGTTTGCCGACTTTCGCAATTCCAATTGAATGTGTTAGCTTTCAAAAGCCAATTGTGTAAAAGTTAATAGAATTGCCGACATAGAGGATGACATGATTTGTTGATTTCATTATGCATTGTTTATTGGAAATTGATTTGGTGACGGTCATCCCCCCTTTAATAGCCCCAATACTGGAGACCACAAAACACACACGAAACTTTGCCGACTTTTAATTAAAATTCAGCCAACTTAAATGGTCGTTGGGGCAGACCACCTGAGTGTACTTAAGAGCACTGCATTAAATGCCTGGCTTAACTTAATAAATATTAGGTAAACAGAATTTTAAATTAACCCCCCAAAATAAATAAAAATAAAACTGCCATATCCTTTCTGTGTGCCAAAATGGTGCGCATCGATTTATTAATTTTCAGAGACCTGTGTGATTCCATATAAGCTAGTATACATCTATATATTTATTTTATATATTTTTTATATTTCAATTTGATAGGCCTAAAATTGTGCACACTTACAGATATACATATAAACTTTTCATTTAGATTTTATTATTATTTTAATAGCTTTCTTCAGTATACATATATATTTTTAATAGATAGTTTTCTAGAATATTTCTTTAGAAAAAAAAAAACTAACAAGGGTCAATGATATCCTAACCAAGGGCAATATAAATAATAAGATGCATGTCTCCAGGCTCTTTTTGTTAAAATGCGAGACAAGTATTCTAGATCTGCCTGTCTGTATACGCTATTTTTTCAATATATTATTAAATATTAAGATATTTAAAAGAGATTCAAATGAGACCAAATTTCGTCGCTAGAGGAAATATAGCAATTAGCATGGGCGTTATGCATCTTATTGTTTACATTCCAGTTGATTTAATACTGTTCAGTTTTAATTCTTCGATAGGATGGGCTAGAATAACTTATTTTATTTAGACAGCTGTGCCATTGATGATATCATAGGGATCTATTTGATTGATCCCAAAGAGACTGGCATGGGAGCGTCGCCTCTCCCTCTCGATCTCATCCAGATCGAAGGCCTCACTCACGAAACTGGATCTCCTTTGGGGATCGTCAAAAGCATAGCCACGTTGAAATTTCGCCCCAGTGGTGGTTCCTGTACCCATCACTCCACCGGATGCTGGGTAAATCGGCTGCGGATGCTGCTGGTAGCCATTCGAATAGTTGCATGGCGACGAGGGTATGGCCGCGGGCCACTGCACCTGCGACTTGGGAGGCGGTGGAGCCTGCGTCACCTGCGGCAGGGCCAAGGTGGACAGGTAGCAGCTCTGCTGCTGGGACTGCTTCTGCAACTGCTGGGAATTCAGCATCAATTGGGAGAACCTCTGCTGACTGGACCCCAGGGCGAAGCCACTTTGCAGGGAGTCCGAGGACTGGCGGAGGAAGCAGCGCGGCAGGGTTCGACTTTGGCCAAGATCACTGGCCGGCGGCAGGGACATTCGCATATTGGGATAGCCCACGCCCGGGTAGCTGGGATCGGTGTGCAGCGACAGGTTCGAGTTCAAGCGGCGCAAGGTTTGTCCCATGGAATCCACGCACATCGATGACCGACGCGGCACCACCAGCTGGGCACGATCTGGAGACAGGAACGTTTACACATTAGCAGATACATTAATTGACTATATTGGCTAACCCACCGCCCACAACATAGAGGTGATCCTCCTCCAAACGGAACTGCCTGAAACCATGATCATCGCCATCGGCATCATCGTCGTCATCATCTCCATTGTCTGCATTTGGATTTAAATTTGATTTCGGACTGGCCAGGGGATCCTCCCGCTTGGCCACCTCCTCACCTTGGCCACCATCCTCACCCTCGTCCCCGCCACTGATGTAGTAGATATTCTTGGGCTTGCTGCGCATTCCGGCCCGGCGACAAAACTCCTGGAACAGTTCGTCCTTGGTCTTTCGCAGACCCCGCTTCAGGCCGCACAAACGCGACTGGGCATCGTCCGGACCTGGACCCGATCTCGATCTTGTGTTGGTGGCCATGTTCCGCTGCTGCTTAGCCTTCACCTGGGAGGAGGAGGAGGATGGTGCTGGTGCTGGTGCTGATGGTGCCGTATAAATATCCGTGGCAGTGGACACCGAACGGGTCAGAGGAAACTCCTGCGGCAGATCGGCAAAGAGAGCCGGGGCGGGCAAGGGATCCGGCATGGGGGCAGGAGAAGATGCCGCCAGGGGAACGGATGTCTCAGTGCAAAGTTCGTTCAGCGATTTGGCGAAGCTGCGAGAGTGCAGGTTGCACTTGGACACTGCCGGCTTCTCAAAATAGAATCTAAAATATCACATTCATTCATGAATTAAATGTTATATTAATTAATTATTTGCCTCACTCACCGCCTGGCCAGATCGTTGTTGAGGTTCAAATTCGATCCAGCATTTGGATGCTTGCGACAGGCCCCAGGCAGGGTCTGGGCCTGGCCAGGATAACCGATCTGCTGTCCAAGGTGTCCCGGCAGGCCGCGACGTGCATCGTGCACCTGATGCTGTCGGGCATTGACGGTGGTGCTCCGCAGGATTCCGGGCTGGGGCTGCGGCATCGCCGCCTCCTGGTGGTGGTTCCTTGGTGGCTGAAGCATGTCCCGGCCATTGCGGTTCGACGCACTGAGTCCTTCCTGGCTGCCGGCATTGCCGGGCTGCTTGTACCGCTTGTAGGAGTGGCTCATTGCGGGCTGCTGGTCGTCCTTGAACTTGGCCTGCATATTGGCTACGCTAAAGCAGGGCAGTCGCTGTTGATTGATAGGAAAATATATATATGAGAATTTAAGGAGAACATTATTTATAGATATGTTACAGCAGAAAAAAAACGCAGAGAAATATGCGTACAGGAGGCAACCTCAAGAGACAACTCATGCAATTTATATATGCATTTTAGCTGAAAGGCTTTTGCACTCATGCAGCAGAAATATGAGGTGGCCAGGGACTGCCCCAAGGATAAGAAAACAGGTCAAGAAAAACTAGCAATGACTAACGCATAATTTGAAAATTAAATTCAAAGAAATTAAAGAAAATCTAAACAAAGCTGTAAAACCAACATATACTTACACTATAGTAGCTGACCTCCTGCAGGTTTATAAACAGGAATATATTCAATACACCCACAAATTCGGTGACAATAAATCCAAAGACAAAAAGAAAAAAACTCTGACCATATGTGACCTTGACAAGGGCCGGCTGAAGGGGGGATCGGGGTCGCAATTTCGACCCGATCTCCGCCTTCAGTATTGATATATAGGCAATCAGTCCAATCAGCATCACCAGACCTGTGAATCAAAGGATATCTTTTTCATCTCCATTAATATGGTTCTTAAGGATCAAAACTTACCGCTCACAATAAACAGAATGCCGGCACTGAAGTAATACAGATTATTTCGATGCGAGCAAGTCGGGATCAAAAAGACTATAAAGCTGATCATCAGAAATACACCAGCGGCCAGAAAAATGGGACACGATTTTGTCACAGTATCTATAAAATGATCAATTTAAATATTAACAGATTACCATAAAAATAAGAAAAATAAACAAGCTTAAAAACTGTTAAAATAAATTATAGAAATATATGAATTTAAATTTAGAAATATTATTCTAAAATATAATAACAATTAAATGGAAAATATACCTTTGGCATTAAGCCACATTTTAATTTTTAATTATATTAAAATATATATATATTAATGTAAATTTGCTGTGTACTTACAGGGTATTGCCGCTGTTGAGTCATGCGGATCCGGTTGATAGCCCTCCTTGGGGAAATAATCAATCTTAATGCAATTATAAGAATCGACATCAAGTCCTTTAAAAATAAAAATAAGCAAATATAAAAACATTGATTTTAAAATATATTTAAGTACATATGTACTTTTAAAATAAATTGCTTAAATATTCCTTCCATGTATAAAAAAGAAATTATAATTCGATTTATATTATTATTTATCAGGGAAAAACTATTCCCCATTTTATGCAAAATTCAATGTGCCCACAGATATTTTTAAGAAATGACTTTTCCTGTTAATTGAGAGCCTCTTCGATTGATTGATTGATTGATCTGCCAGCCTGATTTCGTTTTGATATTGCAAAAACTAAAGCCCACATGACGTATACGCAATTTCACCATTCAGAAACTGCAGATAAAAAAAATAAATAAATAAACAATCCATAGCCCAAAATCGACACCTGCCCCATTTGTCTTCATTTTATACCCTTTTTAGGGTATTATAATTACAGTCAGAAGTTTGCAACACAGTGAAGGAATCATTTTCGACCATATAAATCATATATATTCTTGTTCAGCATAAGCAGCCGAGTCGATCTAGCATTGTTTGGGAATACAAAAATTGTATCGAAAAATGTTTCAAAATAATAAAAACCAACACATAAAATCTTTTCAAATTGAGATAAATCGATTTCACATTCGAACCCATAATCCTACGGATAACTACAAGGGTATACACGCTTCGGCTTCTCAAAGTTGACTTTCTGTCTTGTTTAATACTGGAAATGCATGAAAAACTGTGGTTCAAGCCCTCACCTGGCTGCGTGTTGCACAGTATCCACAGGCTCGACTTTGTGTACTTGGTGACATAGGCGCCATCGTCCACAGCATTTATGTTTGCAGTCCCATTGTACTTATAATTGGGCAGCTTTTCCTCCGTAAAAAGCCACTGAGGTCCTGCTAGGGCAGCAATGACAATGGCCACCGAAATGCTGAAAGGAAAAATTATGCAAAAGTCAGTCGGTTGAGAATTATTTTTCTAATACTTAAATTAACATAAATATCTAAACAATAATATAAAAAATATTATTAATAATGTCAAAAGATATTTTGTTCTCAAATTTATTGTGTTAGCTCCAGGTTTTCTTAAAAGTTTTTTGAGAATTCTAAGAGAGAGAAAGCTTTTAAAGACCACAGCGTGTTATGAATCTTATTCTTAATACTGTTTTTAAATTTTTAAGACATTTATCTACACTTTATTAAGTCCACGTTAAAAAGTGTGAGTTTCTCAATTATAATTCAAATATAACCGCTAAGAATCCATTCTAGTCAAAATCGAGGGTTTCAAAAAACATTTTTTTCACTTCATATTAAGTTATCGTATCGATAAATTTAAGCTTAATGCGATGTATATCACTTTGTCATGAATAAATATCATATTAAGTATTCTTCTTACAAGAAGGTCACGGTCATACTTGAGTGAAGCGGCAATTGAAACGTGAGTGAAACTAAGTTTGTTAATATTTAAAAATATAAAAATAAGGTAAATACGAAATGTAGACAGTAAATATTCATAAGCTCTATTTAAGTTAGATATTTGCCTACATTAAAACAGTAGATTTAAATCTTTTTGCCATAGAAAGTTAAAAGAAACACGCGGCCAAAATATGCTTGCAACTGTGCAAGCAGAATTCTAACAGCAAGTTCAATTCTCAGAGTAACGACCTATTTATAAGATAATAATCCTATTCAGTTTGTTCTGTCATATATGGGCTTTATCATACAACATTAGTAAAATAGTATTTCCTTGATTTCATTTACTTTTTTAATATATTTTACTGTTTGGTTGCAAATTTGCAAAGTTTTGTTTACCTTTTCGCTTAGAGTTGCCAACATCGTGGCGCTGACCCATTTTCCAACACTGTTCAGTGAATCTCGTAATTAAAGAAAGTCCAACGCATAACCTGTGTTCGACTAAGACTCAGACTAACTGTGTGTTCTTTGATTTAATTATAATAAGTAGATGAACATAATTAATTCATGAATTCATTAATGTGTGTACACACGAAATGGGATTCTTTAAATTTGATCTCATCATGTGGCGAGACGTAACTAACCTCACTCTGATTAAATTAGGTGGCAACGCCAACAGCATACATACATAGATAAATAAGGCAAATAAAAAGCGAAAGCTGAATTACTGGCTAATTGGGATCTAATTCTAAAGATTCAAAGTAAACTAGTTGGGCTTATTCAAATATATTCATAAGCATTTATATGAGCAATACATTAGATTTTATCAATCAATCAATAAATACTTGACTGTACATATGCATATATTTATATATATATAATTCCACTGATTTTCGGATTTTTTATAAAGTTTATTTTAATGTGGAAAAGTTGCATTCCACAAATCGAATTCAGGAACTGAGTCGCAGAGTAATCAAGGGAAATGCTTACGACGGGTTCAACCCGAAGTGTGAGTGTGTGTGTTGGTGTATCTGTGTGTGTGTGTCTGCTGATTAAAAAATACTTCAACCTGACTCTGTGTGGCCTGTGGCGGGGGCATTGGCCTTAAAAGCGATGCCAAAAATCTGCAAAAACAAAATGAAAGTTAATGTGTGCTGCGGGTCTCACTCATCCTTTCGCCACATCCTGTTGAAGTCACACTCACCCACACACTGTGGTATGCAAATAAATGTCGTCACTCAAAGAAAAAAAAAAACAAAAAATCGAGAATTTGGCTAAAATAAAATTGTTGACGCTAAAATATGTATCTGCGAAAAAAGGCAGCAATTGAAATGCAATAAAGAAAAAGGTCAGTGGGTGTTGGGTATTTTATTCGTAGAGGCTGCGTTTGCCCCCAGGTACTTACTCATGAATACATTCGTGAGTACACTCAGCGCTGGCTCAGAAGCTAAATATTTGTTTAGCTCGCTAGGTGGATAGTGAGTGGATTTGTGAATACAGGAGTGTGTTGATTAGTGTCCTATTTTTGTTTTGATTGCTATTGATCAATATTCTATATATCTATCTGAATAATCACTATTTTAAAAATGCATTATAAACATTTAAAAGCCTAACCAAAGACCTTTTAAAAAGTAAGATGCATAACGCCACGCGATTTTTTTATCGCTTAAAATTTACGGATTGGTAATTGAAGTTTTTCTTTCATAAATAAGATCATAGTACGGTTTACATTTTTAACTTGCAAAACTCACTGAAAATATTTAAAATTCTTACCGGTGATCTTGTAAAAATAAGATACATAATACCACAACAATTTTTTTCTCTAGCCTCTAGCCTATATTATAATTCTATTAAAGAATACATGCATTCATAATGCAGTTTACATTTTTAAAATTTTGAATTAATACAAAAAAATATATTATAAAATCCCTACCAAAATACCTTTCAAGAATAAGATGCATAACCCCATAAGATATTTTTAAATTGAATTTTTCAAAAAGTCTTTATGCCATCTCTTTCACAAATTAGCTTATAATGAGAGAAAAAACAATAGACTTTGCAATTATAAAAGCATAAAGGCCAAAAGTTGCCACATTTGGCCATGGCAGAATTGTCACCAACTTTCTGCAACTGCCAAGGGCAGCTGGTATATCTCACAGTCCCGATTTTTGTCCACTTTAATTTCCTTATATTTTCAGCATTCTAGAGTTTTCCGAATGTGATTTGAAGGAAAAAAAAAGACGAAAACCCGAGAATGCGAAGCCTATTTTCCAATCGTTACAATAATAAACGTAATGAGTTCTATGAGCGTTACGAAGGTAATCACAACACTGATTTGGGAAATATAAAAACTAACTAAGTAATCTCTGTTTTAGCTGCTCGAGCCTTGCATCCGAGTTTGCCCCTGTACGAGCGACCCAAGGAGCCCGCGGCAAGGCGCTCCCTGGCCTACGACAGATCCTGTCGGCGACGCAAGGCTGGCCAGGAGCAAAACAGCCAGCCCAGCGAGCAGGATGACAGCGACGCATGGCTGGCCAGTGACCAGCTCAGCATTGTGGTGCGCCGCACCATCGAGGAGCGCAACTCTACTGAGCTAATGCCCAAATATGATCCGACGACGGCCACTCACGAATTTAGTCACAATGTCAGGCATCGTGGTCGTCGTCCCACACCCGCCACAATGGCCAAGATTGTATCTGACTTTGCCCGACAGGTGGGCGGTATGCCCACAAAGGAGACCAATCAGGACAAAGAGAACGAGGACGTGGAGGACTCCGAACCACTGAGCAAGTTAATTGAAATCGAAGTGGAGGAGCCAGATAAGGAGACAGTTGAGCAGATGGAGGAAACAGTTGAGCAGGTGGAGGAAACAGTAGAGCAGGTGGAGGAAACATTTGAGCAGGTGGAGGAAACAGTAGAGCAGGTGGAGGAAACAGTAGAGCAGGTGGAGAAAATAATTGAGCAGGTGGAGGAAACAGTAGAGCTGGTGGAAGAAACAGTAGAGCAAGTGGAGCCGACATTTGAGCAGGTGGAGGAAACAGTTGAGCAAGTGGAGCTCAACATCACCCACAACCTGACCGAATTCGACCCCCTTGATCTGCCCGAGATCAATGATATTCAGCAGCTGAAGTGCGACTTTGCCATGGAGAACAAGGAGAACTACCCAGTGGAAAAACCTATAAAGTTTACTTTGCCGCCTCGCATTTTCATCTGTCCCGAGGCCAGTTGCCAGCAGGAGTTTAAAATGCGGTAGGTTTTTCCTTTCTTTTAAAATAATAATAATATTATTATAAACAAAATATTATATGATCTCTTTTAAAGCCGCTGCTTGTCGCAGCATCAACGGGAAACCGGACACCACAACTGGTCACACAAGTGTGATAGGTGTGGCCAGATCTTCCGCACGGCGGGCTTCAAGCGCATGCATGCCATCACAGCCTGCGATCGCAATCTGTACAAAAAGAATCACAAGCCGGAAGAAATATTGCCATACTAAATATCCCCCTTAACTTCTTATTGACTTTCACGCTTTTCCCTCTGTACAACAAAAATCACAATGCCATACGAAATCTTTCACCTCAACTTCCAAATGATTTCCACATTTTCTTCCTCTTACACTTTGAGACAATAATTGAATATTTTTGTAAACAAATTGATTCCATCAATTTTTGTGACAAATAAAAGTGTTATTATGAAACATCTGGGGATTTCTCTCTCTGTGCACCTTCGTGCGAAATAGTTTGCGAACAAATTAAGCCCACTTTGCAGTGATTTGTGTCGCTAACACAATTATTTGTCAAGCAACAAGGATGAAGGAGGCAGCCAAGGATGTTTCTTGGTTGCTCTTGTGACAAGGACGAGCTGCCTGTACCAGTTCCGTTGCCTCGATGTTGCTGCCGCTGCTGTGACTGATGTTGTTGTGGCTGCCACGTGAAACTTGGAAATCGCTCTTATCGCATTCCTTTAGTTGCTTTAAACAGAACTGAGAAGCAGGAAATTTGCCCGGAGTGTGTCAGTGCGTCTTTTGCTGGAATTCAAGCAACCGGAATTCAAGCTCTTTATCGTCGATCTAAAGCAGGAATGACCAAGACGAGCATTCAGGTGTTCAAATTGAATTTATAAGAGCCAGAAATATATTAAAAATAGCACCAGAAATAGCTCGCATTTTATGCAATATTAGCTCTGACTACCTTAAATTGGTATTAACCTCTAAAATAGGTTAGTTTTAGCTACAAACTGTTGGATTGTTTACTTTCTGCAACCACTTGAGCTTGACATTTCTTCCTGCAGAATCTTAATTCTTGTTTAATATCTATAAGAATAATCATAGATTATTTAATAAATTCTGATATTTTACTAACCTGGCGGCAACAGGTGTGAGAAGCCACAGGTAGCTCCCACTGACGTTGCCAATGCTTGTGATTCGACCTTGTGGATCGGTAACGCCACCTGCACCAGTGCCTAGACGATGTTGTTGCTGCTGTCGTTGCTGATGATGTTGATGTTGCTGCTGCTGCTGATGTTGCTGATGTTGCTGCTGATGCTGTTGCTGCTGCTGCTGATGTTGTTGTTGATGATGGTGCTGCTGATGCTGTTGCTGCTGCTGCTGATGTTGCTGTTGCTTTTGATGTTGCTGCTGCTGTTGCAGCTCCTTGGCTGTATTGTAGTGACCCAATGCGGCAACCTGTCGCTGCTGCTGCTGCTGCTGTCGTCGGTGGTTACTGTTGCTCCTATTAATGTTGCTGCTATGATTGCCAATATTGCTGATATTGTTAAGATGCAGTTCACTGAAACTGCCAGACATTGTGCCAAATCCAGTAGCCGGAATACTGCCAGAGATGGTATTGATCACGCCAGTTTGCTGCTGTTGCTCCGGAGCGAAGCGCTGGCCACGCGGCAATGTTGCATACGGCGAGTGTTGCTGCTGCTGCTGCTGCTGCTGTTGGTGTTGCAGCTGTAGCTGCTGCGAGGGATGACTGTGCTCAATGGAAGCGCTGGTGGTCAGCTGATGCACAGCAATTGGCGGTGGCGGCGGGGGAAGCAGTGGCTGTTGCTCAATGGCATTGCTGCCATGTTGCTGCTGTTGTTGCAGTTGCTGTTGCTGGTTTTGCTGCTGCTGCTGTTGGTGCTGCTGCTGCGTGTTGCAGTTGCTGGCGTTCTTAGCTGACTTGTAAGCACTGCTATAGGGATTCTCGCTGTTGATGCTATGTGTGGAGGCCACACGGAACACATTGGGCACCAAAGGATGGTCCCTCATTCTGAATGCACTTCACACAAACAAAAAAAAAAAACACCTCTAAAACCAAATAAAACACCAAACAAATAATTCGGAAACTAAAACATGAACTATTTCAACACTTTGAAAGCGCGCCAAATAAAGGAAAACCGTATTTGCGGGCACGTCCGCTGCGCTGAAGAACTTTCACTCGACTAACAGAAAGTTTGGTCCTGGCCAAAGGACTCGGTCATGTAAAACGAAACGAGACGAGCAGGACGATGTGGGCCTTCGGCTGCTGCGGCCGCTGATGCCACCACTGCCTCTCGCAGTGGCGATTATAAAACACATCAGCCATATATTTTATCTCTGCTTTGATGGTCTCCAACTCCATCAGCAATCCCTGATTCGTCCTCCACTTTTCGGCCCCAAAAAGATTGGGGCTATGACCAGTGTTAAATGAATTTTTGCAAGTGCACAGAGACACAAAAGATCCAAAATGTGGGTTATTTTACCATTTATTTAGATTTCATAAATAATTCTTGCTATTCTAACAAATATGTATGGATAGAACTAAACAATAATCGACAAATTATTAAAGATTGACTGAATAATTGCACTGCAAATAAAATCAATGCGTTTATTTATGTATATTGATACTGGTTTTTAAGAAAAATAAGAATAAATTCAATTTATTTTCTCATTTCATTACTAAAACCTTTAATAACATTTTAGCTAAGAATGAAATTGGATAAAAACAGTTCTTTATAAGATATCTGCATTATTATCATGCTAAATATCATATCAAAAATATGGTAAAGTTTAATAAATTAAATTGAAATATATCGAAAAATATGGCATTAAATAATAAAATATCTATATTATATAAAAAAATTAAAATTGGTATTTGATTTTGTTTCTATTTTCGCTTATATTGTGCTTACGTAAATCTATTTATCGACTGATGAAATATTGATAAAGTATCGATAAATTGATATTTTCTAACTCAAAGTTACACTCAAGGCTCTACATAAGATAGTTCCGTTTCCACAGCATAAAGCCTATTAGCTTTAAGATTAAATATTGTATGCATAGTTCTGTTCTTAATTAACTGCTGAGAAGAACCTCTTCTATTTTCTCTCTGTGTGACCCAATGGCAACTAACAACCAGCAGACGTTTGCAACTTCCGTTGTTAGCTAAAAGTGACTTCCGGTCGCTAGGGGATATAACCGTAAATCTGTATGCGTGCACAAGCCTGTGCATACATACATATGTGTGTACAAGGATCCTGTGTTGGTACTCGCCCTGGTTGTTGTTGCACTTTGCTGCAAATCTAAGCATTTATTGCAACCCTTCGCCATCTACACCTACCTTTTGTGGCCCCGTGCAAGTCTCGTTTATTTAATTGAATTCCCACATGTGATTGGGCCAAGTTCGTGCCATGATTGTGCCACATTAAAGGGATAACGAAGAGCCCCCGAAAATCACCTGTCCGCCGGCCACAGACACACACACACACAATCTGACTTTTGGCTCAAAGCACCTTGTTAAGTGCACTGCTGAGTTGGCCGATGAGAACGAAGTGAAAGTGTAGAATTGTTTGGCGTTAAGCCCAAGAGCAGAGTTCAGAACAAAAAGCTGAGTAGATAAAGCGGCAAAGGTCACACTGCAAAAAAAAAACAAGGAAAAAGTCAATAAATAAATTAAGAAATAACTGTTTGTTTTGATATAAATCCCTTACAAATGGTGTCTAAGAATTTAGTACAAATAAATTATTTGTATTGTTTTAGGTAGCCCAAAATTTTTCATTGCATTAAAAGTAGTTTTTCAAGGGTTTTGAAAATCCTGGTAAAATTTGAAGCACCTGTCATACTTATGGTAGTTTTCGAATTTTTTATATTTTGATATATAAATTATCGAAAACTGAAACGAAATTAATTTATAGGAGTGCCCTAGAAATCGTTGTGGATTTTAAAGTAGTTTGAAAAGACCTAAGAATTTCTTTGTTGCTTTTAAATGGTATTAAAATATTTTATAATTTTAAATATAATCTAGTGGATTAATAGCATTTTTCCCAGTGTAGGATTGAGTGCATATGGGACGCCCGAGTAATCATCAAGTGAATAGAAAACAAAAGCTGCAGATTATTGCAAGCAAAGGCCATGGTGTTCTGTAAGTACAAAAAGGCTGGCGAAGTAAAGACGCCTTCCAGAAAGAGTTCAGTGCCGAAAAACATAAATATGTGGCAGAGCTGAGGTTTAAATGCAAAAAAAAAAAAAAAAAAAAAAAAGAAAAAGTAAAACCCGAAATGAAGTGGTATTTTCTTTTAGTAAAATGTATGAAAAATGTTCTAGGAAAAGCTGTAAATTAACACCTTGCAAAAAATCGTAAAAAAGTGTTTTATGCCCAAAAATTGCTTAATTAAATATACCTTTAAATAATTGAATGATGTGTATACTAAAGATATCATTTAAATCTCAAATCTCTTGTGCCTTATTTCAACAAGTTGTTCAGCGTGTTTCTTTAATTTGCCATAGAATTAAGCTTCCTTTTCCACTCTTTTAATTTCTACATTTAAATACGTAGAAAGCAGAGTTTACAACTTTGTGCAAAAGTTTTCATCTAAATGTGCTGCAAATGTTGGCAACACTTTTTTCTTTCTCGTTTCAGCTTTCTTTTATTTTTATTTTTTATTTTTTTTTTTTTTTTAACATATACTATACGTGTATATATATATTTTGCATTGGGCCAACTGAAAGTGCAAAAGAGAAAGCTAACAGAAAATTTCATTTTTTGTTTGTGTTGTGCCTTTTGGCAGTTTACTCTTGCCCCCTTTGCTAGTTTATTTTTTAGTTGGTTTTTTACTGTTTTCTTTTATTTTTAGTTTTTTTGTTATTTTTTGAGTAGCTGTTGTTGGTGCTGCTGAAACTGTCAAATGTTTGCAGACGCATCCTGCGCATTTTTAAGAGGTCCTGTTAGGGTATGACATTGCTCATGGCTTGTCGTCATTTTTATATTCAGTTGTTGACGCTGTCTTACTTTATTCTGTAAAAGCGAATTTGTTTGCTATTTTTTTAAAGCCGAAAATGAAAGGGGAAAATATCCTGTGCAATGCAAAAGATAGAGAGACATGGCTAGATCGACTGGGCTGTTGATAAGGATTTAAAATAACAGGACCAGAATTTACCTTTAACTTAAATTCGTTTTAATTAGGAAATGATAAAAAATATATAAAGAGATATTTTAGCTTTGCAATAAATCGATATTCTTTTTGATAAATCAAAATAACAAACATAATCAGAAAAAACCAATGAACAATATAACATTTTTCGAATATTTCAATATTGATTTATTATTTTTTATTAATTTATTTATTTCTTTTATTTTAAATGTTATATTTTTTAATTTAGTATTTTGATACTGTTATTTTCGATATTTAATTAAGCGCATTACAATTTTCGATATATCTTATCGTATTTTTCCTCTCAACAAACATCCCCAGCATAAATATTGTTTTTGTCACATACAAATGTAGCTCTTTAAAATGTTTTAAAATTATAAACCGTGTTTATATGTTCAATTTGAAATAAATTTATTATTATTTTATGAATAAGTTCAATATGTAAATTCTTCTTATATAGTAGCTAGTTTCTTGTCATGATCTTGTATTTGTATCTCTAACTTTTTCAAAGTTTTGCCCCCTTTTAGTGAGCGTCCTTTGTCTTTTAACAAAAGGATATTTTGGCAAAGAATGACAGAACTTTGGGCACTTAATAATTACTTTTAAGGGTTTCTATATCCTTCAAGACTTGATTTTCTATCCAATCAATTAAAGCGATATTTATACATCTATACCATAATATATAAATATATATAATATTTATAAAAAATAATACATTTTTTGGGATGTTGTATTACTCAAAATTTTGCCTGTGTATTTTTATTTTGTGCCTTAAAATGCTATTGACAATTTTGTGACACTTTGTCATTAGGTGCCTCCTATTCATGTTGATACTAGTTGTTCCTGCTGGTGTCCAAATATTGATTAAATGCACAAAACTCAAAGCCAATGAACGCTCCGAATCCTGGCACATTGACACACATAGACCGCGGGGACAGATTTGTTGCTGTTGTGTTGACTGATTAGCGCCTTTGCCGTTGATGTGATGTTGCTGCTGTTCAGGTTACTGCTGCTGCTGCTGCTGCTGTTGCTGTGGAAATTGATGAGCAATTAAGGTTATTGACCAAACCGCTCGGCGAAGGGTTGCTGGATTGAGGGGGGTGCAGATGGAGGTGGTCTTGGGGTGGCACGCTTCGATGCCTTCCCGACTGACCCAATCACTTGTATATACTTATATATATAAACCATATAGCCATATATAAAGACAGTGAGCGAAATAACAACCTAATCCTCTTAGTCGCACCACTGACAAATGTCTACTGTTTTCAGAATACTTTAAAAATATACTCTTAAAATTTAAAAGTTGTATGAATTAAATAAAATATATAAATATATTGTATATAAAAAAATACATGTATATTTTTTAAATACTTGGAAAATTAACAAAGATTTTAGAGGAAATATATAGTAAGAAACCTTTATTTATTTCATTCAAATAAATAAGTTTTTAAGTGTCGCATTAAACCTATTTTGTTACTTCGTTGGAAAAATATAAAATATATCTTTCTATAATTTATGTTCTAAATTTAATGTAAAATGTTGGGGTAAATCAATATTTTATTTTTTAATTCGGATATACAACAAATATAAATTAAAAGATATTTTGCTGATATTTTCGTTTCGATAAATCAATATTCTATTTAATATATCGGAAAAAAACAATAAATTTGGTTATGTTATTGTTTACATTTTTCTACAATATATTACACCAATAAAATGTCGATATATTAAAGTTTAAAATATTTTTAATACAATATTAAGCTCGATTTAATGAAAAAGTGAAAATTTAAGATCACCCAAGCTGGTACTCGAACCGCGGTTTAAGTAACGGCTTACCATCCTAGACGAGTGCAAGAGAGATAGCAACTTGCAACTCTATTTTAATTAAAAAAACAAAAAAAAAAAACATTTAATTTAAAATAGAAAATATGAAAAAGGGTAGATATTTGCATTTAGTTGAAAGCTTTTGTTTAAACTGAAAATACATTGTTGAAAATCCATTTCCCATCCATTTTGAGGATTATTTTGCTGGCAGTGTCCTGCATAGACACTGGGCCATCGAAGGGGACAACAATGCCGCCAGCCAGCCGGAGGAGGAGGAGGAGGAGATGGAGCTGAAGCCATAACCGGACCACTTGCTCATCCCGTCGCCGGATGGGGGGAAGCGTCAAACGGAAACGAAAGCAATTGACTGAGTGAGTGACAGGAGCAGGTCCACCTCGCCAGCCCCGGAGCCACTCCACCCGCTGATTAACATTAACTGATTTAAGGTGAACGACTAACCTGAATACGCCGCAGCAGCTCCTCCGACTGCGACAACTCCAGGTGGCAACTTCAGGCGTAAGTGGAGCGGAAGCGGATTACGGATTACGGGTTACGGGTTACGGGTTACGGATTACGGGTTACGGATTACGGGTTACGGGTAACGGATCACGGACTACGGAATGCGGCAAACAAACGAAATGAGCAAAAGCAGGCCTCAGCAATTAATTTCGAATATGGACCGCAAAATCGAAAGGAGAAAGTCCTTTTGGCCCATAAATGAAGCCAACAATTTTTGAACTTTTAATTATCCACAAAAACCAATAAAAGGTAACTGGCTGCCGGCAGCCAGGAAAGTCATTGAAACGGGGAATCAATTTATTTGCTGAAAAATATGGAAAAAGTCAAATTTCATTGCAAATAATCGGAAATGGCAAAAAAAAAATAATAATAAATAAATAGAGTAAATATTTACCCGACATCGGCAGGACTCAATCATTCAATGCTGGTCAATCATACTTTTTGTTAAATGGTTTTTAAATCAGTCTGTGAGATTGTTTTCTTTTTATTTGTGTGTTTTCCCCGAAATGAAAACAATGACACTGAACACGTTTGTTTATTGATGGGAAATATGAATGCATTTTGTTATTTTATTAAGAAAAATACTTGAAATATTCATTCACAATTATATTGTTTATAGAAAAATTACATCATTTTATTGTTATCTATCTGTGGCAATTATAAAAAGGTAAATTTATATGGTTGCAACATTTCGGATATATAAAAGAAAGTAAAGTAAGCCTTTATGGTGTATGAAATTATTATATATTTTCATAAAAATAATTGATTAATGTAGAATAAGAAAGCGTTTTGTTATTTTATTAAGAAAAAAGAATTAGTATATACAATCACAATTATGTATAAAGAAAAATGTCAACATTTTATTATTAACTATCTCTGCTATAACTAAAAGTAAATTTATTTATTTTAACAGTATTGATATGCAAAAGAAAATAAAGTTTACCTTTTTGGCATATAAAATGATTATTTAAAGTGCTTGTATTTCTATAATATAATTATTTTTTTGTTTTACAAAAAGAAAAATGCTTGAACAATAACATAAATTTAAAGTTTTCATGGCGCCCTACTATTGTCAAAAGGGAAATAGTATGTTTAACTATTTGCTTTATATTTCTGTTTAATTCTACTATAAATCATAGCAAACTGCTGATTCAAATTATTATACCCCTTTAAAATTATACGGGTATATGTCTGTTGTTTGTAATAAAAATAAGCGTAACCATAAAAACGTGTTATTAAAGGCCTTAGGCTTATGTTGATCGCAATGTAAAAAATATATAAAAATTTGTCGGTATTATAGGTGCATATATTGTAGCAATTTTATTTTTTTTTTAATTTTTTTGTTCCATTTGGATGTGTGCCAACAGGATTCCAAAACCACCCCGTGTGGTCACGTGACCAGGAGACGGTTTTAAAAATAAACCCAGGGTCCCCTCGTGTCCATAAAGCTGGAGTATTGTGTATTTTGTGTACATATGTGTGCGTGTGTGTGTGTGGGTGTGTGTGAGGTACAAAGGTACACCGCTAAGCAGGTACTAAGATACAGACCAGTGCACAAAGCACAAACGAGGCTTTGAAGTCTCGCCTAGTTAATTAACGCGGTGGCCCGCCTAAATATATGCAACACTTTCGTGCTTGGCCCGGAACGGACTACTTGCACCAGACACAACTGCTTGCGATCACTATAATTAAAGTTTCCAGCTACAAAAATGCTTTAAAATTATTTATTTATGCCGCCCACATGAGGCGAAGCCCTGCGGTGGCATGAGCGAACAAAGTTAAAGCGGAGCCAGAGGATGGACACCACAGAATTTGAATATATAAATAACGTGATGAGTCCTCTAAGTACACTGAGGGAAAGGGTCCTATATTTTAGCCAATGATAATGGAGTCAAATATATATTTCTAGCACTTCATTTTGCATAAATCTAAGTAAGAAATAATAAAAGAAATAGCCATATAAGTATATAGTATATAGGAAAGAAAACTCTTACAAAAATCCTAAGAACATATATAAGCAACCATATTAGACTCAATATAATATTGAAAGCATCGTTAAATGTCTCGTTAGAATATTGATATTATCTGCAAAACCATCGAACAAGTTTTTTTAGCTAAAAATATAATTTTACATTTAGTTTCTTTTATTATTTGATTTTATATTAACAAATTAAATCGACTATTAAATATTAAATATGCAACACAAGGCCAAGGCAAAAAAAACCTAAATAAATACAATTACTAAATAAAGACAATAACTAAATAAAAATAATTTTGTAATAGCTTTATATATTTTTGTTTTTTTTTTTTCAATGTATTGTATTGTATTTTTTTATATTTTTAAATTGTTCAATTACTAAGAGTAGCCGAAGTATTCTTTAAAATGTTCCCTAGATTCTTGTGACTTTTTTTTTTTTGTGTGCACATTAAACCACATAAAAATATATTTAAAAGAGTCGTTTCGCTAACTTTTAGGGAATTTTGGCATCACGAACATGCAGTCCTTGCATTTCCACCACAAAGTTTGGACCTAGATCTGTGACTTATTATATGAATTAATGGCCAAAGAAACTGGGTTGAAACTATATATATGCTTTTATACCTCACCTTGAAAACAGAAACTTACCTGAGAAATAACATTGCAACTAAATGTAAAATAAAATACACTTTAAATTCAAGTTTCTGCCAAATAAATTTAGGTATATTTTATTTCATGTCCAGTCTACTTTATTTTAAACTATGCTCAAAGGTACGAAATACATTGAACTATTGGTTTTTGATTTGGTTTTTTTTTTTTCTTTCTTTCTTATGTTTCTGTTCTATTGTAGCATTTTGTATATCTTTTGTTTATGGAGATTTAATAATAATATAACCTTTAACTTACATGAGGCAAGCGTTGGGATCGATAACAATACAATGCGATGCAATTTTTGGGGGGGGCAAATTCTGTGGGAAATGAAACCAAATTCGTTCTGAATTTATATATGAAAAGTGATTGAAGTGAGTGGAACGGGCTGAAACCTCCATGGGTTTTCTCAATGGAGCATAATTTGACCATGATTTAGAATTTAATTATCTCTCCGCTGGCTCACCTTGATGAAGTCATAGTTTTGTATATGGGTTTTGGTTATTTAATACCTAGCTAAACATTTAATTGCTCAACAAAATGAATTAATTGGTAGGGCATTTCCATATTTTCACTCCCATTTCCTTTCCTTTCGTTTCTATATTATTTCACTGAACACACTCAGAGATACAAAAGCAACAATGGTAATAAAAATATACAATTTCAAAACACTGTCAGGTTTTCATTCATTCACATTTCAACAAACTTTTCTGTCCGAGTCAGAAGTCTCTCTGCATATTGCTACATTTTTCGCTTCGCAGTTTTGTATATCATACTTTTAGGCAAACGGAAAAACTAAATCAATTTACAGGTTTTGTAAAATGATCAAAGGTGTTAACGATTTCACATGGCGGGCGGGAGGGAAAACTGTATGATTTACTATATATTGGTTATATCGGTGTTTTTTTGTGGGACGATGTGTGGAATGTTGTTCTCTTGCATTCTTCTGAATTAACGGGTTTAGCCACAAACATATATGGTTTTGTTTTGTTTTGTTAACTACTCATATACAATATATTCATGCACAAGTTGTACACTCAACGATTTTGTGTTTGTTTTCTAAATATCTCTCTTAATCTCTTAACATTAGGGTAATAAAAAAATACATTTTTCTCCATTTAATTCCATTGTTGTTCTGCACTGTCATTCATCTAATCCACAGTTATAGCGTAATACAATTTGCAACTAGATTAAATTTAATTTATATATATATATAGTTTGTATATATTATTCATTCTCTGATTCGGGGTACTCCTCTCTCTGTGGCTTATACAATTAATTATATAAAAAATATAATTTGGCAAATCAAATATAACTAAAACTTTTGAAATTTGGCTTTAAGTGAGCAAAATTTCTCTGCAGACACTCACAAAATATAAAAAAAAAAATAAACACAAAGAGAATCAGTGCTGTGTAATTTTAATTTTAATTTTAAATAACTCTTTCTTAATTATATATATTTTCCATTTTTTGTATAATGTCTACCAATTTATTAAATTCCTAACACACTCAAATGCAATACTGTAAATTTCCCTATATATATATATAAAAAAACAATAAAGTTAAAAAGAAATAATTTTAAAATATAAAAATATAGATAGAGAGAGAGAGAGGAATACCCGTATTTAAATTGTCAATTTTCTATATAGATTTGTATATATAAATAATTCTGTATAACGAATCATGGCTTTTGGTTTCCTCAGATCCTTTGCTTTTGTTGGTTTTGTTCTCTGGGACTTCCGGTTCCTCAGCGTATGGCCTAAAATATACATCTAATAATACTCAAAACACACAAGTCTAAACAATTCGTCGTCGATCCCTCTCAAACGGCCGTCTCATGATCAGTTTCATCAATCCTTCCAAGACGCCAGGAGTTCGGGTCCCCAGCTAAAATATATAAAAGAAATAAAAAGAAACGAGAAATTAAATAAAGGATCTTCGTTTTTATATTTCAATTAAAGAAACTAAAGCAAAAAAAACCTCAAAAATAGAATTAGGAGACAACATTTTATAACACTGTAAATCAATTTGATTTAAAATTTATTATATAATTTTATATATTTTTTGTTGTTTTTTGTTTTTGTTTTTAAATTGCTCTTTTACATTTATTCAAAAATGTGGAAATAACACTGTAGAACGCATGCACAAATCTAAAAGCTGTTTAGCAACAAAACTAGGCATGGTCACACTACACAAATTGTAACACAGACTCAGAGAGAGAGATAGATAGCTTTATAGACAGAGAAAGAGACAGATACACACACGACTAACATAAGTACATACTCTGCTATGCGGCTTATAGGTTTCAAACCCTCACCCTAAGACTTTAAAATAAAATTTACCAAAAGTATTTAAGAAAAACAAGGGACATATATATTCTTGAATATATTTAGATAAATTTATGTGAAGATGACTTTCGGATAAACAAGCCAAACGAAAAAGAAAACATATAAAAAATCAACAAAATGATCATACGTCATCATCATACTTTTAAATATATCTATATATATTATGACAGATTAAATGATTTTCTTTTTCTTTATTATAAACAATTTTAATATTAACAGACTTTAATTCATGTTCAGATATGTGCTATATGAATTTGGATATTAAAAGCTAAGGTCGTGTTTCTTAGCTCTCTGTTAAAACTTTAATCACCGGATTTATTATCGTAATCGTTATCGATTTCATAATTCTTCTTCACTTGGCTAAGAGAAATAAACAAGTTTTTTTACCGAGTCGAAAAAAATTTAACAGCTAGTATAGATAACCTTTAAGCTTTAACGACAAGTTTATCCGATTTTTCGAGTAGATAGCTACCAGGGACTTTAACAGTGAATGGAAAAAACGGGTCTTAAATTGTTGTTTATAAAGTTTCTAAAATAAAAGGGTTTTTAAAAATCACTAAAGTTGTATTATTTTTTTTAAGAGATTACAATTTTACAATTACTATTTGTTCTTACAATATTTTAAGGATTTTTCTACAAGTTTACCCTACATTTCACCACAGACAGACATAATATTCATATGGCATTGCCCATCTTACTGTTATATGATCTTTAATTTAATTTAATTCATTTTTAATATTAATAGATGAACTAAAGATTGGTATAAAAACTCCTATAAAGCAATCGGTCGCGAAGGACACTTTAAGCTTTGTCTCAGAAGCTATATACATATATCCTTTTTTATTGGGTTTATCAACTTACCGCAATCGTAGTACTTCGATATCCTGGGCAGTGCTGTATTGGATGTTGTTGTTGTTGTTGTTGTTGGTTTGGATTGTAGGTGTTGGTTGTAGTTTTGTTGTAGTTGTTGATTAACGTTTATGATGCGATTTTGGTTTGGAACGTTTACGTTAGACATACAACAAAATTATAGTCACCGAAAAAATAGAAAATCAAATACATAAATTTTATCACAAATTAAACACATACATACATATAATTTGTAGAACGTAGAATATATAGAAGGTGGTAGGAAGGGGGGGGAAATCCAGTGTGTGAAATCAGACACATATAGTAATGTACATATATGCACGAAGGTAACACCTAAATCCTAAACTTTAATTTCCATTTTCAATGCAAATTAATGTAAATTTTAAAAATTAAGTAAATAAAATAGCTGTTTATTTACTATATTTTTCGATGAAAAGTTTAAATTTCGCTTGATTTCTTGGAAAAGTGGAAAAGGATTAAAACTATTTCCTTTTTTTTTTAATTTACAATGACCTACTATAGTTTTATTGTATACTTAAAGACACCTTTTTTTAATGGTTTAAAAAAAAGCACCCTTTGATCCATCGAATATATATAAATTTCTTTTCCACAAAAATATCTTTAAATTTGTATAAACTCAAAAGTTCAAAGGTTGTACCCAAAAATTAAGACAGATTTCCCAGTTCTAGGCAAGGCAGAATTTTCTTGATTTCAAAACAAAATATTATCGAGTCTTCGCAAAATTTTCCTTAGCTTTTGTAGCGCCAAAAAAAAATGTTTTAGATATATAGTAGTATCATCATTGTCGGCTGCACTTTGTGTGTAAATTTATGGACATGCTTAATTATTTTGTTTGCTTTCAACGCGATAGTTTTCAAAGACACTCCCTTACATTGCACAAAAACGTATCCCCAGACAATTAACACGCGGCAAACAATTAAAAAACAAATGTATTTACGTACATATATACATCTTGTTATTGTTTTTGTTTTCCCATAGCGGCGGCAAACCAAATAATAGCGAATTAAAATAAAAAACAAATCAATGCCATTTGCGGCAAAGTAATGCCAATAATGATGTCAAATTGGCTGGGCGCGCGTGCCTCCGCCTGGCAGCTCTTTGATGTATACATATGTACATCCGTCCTGACATCGAATGACTCCCGATATTGATACCCGATCGATTCTCAGAGGGATTATCTCAAATAGTTTATCTCCATATTACATACATACTCGTATGCGTGTGTTTTTTATTAGCTTTCGTTTTTGGCTTGTTTACATTCACATTGATTTCGTTTCGATCATTACACATTGGATATTGGTTAAAGGGGGTTATGTACATAAGATATATGTTTAGATTTAATGTGCTATTGGTCATATATGTTATATATATATGTATGTACAGAGACTTAGGCTATGCTATTGCTTACATTATGCCAATAATTATTCGATATTAATTCTAATTAGTTTTCACGCTTTCTGTTAGCTCAAATCGTATGCAAATTAAAATCAGCAAAAGCGAAACAAACAAAAAAAAAATAAAATAATGCATAAATTTAAAGAACGATAAAATAATGTGTTAAAGTCGAAATAATATTTGTAGGTATTTATTTGTGCCAGCACAGTAAATTTCCATTACTCCAAAAAAGGTTCTTGATTTCTAAATCGAGACTTTTGCAGTTAAGAAACAAAAGCAAAGACCTTATAATAACAAGATGAATAACGTCAAATTATATATTATTTCCAATCGAATTTAAAAGGTGTAGAAGTTGTGCATCTTGTTATTATAAAGTCTTTGACAAAAGGTAAATTTAAACATGTAATGACAGCAGTTTGAAACTATATTTAAAAGAGCAAATGAAAAGTCTAATTTATTTACAAAAGCTAAAATTAGTCTCTTTGTAAAACAAAACTGATAGCTACATCTTTAAATTAATTTATAATTTCATGTACTTCTGTCACAGAATATATTTTAAATAAATATCAATGTTTACCAGAAAATTCTACTGTACAAATGCCATCTCTTCATGGATATTGATATAATTTAATTTGATCTTGCCAAATGCTGATTTATATTCAAGATCTCGGCTTTGTCTAATAATCGATTAATTTAAAGTCCAAAACCTTGGTTTGAGCCGTCTAATCGAGAAAAGCCCACTCAAACTATAACTACAATTCGTGAGCAATCAAGTGTCTTGTTTAACTACAAACTCAATGCACACAGCCATGATAAGTCAAGAAAACTGTTTGAACTGAACATAAATTGAAAACTTCCATAACTGGTTTTAGACTGTAACTAATAATGATTGCTTTTTGCTAAGGATTTGCATCTTTTTTGAGTACATTTCCGCTGCGGTGGAAATTTTATGCTGAACAATTGCTGGTGTGATGACGAGTGTGTGTTTGTTTAACAATAAGCTAAAAAGTTTACATAAAAAATCATCGAATCTGTTTAAGATTGTACAAAGATTTGGCTATTAGAATGATTAGATGGATTATTATTCGTTTGATTAGTGTGTGTGTGCTATATAGTTGCTATGCTACGTAAGTATGAAATGACTTTAAACATCTAAATGGCTTAATATTCCATTGGCACATTTTTTATCCACACTTTTAGTGCAAATGTAAATTTTTTTTTTTTTTTTTGCAATTTTTTGGTGACAAAATAGATTGCGATGGAAATAACACAATTGTAATATATCGAAACGGATGGTTACTATACAGAAAATATTGATATATTGAAATAGTATCGATATTTGCTGAGAAAATAGATAAATTAATCGGTACAGTAAAATCAATACTTTAACGTTGCGAATTATGGAATTAATTCCGATTATGGAAAGAAATCAAATAAATAAAAATACTACTGATGAAAACGTTGATATTTTAACGGAAAATTAAAAAATATACCATATTTAAAATGTCGATGTATGTATGAAATTTCATGATGTTATCGATAGAAATTTTTAAATTAATTACGATAAAAAATATCATTATTTAGATATTAAATGAGATGCATTTCGATATATAACATTATTATCTCTTTGATATACACCTCTACTCTGGATTGAATGACTGCTAATAATATTAATAATAATATACAAATAATATTAATATATTATACTAATAATATTAATATTTTTCATATAATTTTTTAAAATTTATAATATTAAAAAAATGTGCCAATGGAATCGAAGGCAGCTCTTTCGGTTATCGGTGATGTGGCCTTTGTTGCTGATGTTCGCGGTGATTGATGATGGATAGTTAGAGTTGGGATTGGATTGAAGGTTCGATGATTGACTGAGGAGGCTCCGTGTGTGCGTGCGTGGGTGCGCGTGCAATAGATTTGTTATCTCATTATTATTTTCTGGCTTGAGTTTTTTGTTTTTCTCGGCGTGTATTCGTATTTATTGCATAATATTGTCAGATTGCACTTTGCTCGATGTTGTTGGCGCTTGTTGTTGCTTCTGGTTGTTGTGGTTCTAGTTGTTGCAGTAGTTGTTGTTGTTTGTACGTGCGACCAAGTAAAGGAACATGCTCTTCTAAAATTAGAGTTTTTTGTTTTTGTTTTTTTTTTTTTTTTGCGTAGAAAAAAGGTAAACAGAACAGAAAAAATAAACGAAAAATCACAAAATGCACATAACACAAAAGAATCGCAATGTAAATGTATATATTAAATATATTTAAAACTATAATAAATACGGGGTTAAGTGAGAAGGGAGGTTAGGTTTTCGGCCATGCAAGAAGCCCCGTTTAAAGCAAAAAGCTTGCGTGCACACACAGAGAGGGATAGAGATAGAGAGAGAGAGAGGGGGGAAGAGCAGCGACAGAGAGACATTGAAACTGCAGTTGAAAAGAAAGATCCCCAAAAGGAAAAGGTAAAACACATCTAGAAATAGTTTGCTACACAGCAGCGGCCACAACACTAGTGTATGCTATTGATATTAATATTTTATTGTCAATTTCTGAGCATGTTTACCATTCACAGTATTTAAAGAATTTTGCAAGCTTTAATTATTAAGTTTTAATTTAATATCTGAAAGCGACGAACACGTATTTATATTCCCTTATCATTTAAAAAAAGAAAACTTGAAGGAAAGTAAACCAAATCAAGTCAGAAAAATATATGTAATTTAAGAAACTAATAATTTAATATTATAATAATTAAAGAAACTAAAATTATATTAACAAATTGTATTATTAAATAAATGAATACTTGAAACGAAAGAAAAACAAATGAATAAAAAAAATAAATATAAAATAATAATAAATAAAAAATAAAAATAACTACTAAAGGACGTCTATATTGCTTTTCTATATATATATTATTTTACTTATATTTTATTTATATATTTAAGGATTTTATCTAATAGTATTAACAATATTTTTTTTTTTTTTTTTTTTGTTTTTTTTTTGTGAATAGAAAACATTATCAGAAATTTACTTAAACGAGGCTTTTACTTGATATAAATGAAATTTTTAATCAGCAATACTATTTTGTTAGCCGCTGCTGTACAAGCTTAGGTTAAGGAAAGGGGTAATCTTAAGAGAGAGAGATAGAAAGAGACACATATGAGAGAGCCACTCACCCTGGAGCTGCCGATTGATCAGGGCCGTCAGTCCATGGCCCACGTCCACACTCTTTTTGAGTATCAACATGGGCTTGTCCTCGGCATCCTCTGCATATCCACCCGATGGCAGGAAGCCATTGCTGGCTATCGACTCGCTCACCTAAAAGATACAAATTACAATACAAAGGGTCAAAATACTATTCAAATCTATTAAACAGGTGTCTAAAATCATTTAAATAAAAGGTTTCAGGTAGGAAATTCAGTATTTTCCATACATTTATGGTATATCTAGCAAATACAGAATAATTTTGTAGCACATTGTTAAGGTATTTTAAGCCCTAAGGATTTTTAATACAATAAAGTAGGAACAGAAGTAAATATCTATGTATGCTTATCGAAATCAAATACTAAAATCGATATATAAATCGATACTTTAACTTTTTATATAAATACGCGATAAATGACAATTTATTTTGATATATTGAACCAATATAATCATAACAAATGGACAAATATATAGAAAGTATTCGAATATTTCGATATATTCGCATAAAATTGATATTTCAAAGAAATTTAATACTTTTCTATATGTAAATATTGTGATAATTAAAAGTTTACGATATTTTCGATATGATATTGAGCTCTACAATTACTTCGATAAATCCTGTCCTACTTTTCCTCGATCGATATCGATACAATAAGGACGCACTCAACCCTTACCTGGGTGACCTGCATGAGTTTCTTGACCACATCACGGCCTAGGATGTGATCGAAGACGGTCTGCAAGAAGGGCTCGGCCATAATTGACAGTTTGAGCTTGTCGCGGTGCCAGATCAACACCCGCGACTCCTCCATCGCCATAATGGAGACCTGTTTTTAAATGGGAACATCAGTTATTATCGAAAATGCTCCCAAGCGGAAATGCTCCCACCTGAAAGTAGTCGTCGGTGGAGACGCCAAACCATTCCGGCGAGTCTAGGAACTGATGGGGAAACACAATGTGCAGGGCCCTCTGATGCTGTGACACCACCAATCTGCGGAAAAAGAAAACGAATGCATTTTGATTAATTTCTTTTTTCAATGGCCATGTGTCATCTCTCAGTCGAAATGACTAAATGAATATCCCAACACACTCACTTGCCGCTCAGCACCAGCGACAGGCTGTCGACCTTGGTGACCTTCTCCTGGGCATAAACCTCCTGGTACTTCAGAGCACGTATCACCTTCATGCAGTTGAGCACCTTCTTGAACTGATGGCGGGTCACGTGCAGCGGCTGGAAGAGCGCCAGGTAAACCTGAAAATAAGAAACCACACACAGAGATGAGAATTAATCTCAAGCAAAGCTAGTAATCAAATCTATCAATTTAAAAATATATACGCAAACCGTTTCTATAATATACATCCTATATATTGTTCCAATAATTATAATAATAGGGTATTCTCGCTTGTCTTTTTTTTTAACTATATCCAACAGTTCCCGAGATTGATTTACATTAACAGCTTGCAAAATGGCTTTTGCTTAGTCATTCTAGGTTTTTTTTTTTTGTTCCCGTTGCGTTCACATAAATCTTCAAGTTTAAATGCGCATAATTTACTGTCTTTTGTAATAAACAAAACCGATTTCCAATTCGATATGGAGTGGAAACTCCCTGTACTTTTGACAGATATCAGTTTTGTGTCTATCGCTTGCGAGATTCTCTGTTGTCAACGATCGGTAAGAAAATATATATACATATATATGGCAAAACAAAAATTGAAATCAAACAAGCAAACAATAATCGGTTGGAGCATGCAAATAAACAAATATTATCGCTGATCGCGAGTGCTAACTGTTTTGCATTGCATCAAGTACAACAACCCATAATCGGGCCCCCTTTTCCCACTGCTCTATTTACCTGCTATTAACTTAGGCGTACACTGAGCGGAAAAATTATATACTTAACAGGTAAAATATTGCGAACCAGTTTCAGCTTAAAGAAATATTTGCTGTCTATTACAGGAAGTTCAGAAAATTATCTATATATCAATAAAGTATCGAGTTTTTTTGACAGGAAAGTCAATATAGGTAGGAATCGATATTAAGCGATTATTGAGCGATAAATCGATGTTCCAATTGCTAAATCGGAACAATCTTAATCAGAAATTGAGACAAATATATAATTTTAAAATATTGTTCAGATATTCTAGAGTATATCAATATTTACATGTTAAATGTGATATTTTTTTCTATATTTAAAAATTCGATAAATCAAACTTTACGATATTTTCTATAGATTTGGTTTCGTAATATATTATCTCGATATATTTTGCCTCGATATACATAAAGCACTAGTCTATTGTGGCTTTATTGGCTGGACAAAATATTAATAATTATTATTTTACTAAAAAACTATGATTTCTTTTGTATATATAATTTTTTTTGTGTGTATACTCTCATGTGGTAGAGTTGCCGTGCTGGTGGATGAGCTTGAGACCAACAGAGGCCAGCTAGATTGGGCCCACCAGCGATCACATGTCCAAAATGTAAGACCCGTGGTGGCAACAACAGCGTCGCATTGCTGTTGCCATGCAAAAATATTATACGATTTGCTGACGCAGCCGTTAAGACAGACCCCCGCCCAGCCCCGCCCCCTGTTTAGACTCAAAAACCCAATCAGCCCCCACCTTCCACACACAAACACACACACACACACACACCCCGCTGGGGGTAGCAACCATGGGAGGCGATCGCATTGCGCCGAGCTACTTGAAACGTTGGCAACTTTCAACTGTTTGTTCACTACTCAGAGTTTGGGGTATATACGACTATTTATTTCATTAAAATAAATATTAATAAACCCTATTTTAAATATATTAAATTTCCCTCTTTTTTTGGGGAAAAGAAAATTCATTTAAAATGTGAAACATAAAAGATTGTAATTTAATTTTGGCTATTATTTTAAATTATTTATAATGAGTAGCAGTTTCTGTAAAACTATATTTCCTAAAAACTTGGGGGTTTAAATTCGCTTTAAAATAAAAAATATAAATTAATTCTCATGTTTTAATATCTCTCAAAAAACACCAACAATTCCAACAAACAAAACCAATTGTATTGCATACTTTTAGATGCCAATCTAAGAGATTTCAAAAACCCTTTTCAATTTCTGTAGCTTATATATTCTACATACTATAAAAAAATACTATAAAATGGTACCTACATATATTAAAAAAAAAAAAGTAAGTGACAGGCACCAACTGAATTAAAAACACTACAAAATTAGTAATACCTTAGTCAGAGTCTCCCTATCGCCTGATTGCAGTTTCGTCGCTTTTATTTTTGTCTGTTTTTTGAGGCAGTGGCAACGGCACAGCGACAAGCAATAACATTAAACATTAACGAGCATGGCAAAATAAATAAATAACATAATCAAAAGTTTAGCACGGGGCACTGCTGGGCAGGGAGCGGGGGAGGGGGCGGGTGTACAAATTGTGATCCGGGGCAGGTTTTTGGTGGCGGATTCAGTGAATCCAGCGGATCGTTTGCGATTTGCAACAGTCGCCGCCGGTCGCCGGTCGCCGGCCGCCAGTCGCCGCCAGTTGGTCGTCGGACATTGCCGCAAATGTCCGAGTCACGTAGGCCAGAGCCAGAGCCAAGCTCAGAGAGCCACAAAATACAAAACAGCAGAAAAAAAAACCATACAGTACTAAAAATAAAAAATATCACACAAAAAAAAATAATAATAAAAATCCACAGCAGCAGTGAGAGGAGAAGAGCCGCAGAAGGCGGAATCCAGGGGCAAAGCTAGTCCCAGATACAGATGCAGAGGAAAAAATATGTGAATATCTTAAACTTAACAAATATATGAATTAATAATAAAACGAAAAAAAATTAACTACGGGAAACCGAAGTCTATATACCCTTGCATTTTAAATATGGGATTGTATCGAAAATCGCTCATAATTAAACTTATAATATTCACATTATTTGCATTGATATTTATCGATATTTTTATATGTCAATTTTATTGACAATTCAAAGTTGAAAAACTCGTTACTTACTCAAAAAAGCATTAATTTTAATTCGGAAAATTTTTGTGCTCGTTTTTTGGAAGGTTTATTTAAAAATAATAATAATAATTAAAATTTTTGCCAATTTTTGACACTTTTAACGACGTAACCCCTTAGAAAATTTTTTAAAAATTTGTTAAAAAGAAAAATGTCTGTCTAAGATGGCTAGATCGACTCGGCTTTTTATGCTGATCAAGAATATATATGATTTATAGCGTTGCAAGCTTTTAACTAAAATATAATCAATAAGAAATACAAAGAATCTATAGAATTTGAAATCCACGTCGTCCATCTTTGGGATTTATTTTCCATATATATTTTTAGTTAGTTATTTATTTATTATTTTGTTCAGTGCAGATTACCAGCCTCTGGATGATACTGAACTGGTGTGGGGATGGGAACCTGGCCGGGAACTGGAAACTGAGAGAGCCGGGCCACTCGGAACGGGGATGAGCTTGGGGTCGTTATTCCTATGCTGTGGGAAACAAAGCGCGGATTCCGTTGAGTTCGCTCGCAATTTGCAAATTGAAATCAATGAAAGCGAACACGAATTCCAACAGCAAAAGAATAATAAAAAATAAAACACTAAATATTACAACTCAACTAAAGCCGAAACTGAGCTGAAACAATTTGCGAGCGATCGCTGGCCAGAGATAATGCTACTCAACTTTGGATCAAATCGGATCAGATGATAACAAATAAGGTCACATGTGTACATTGTGTGGTATGGGAAAAAATATTGTATACAAAAACAATACACTAAAATAAACTGGTATACTAAAATAAACTGGTATACTAAAAAACTGGCATACTAAAAAAACTGGTATACTAAAAAACTGGTATACTCAAAACTGTTACATTTAAGAAAACTGCTCTACAAAAATCTGATATAATAACTAAGAATAATTAAGGTGTGACTATTCCTTATTCATATTATAATGGAAATTGTAATATTAAAATCGTAAAATTGAAATTTAAAAACTACGCTAAAAATAATACAATTTGATGGAAAATATATCAACTTGAGAATTGTTATACTTGAAGTTAGTATAATTGTTATACTCGGTAGAGAAGTATAAAAGTATATATGGCTTTTATCCCGTCAAAAAAATTGCAATTCTCTCTGTGCAGTCATAGTAGATATTACACTTGAAAGACCTAATGAATAATGACAGGGTAAAAGTCTTTGGGAAATTTGTATGAATTAATTTCTCCCTTATCTGCTCGGCATGTCAACAATTATTTATAAGAAGACTCCACTTAACCGCAAGGAATTCTTCTGGAGCAACCCAGAGGAAAGATTTGAGGCTTATAAGCTCGTCACTAATTACTTCCTCATTCGATCGATTAAGTCGCTATTTCTTCACTCGATCGGTTAAATAGCTCTTTCTCCACTCGATCCATGATCTTTCTCTATTTGATCGATGATGTTGCTCTTTCTTAATTTTTCTTTATCTTTTAAATCTTTTTTTTTTTTTGCTTTTTCCGCTTCTGCTTAGCTCTTAACTGACCTGCCTAAATATATACTAAATGCCGAGATCATAGGAGAGGGCAGACAGGTGCTAGATCGAAGAGGTGAGCGGCAAAGAGAGCCAAAGAAAGCAAAGAATTGCCGTTTCTCTTTGCTAAGAGAGCGATCGTTAGCCCCCCGGTCGTGGGGCAGTCGGCAACAGTGGATCGTCTAAAGATAATACAAAAACTAAATATGTACGTAAAGTCAATCGTGTGAAAACAATGGAGCTTGTAAACAATTCAACGCCCGTAAACAACCATCTTGTTGTGATAACAGAAACGCTCCCCATTCGCTCTCTCTCTCTCTCTCTGGCTTGATTCGGTCTCTTATCACGAGCAGAAGAGTTGCGCACACAAGCGTTGGCGCTCCGAAAACGTAACCATTTATGGTGAAATACCATTTGAACTATATATTTGAAGAGTTTTTGCAAATACACAAGAGATATTATTAATATAAGCTTAATATTCCAATTCTGAGTCA
The DNA here is from genome assembly GCA_035046265.1 of Drosophila bunnanda. Taxonomy (NCBI): domain Eukaryota; kingdom Metazoa; phylum Arthropoda; class Insecta; order Diptera; family Drosophilidae; genus Drosophila; species Drosophila bunnanda. The sequence goes on along the minus strand of JAWNOB010000025.1, from coordinate 336,865 downwards.
TTCCCCAGAAAGTGGGGCTAAGTATTTTTGGGCGTCTATATCTTATATCTTCCCTTATCACGTGGGCCAGTGTCTATTTGTGTGCCTTTTTTCCTCATTGGGATTACATGGAAAATTCAGACAATGATTGAGTGAAGGCGCGTGGGTGGTTCCCGGTGCGGGAGGGGGAAAAATATTTTCCCATCATAAGTATCTGTTGGAACAGAGCCATCGCCCCGCGATGGACAACTGATGTCCGAATGCTGACGCAGACGTGACACGCGGACCGTCTTTCATCAGAGCTCCTCAAAAAGTTTCGCGGTGCGTCAAGGTGCCAAAAGAAAGGGGGGAAGGAACCACCTCATCATCATCATCATATGACGCGAAAGCCGGCCGGGCACGTCCGCCGCATTTTGGGCAAATTAAATGAAATTCGCCACACCACAAAAAAAAAAAAAATAATAATAAAAAATAACAGACTCAAAAATAAAACCAAGCCAAAGCAAAGTCCAAAAATTTGGGGTTACTCATGTAAACTCACTAAACTATAGTAAAAGAATGCAATCTAAATTTCCCTTAAATCTTTAAATGAAAATTTATTCAAGTTTGATTTTATAACTTAAAAGTAGTAAAATTGCAAATATCTTCCTGAGGAAATTAGTGTTCTTTTTATCATTTTGTACAAAGGTCAAATTTATTAGTTTCACTTTAATTTCTAATTTTCTTCATATTTAAGAAGAAAAAAATATAAATAATTCGGTTCCACTCCCAAGACCACACGAAGAGAAGCTTAAAGGATACGAACTCTCACTCTCTCTCGTAGCGGAGAGTAACTCCTTTCATGACTCGCTCTCTTTTCCTCTCTGATCTTGAATAGAAACTCTCTCGTTTGCTATTGCTTGTACATTGCAGGTTCCGCTTCCAGAGACTTGTTAACAACTATTTTTTTTCATATCACTCTTGTGATTCCAAGTGTAAAACAAAACTTTCTCTCATTCCCCATTGCTTGTACATTGCAGGTAAATTAGAGCAAGTAAATAAACTAAAGCAGTTTAAGGTCTTTAACACAAATCATATCTCATTACATTTAAAATTCATTCATTATTTATAAACATATCTGCAATTTCGTAAGAAACTAAACCTTATTGATCACCATTATCATTATTATCTCTTAATATAACAAAAACGTGTTTAAAATAGAAAAAAAAAACATATCTAGATTTGTGGAAAATTTTTGTACTTTATCATTTGTAATCTTTTTAATTGATGAATGCAGTTTACTTTGTAACTTTTTTGTTTTCAATCATTTTTTTTAACAAAAAACTATCCCCTTGCGTATTATCGATCATTGCATTTGATCGATTAACTGCCATTTCCAGATATTCGATTTTAAGATTCATTCATTAGCAGGTTTTGTGTGTAGCCGCCGACGCCGACAATTACGGAACGTGCGCGACATAACAAGTGGACTTTTCGGAACCGGCGAGAATCGGATAAGATATACATGGAGAGTGCCTTTCTATATACGATTCCCCCGAGTGTTGTTGGCTGTGCCCACAAAACTGCTCATTATCTAATTGCGGTGCGAAAGCAATGCGTTCTGCTGTCTGTCAATTTATTTGGCCGGACGTAGATCTCTCCGATCGAGACGACATGGATCGATTTTGGGTAACTCCCGCCTCCTTTTTGTGCATACAAATGCCGGCATTAATTCCGATTTTGGGCCAGACATCGTGACACTGATCATTGCCGATTTCTTGGCCACTCATCGTGGCTCTCAAGAATCGCCCAGCGGATATATGTATTCATATTCATATAGAATGTGTATGAATATCGCTGGGTCTGTCGGGTGTGTGATACTGGGGGTCTGTGATACTGCGTCCACTGATTGGCCATGATTAAGCCTTATGGCTTAATCAATTTCGCTTTACCGCCTGACCTTTAATCAAACTAATCAGCTTGTTTATTCTATTTTTTGCCAGCCTAAAATTGCCTTCTTTTGCGCATTATTTGTGGCTGATCCACGGCGATCTCTGGATCTGGCGATCAGAAAGTGGTCAGTTTCTGGATAGGACCTTGACCTGCAATCCCCGACGGACACGACTGGGTGCAATCAGTTGTCTGATTCACCTTTATTCAATCGTTCTTATCCTTATCGTTTGCAGTTCTTGAGACAGATTTCATAAGGATTGTTCGAACTTTCATCAAACTCTTGAATTGCATTTATGGGAGTTCAAAGTACAACAAGGAAATAGGAACGATTTGTTGTAGTATTATATAAAAAAAATCTTTAACTAGATAAATAGCAATTTAACTCAAAAAAGTGTCTAGATCTAAATCCTTAAATTTGAATACTTCAAAATATTATATTTTAAAATAAGAGAAAGCTGCGAATAAGAGTTTTGAGCACTACGTCTTTATAGTTTTGAATAGTTTGAATACTTAAAAACACTCATTTAGTTTAAATAGTGTCTAGATCTAGCTAGCAAATTATATTGGGACAAAATTAAATATGACAGAGGTCATGCCGAAAAATCTTTTGACTCGTAGAGTATAATATGAATAAAATGTGAATATAATTTGAATGGAAATTTGAGTAAATTTCGAATGAGAATTTGAACAATATTTAATGCAAATTTGAATAAATTTTGAATGAAAATTGAAATAAATTTTCAATGCAAATTTAAATAAATTGTAAATGAACATTTAATAAATTTGAAATGAATATTTAAATAAATTTTAAATAAAAATACGAATAAATTTTAAATGAAAATTTAAATAAATTTTGAATGAAAATGTAAATAAATTTTGAATGAAACTTTGAATACATTTTGAATGAAAATTTGAATAATTTTTAAATGAACATTTGAATATAAATATAAAATAAATATATATATATATATATAATATAAAAAATAAAATGTGAATAAATTTGTATACATTTTGAATTAAAATTTGAATAAATTTTCCATGAAAATTTCAATAACTTTTAAATGAAAATTTGAATATATTTTCAATTTAATTTGAATAAGTATTGAATGAAAATTTGAATATTTTTTCAATTTGAATATTTTTTTAATTCAATTTGAATAAATTTTTAATGAAAATTTGAATAAATTTTCCATGAAAATTTGAATTAATTTTAAACGAATATTTAAATAAATTTCTTTATGGCAAGTATACAAATCTAATTTTTTATCATGAGTTTTTTTTATATTTTCTACTGTTTTTAGGGTTTATTACCCCCTAGGGGATGCCAGAGGTGGGACATTTGGCAATTTGTAATCGATATTCCCCAAACACCTTTTTTCTCTTCAATTCACAGATATAACTGCACTCGGAACAGTTCTCAGAATCGCAGTAATCGAATTCGTTAAACTCAAGAAGTTGAGTCACTCGGAAAACATGAATTGGTAGCTCCAAAGATCGGGGATTGCTCCACGGCGTTGTGACGTCCGAGGAATTTACGCTTGCCTCGAAATTCAAAGTCTTTGCTGGGAAACCTAACTAAATGTGTCGATGGAAAGTTTCCGAAAGAGAGGAAGAATGGGATACATAGAGAGAGATAGAGGGGGAAAGAGTGAGGGAGAAAGGTGGGTGGGGGCGACCGCCCGAAGGTTAGTCCGAAAACTATTCACATGTGGCGCCCATTTGTCAGGTGCTTATAAGGGGCGGCATGATGTCAAACGATCGCAGCGTGACAGCCGGACTTAATTGAGGCGCTCTCTTGAGTCGTAAGCTCACGATTTAAGAGAACAACTGCAACGGTGCAGGTGCAGCCTCCCTCTCTTTGGCTGCACTTAATCCCAATTGGAATTTTTTCAGAAAATATGCAAAGTCCATGAAATAGGTTTCCCCCCGCCCCGCCCACTAACACTGAAAGATAACACCCAGCTGATCCGAGTGCAAGACTCTTGAACCTGCAGCGCGTGAAAGCCAAAGAGAGCCATAGGCAAAGAGACAACGAAAGAGAGAGAGAGAGAGCGGAGCAATCGATCAGGCGAGCGCGCGAGCGGAAGCAGAGCTTTGGCGTTGACGAAGCGCAAGAACTGGCGTCGCGCCGCAGCGCTATAAAACCAAATGGCATCGCCGTCGACGTCCCATTCAAAATTCGCACACCTTAGCGCGCCGCGTCGTGGCCTCCCCAGCAATAACCCCCAGATAATATTAACCCCAAACCGAAACCCCCATCAAAGCCCAGGCTACACTTAAACCGAGAAACGCGGAAAACACAAAACAAATTAGAAACGCAAGAAAACCCCAATAAAACCCCCAAAAAAAGTTCCACCACTAACCTCGATTAGTTGTTGTTGTTTTTTTTTTTGCTGTGCAAGCAAGACAAAGAAACGAAAAAGAGTGTGTTCTCCTAAAAGAAAAAGTCAAAAAAGTAAGAAGGAAGCAAGGAAACCAATGCAAAGATGTGCCACAATTCGGCGATTATGGAGAAAAACAACGACGAGCAGCAGATCGAACGGTACATGGCCTGCGGCATGCCCTCAAAGGCGGTGCGCAGCGTCAAGTATACGCTGAAGAAGCGCGAGAAGAAGCAGCAGCAGAAGAAGGAGGCGGAGGAGCAGCAGCAGCAGCAGCAACAGAGAAGCTTACAGCAACAACATTTGCTGGAGGACCTCGAACTGAGCAGCAGCAGCGGCAGCGGCAGCGACGCAACCGCCAGTGACAGCGAGGATAGCGGAGCCGATGTTGCTCCTGTGACCAAAACTGTTACCGTTTCGGAAGTAACATTTAAGGAACAAATCACCGCTGAGTCTGCCGTCAAAAGGGGCAGCTTCAATAGCAACATTAACAGTGAACTTCTCAAATTCTGCCCGCACTACCGTAAAATGCAACAACAGCAACAGCAGCAGCAGCAGCAGCAACAGGAACAAATGATGATGAAAGAGCAACAGCAAGAGGAAGCGAAGAGCGGCGAAGTAACGGAACTCTCGGCCGCCGCTCTGAAAGCCCAGCAGCAGCGAAAGCTCAGCTCCATGGAGCCCTCAATGGACGATGCCCTGGCCATTGGCACCCAGATGACCCGTCAGGTGTCCGAGCGGATCACCTGCCTGGTGGCCCAGCTGCAGGCCAGTCGCCTATACACGTAAGTTTCCCCAATAACAAAAATATTAAACAACAAACTATACTAACAGAAATCTATTACAAATAATACAAAGAAGGGAATGGGAAAAGATAGATAAAATATCCGTATAAACACCATCTCATAAGGGTTAATATTCAGATAATACCGTTACTTTTAACATGTTTTAAAAATAAAATTTGTTTAAAATATATAAAGATCATCTATTGGTGCTTAACATTCTGATTTTAAGTACCATATACATATATCATATTTTATATGAGAAAAAAATAATTTCCTTTTGAGATCAAGTTAGATTTCTTTTCAAAGAAAATACTAGTATTATATTTTATATAATTGAAGTATTTAAATATTTAAAAATACTTTAAAATACTTGAAATATTTAAGCACATTAATAATATATAATGATTTCCGTTTAGTATTCAGTGTAGACTTTGGCACGCGCCTCACGTGCTGACAGACAAATATGTGGGGAGGGAATGACAGGAAGCGTAGAGGCAATAATTCGATTATTCGATTATTCAAATATTTTCTATATACAATATACCCAAAGAATCAGCTAAAGTATCAATATTTTCCTCAATCAAATGGGTTGTCCCACAAAAAATATACAACAATAATTAATGTGCATTATAAAACTCAACGATAAAACGATAAATATTATCTACTTTTTGCGGTCGTTGATCGCAGGAAGGAGTTTCCCCCCCAGTTTTGTCATGTGACATAAGAAAGTGGCATGGAACGAAGGCGGAGGCAGGGTATTAGAACCTATTAGAAAATTCTTATCAGTTCCGTTGTCACGGTACTGGATCATGCTGATCACACACGCCCCTATTGTATATTATTGACTCTGTCAGCTGTTTTATTTACACCTTGTCTAGACCCGAATGCCGTTATGCAAACAGAAATAAAGAGAATTCAAGCGGTTTAAAAAGAAACAGGGAAATGGGGAAATTAAATGAAAACTTTCAATGCACGCGTCACTAGCTCAAAATGGATCAAAATGAAAGTAAAGAATTATCATAGACACCACAGGAAATTACAAATAATGATCAATATAATTAGATATAGTTAGAAAAGCCAAGAAATCGTTAATTAATACATTGAATTAATTTTGAGATCTGATATATTTCATTGAATATCATATCATAAATTATCATCATCATATGATTATTAGCACTTTATTGATAATAACTGGCAACGGATGGAAAACTCGTGATATTCACAATTTCGTTAATTTATACCTTACTCCCAAAACAATTTTAAAAATGTGACAGCCAAAAGGCCTGAAATTGTATTCTATAAAATATATAATTTGTTGAGTTATTTATCCCTTTTTACAATTACCTAACAAATAACATCCCTCCCATATATGCAATGTGTGATTCATGAGTTTTAGCCAACTGAAAAGTATTACTAATTATATTATATATCTATGATATATAGTAATTCCAATTATTTACCTTGACCGATAAGTTAACCCCCATGTCCCTTATCTCGTGATGACGAAAACTCGAAAAGTCAATAGAGTTCCCCTAAACACGCCCTGAATCATCAGCAAAAGCACCTCACAGGTGGGCAAAGTGCGAATGGGTTCTAATAATAAAAAAACGTCACTTTTGAGGTTTTTAGGTCACAAATGCGGTCAAAATAATAGTGAAATGGTTGGAAATTTCGAAATTAGCTAAGCTATTTCATGGGTTTTAACTAACCAAATTACTATTTCTTTATTTATTTCTAAATGATCTGTGTCTCGTCTTTCTGTCTTACACAGTTTTACCAGCTGTACACGGTCGCCAGCTGATTCGTAAAAGTGCAAGTGCAAAATATATATATATTTATATAAGATTGCGACCATGTATATATATATATATATATTTTCTATAGTTTCTGGCTTTAGTTCTGGTCTCCGCATTTAAGAGGGAGCACCGCTTGAAATATATACAATATTTGGTTGCATGCGTTTTCGCACGTACGCCACTTTGGCTTTGTATTTGCCGCATGATAAAAAACAAAATGCAAAAGAGCGAGTGGCAAAAAAAAAGCATAGACAAAACATAGAAAAATAGTGGCAAAAAGAGATATGCAAAAAAAATAAGGCAGACACAGACAGACAGACAAATGCGTAGACGACACAAGTGCGAGAGGTTGAAAAAAGCACGCAAGCACAGTGGCTCACTCGAAGGGGGGCTTGAATCCCCCTAAATATATATCTAAATATTTCTCGGATCCGGGAAATCTAATCAACCGACGGCGAGGGCCACGTGTCTACATAATAGCCCACGACAACTATATCTATCTGGAGTTTGGACCTATATATAACCAAATCGATTGTGCCACAATTGCGTTTATAAATCCATTTCAATTCCACTTCGATTATATGGTAGCTACTCGAGTCTCCGTACACAGATTGTGACGTCTGCTAGACAATTGACGACAACATCTGGACTTGTTATAGATATTTTCAAGTTAAAATGTATACTAGCAGTAAGATACATATATCTGTCAGTTAAGATTTATACAGGCTGTAAGATATATCTGTCAGTTTAGATTTATACAGGCTGTAAGATATATATTTCAATTAAGATTTATATAGGCAGTACGATATATCATGGAATACTACCGGTTTTAGATAGTTACGTCAGACTTTAAATGAAAAATAAATAAACTAACTAGAAATCTATTTGAAAGCAATTTTGGTATCAATTAAGATTCCAAAATTTTAATATTTAAGCATTTGAAAACTATTTTACCACAGCTAAGGTATCTGCTTTGAATAATACAAAATATAATAATAATTCTACCACAATAATATATAATTACTTGAAATGTATTGATTATTTGTTTACAAAATTACTAAATTCTTTATAAAAACTTCCTTTTTCTTGCAGAATTCTGACGCGTACAACACAACCAGCACACTTGATAGCCGTCGGCATATTGGCCTTTGTGCTAATGACTGTGGGACGCGATCTCATCGATCCAACGACAACAACAGTGACATCAACAACATCAACAACTTCAACAACAGATGCAACAGCTAGACCATCAACTATACCGGCGGCTTTGGTCTATCTTGGGGCCTTTGCCACCCATTTTGGATCGCAAATCTGGATGACATTTGTGTCTGGTAAGTCTGAACAAAAAGTCTTATAAAGAATCGTATATAGATCAGTAACTGAAACCATATCACACTCAAGAGAACTTCATGTATCATAGGCAAGCCATACTACAACAACACTAAAGATCGGAGCTAGACATGAAAAGCTACTGTCAATGTCACCAGTCTGTGTATGTTTCGTTTTTGTGATCCACTCAGAAAGATGTATTCTTCTGCAACAGCAGATCATCTCTCATCCATCAGTGATCATTGATCTTCAGTATAAATCCCTTGAAAGGAATGCTCTTCAGGCAATTATTATTATATAAACAATCATATTCAAGCAAACTGTAACTACATCTTTAAATGTAACTATATCTATCAATTACAAATTACTAATCTATATAAATTTATTTTTGTTCCCTTTTGCAGGTCTCTCGCTATATTTCTCCCTGCCACGTCACGTATTCGGACAGTGCCAGCAAATATTATTCCCTCGCTACTTTGCCCTCAATGCAATGCTCAGTTTAACCATGCTGGTGGTCTATGCCAAGTACTTCTTGAGCGGATGGACCACGGCGGCTGGCATCCAGATGGGATCCCATGCCCTGGCCACTGGCATTGAGGTGGTGGTGCGTCTGTATTTGGTGCCACCGATGCTGCAACTGATGCACGAGAAATACAGGATCGAGGATGCGATTGGGAGTGGCCAGGAGGTGGGCAGTCTGGTTCAGGGCGATCTCGTCGATTGTCCGCATTACCAGCGCATTCACAAGGGATTCCGGCGCATTCACATGACCATTGCCATTGGCAATATGACCGTCATGCTGACAACGTGTCTGCAGTTGTATTTTCTGGCATCGAAAATACATTTCAGCTAAGGCACTCGGCTGGACGGAGTGAAGAATTTATTTAAAAAAAAAAAGCAGGGATGCCCAAGGAAATTACACGCCCATCTATCTATACGAATTTTGAAATTCATTTGAAATTAATTTAAAATTCACTTGGTAATTTGTTAATTTTTTCAAATCGAAAAGAGGTTTCTCTGGGCATTCCTTATAGAATAAGTTAACACCATCATCACCATTAAACCAACCGTATAACTCAATGTTCAGTGATTCTCTCAATGAAAATAATAATAATATGAACAATTGATTATATATGTAGCCCCAAAAAAAAAAAAAGGAAATTTACATCATCTGCTACCATTTTCCAATCTGATTTCCTGTGATAAACTCAGCCCGCCTCCCACACTCCCACTCCACCACTCTCAACCGCCAACCGCAGCAGCACATTTAGTCTATAGTCGATAGCCAATAATTTACCCAGATTAATTAATTAATAGCTTAATTAATAATTAATGATATTGTTTTTTTTTTTATAACGCAAATTCAGTACGTGTTTTTTCTGTTATTTATTAATTTATCGAAACTATGTATTTATGATATATTAGTGAATATATAATTTAAATTAGAACAACAAGAAACGTCAATGAAAACAAAAGCAAAACAAACAAAAAAACAAAAAACAAACAAATAAAACACACAAATTAAATCAATAAAAAAATATTAAAGCAAAGTCGAAATCTTTCGCTAAAATATAAATAATTGTTTTTTCTCGAAGGGGTTTAATGGTTTTAAATCAATTTAAGCAGCAACTATTACAAGTATAAACTTTTGTTTTTAAGAAATACTTTGAAATTGAAAAGATGAGACCAAGTTTTGATGTTAAAAATCGCTTTTAATAATTTAAATACCCCTTTGATTATAATATTTATGACATAGTATTTATTATTTAAATATTAAATAGGTTGTATTATTATTTTCCGAACCGAAAAATTTGATATATCATTCGATAACAACATTTAAATCGATATTTCTTTTGTATATTTGTGCTTTCATTAAAATTTGGTTAAATTAAATGTATATAACGATGAATTTTAAATTAAAATGATAAGTTCCTTTATATTACGAACCATTCTTTTCTTGTATGAATATCCATATTAAGGAAATAAATTTAAAAATCCCTTTGTTTTTATATATTCGATATTTGATTTATATCGATATATTTTAACAGCTCTCGCAAATCAGAACTTTGCGCACAACTGTACTTTAACAAGTAAGAAAGCTGTAGCAAACGTTCATAGTTAATTTAAAAGACAAATGTATTTCTCATTATTGAGAGCACTGAATCTCTATCTATGATTCCCTTAAAAAATAAATAAAAAAACAATATGCTGATATAAAACACATATTGTTGAAATACTCTAGTACCCTATATTTAGAATATTCAGTGAATTATGTAACAATTAAAACTTTCCACTTACCGCCTCAATTTCCTGCTCGAATCTCACCGGTCTCAGCCGGCACAGCACCACGACCAGGTAGATGAAATTCACCGCCATTCCCATTCCTGACCAGAGGACCACATCCGGCGTGCAGGCGACCAGATAGCCATGCATGCCCATCATCAGACAGCCAATGAGGAGCATCGTTCGCATCCATAGCGAACCGTAGGGACCGTGCGGGGCCAGGAAGGCGAGAAAGAGGAAGGCCCAGCCGAGCTGAAAGTACAGATGATGCGGCTGCTGCCATCCGAGGCACTGTTCGATAGACCAATCGCCGGGATTGATGGAGCGCAGGGTGCCATTGTTGTCCCAGGTGATGGTGCCGCTGCTGGCGGCACTGGTGCCGGCCGTGCTCTGTGCGATTAGGGAACCAGCGCCTGCCTCCGCTCCTCCAGAGCCACCAGCTCCTGCTGCCGTGCCGCCGCCCGTCGCGGATCCAGAGCCCAGGCTGATGCCCATGACGCTACCGCTGGCACTGCTGCCGGCGCTGTTGATTAGGGCGCCCATGCCAACGCCGGCGGCACTGCTGCCCGCCGTGCTGGGCATTCCAGGGCTGCTCCGCCGCCTGCTCCTTGGCCTCCTGCCTTCCTTCCTCTCCTGCGCTTCAGTCTGTCACTCTCCTTAATTGTGATTTTTTGGGTTGTTTCTTGTAAAATTCCAATCTCGATCACTCACGTTATCCAATTGGTTGGTGTCCTCGCTTTAGCTTTCAATTTAAATTGTTATAGTATTCAATTATTTTTGCTTTGTATAATTTTTGCAACTTTTGTATAATGTAACTGTAGGTTTTAACTGATGTCTGCTTTACTTTAATATTATTTATAACTCATTGTTATCACGCCGTGGAAACAATAAGAAAGCCAACCGTTTCGTGGTTTACGTCAACACTAAGTGGAACGCTTTAGCTTTGGCCGGTGCCAGACCTCGCTAGTTTGTGACTTTAAAAAGTTTCACTTGGGGTTTCCCTTGATGTTTAGTATCTATATTAACGAATGCTGCTACTCCTCGAATAGTTAATAATAGAGTAAGGTTCCGAAAATGATGATAATGATGCTGCTGCTGCTGCTGCTGCTGCTGCCGTCGCCGTCGCATGTCACATTGTTGCATCGTTTAGGCAGCTGATGGATGAAACAGAAATAAAACAAATTAGTAACTTCGTCAGACAATTTTAGCCTTGGCAAATCAATAAATAATATTATAATCGATATTGTTGCAAGCCTTTGGGAATTCACTCAGCTTGTGCAGCAATTCACCGAGATCACATAATATATAATTATACATGTACACTGGGAAAGAGTTTTGAGCTTACATTACTAGTTAAATCGATACCAAAAAAATATCATATAAAAAATATTGTAAACTTAAATGTATACAACATTTTAATATTCAAAAATATCCTATTTTTAATTTAAATATATATATATATTTAAATATTGATATTATGAAAAAACATTCGAAAATGTCATTTAATTTAATTTTTCTACCGATTTTATTGCTTCAAAATATTAAAAGTATATCGATTATCGCAGCGTTTAATTATCGATTTATCTATTAACATTCTAATCAATTTTTTTGAATATAACTAATAAATATTATAATATTCCTGGCTTCCACTGGGCTCCAGTTTGTATTTGCAGTTTCAAGAAATGTTGCAATAAATCATCCAAGAATCCACACAATAAACCTTCCAACAAAATAACCAAAACTTGGTCAAAACTCCCCAGAGAATATATGTATCTATTGTATATAAAAAATATAGGAACATTGTGTGTGTGTGTGTGGTTGTGAGAAAAGTTCAAAAGGTTTTCTTTGCTGGCTTTCAAAAATTTGAGTGTGGGAGAGCATATACAGTTGTGGATAAAATAAAATAATTTAAATATAGTTTAAAGGAATATAAAAATAAAATCAAATTTATAGATAAGTAAAGGAGAAAATTATTAAATTAATATTTAATATAAAAATTAAAAATAATTAAATTAATCACAAAAATAAATAATAAAGCTTTAGGAAAACTATTTGGTGCTAATTTAGTTAATTTCAATGGGATATTTACTTAATTTTTACTTCAAATATAAATCGCTCATATTTACTACCACAATCTTTTTTATATATTAGTTTTGTTTTTTTTTTTTTTAATTATTTATATGTACCTATAATCTCAAATTTGGCTCTAGATATTTTCATTTAAAGGTAAAGCTATCATTATTGCTATTCTTTTGACCGCATCTGCATGTTCCCAGTATATATGTACATTTTTCTATATATATATTCCATATTGGGGTTGGTCTGGAGAGTGCAGAACCAAAACATTTCCGGCCTGGACTTGTGGACAATAAAACAAAGGCAGCGAGAAGGACAGATAGTGCGAAAGAGGAGGACGCACACACCGAGAGGGGACGACGACAAAGGGCATTCAAATAATCAATTTGATGTCACTGAGTTCGTGGTCTCAACTGCACTGAGAGAAAAAGTTGTCATCAAAGTGTATTGATTTGTAAAGAAAATAAATATAATTTAATATGTATATTACCCTGAATTTCTGATCTGATCATTGGAATTTAATTTACTAATGAGAAAGAGCTGAAGATATAATCTTTTCTATACCTAATATTATTTTTCGTATATTTTTCCCGATTTTATACCGGATTTCATTGTACGACTATATAACGAAATATAATACTGGTATCTAGATTTATGTGGATTTTTTAAATAATTAAAGACGCTCATTAATTTATATATACATAGGTTACTAATATCATCTAAGACTAACTAGATGAAAGTCAGAGTTTATGAAAAATTTAATTAATGGATACATGTATCCATAACTTCCCATATCTATCTTTTATAACAAAAACCCATAAAAATTGTATAAAGTCTTCATGGACTATTTTAAAATATAATTCTTTATATATTGCCATCACTAATATTTTATCTCTGTGTATTTTGGGTATTGAAAGCGGTCAACCAAGCGATGACGATGACTATGGCGATGATTATGATGATGATGATGATGATGATGATGATGACGGTGATGTCGGTTGGAATGATGATTACTCAACACTTTGCATGCTGGCTGCAACAATGATGATAATAGTGATGATAGCGCCAAGTGACACACATCATCAGCAACACAAGCAAACAAACAAAGCCAACACTTTCTCGTCAAAAAAAAGGCAATGAAAACAAATGCAGGGTATAAGTGACATTTGTGGTCTCAAAGAAATGTTGTCGTTAGGATAGGTTATTGATTAGAAAAATTCAAATTAAATACATCATAATGCTTGAGATGACAAGTTATACATTGATACTGAATCAACAAAATAAATCATAATAATTTCCTAAAATTCCCAACTGGTTAATCACAAACTTCTAGACCTTGTCTATACCTTTTATGAGCCCTTAAAGTTTATAAACAAAGCTGTGAATTATATTTTTCAATCGAACCTTAAAATCAAGTTTTAATGAACCATTTTTAATATACCTTTTTAGCAAATGTAAATAGTATTCAGATGTTAATATATTGATAATATTTAATATCGAGCTCAGCAATATGAATGATATGTTTTAAACAAGAAATAGCAATTTTCTTTTGAATTCTCAATAAATGAAAATATAATAATAATACAAATATGTAAATTAGTGAAAGTACTATTAAATAAATAAAAATAACATTAATCTTTAAAGCACAAACTTATCTAAGATAATTTTTAAATAAATTAACTAAATATACTGAGACCGAGAATTAATTCAAGAATTGATATACAAAGTTTTTAATAAACTATAAATATATATGTAGTATTTATGATAAAGGGTAACCTCAACTTCAATGCACCCACACACGCACACACTTTGTGGGCAGAGAAGATGAAGTCATCGTTTTGTTGCCTTGAAGAGTAAACAACAACAACAACAACAAATAAAACAAAGTCCACGCCAGCAGCGAAAAAACAAAACAAACACAAACACAAAATAAATATATGTACAACTAAGCGCGACTTGGCTTAAAAGACCAAAAATGTGAAGACCAAAACCAAAATGGGAACAACTCGAGAAAAACGCAAAAAAAAAAAAGATATATACAAAGAAAAAAAAAACATTAAAACAATGAACACAAATAAATAAAGTGAAACATAATGAATATTAAAAAGAGGGCAAAATAGGAAATATAATGTGCAAGAGAAGAAAACCATAAATCAGAGTTTAAAATGCTAAATCATTATTTAATTATTAAACTCTGACAAGTTACAAAACATATTACAAGCAAGTGCTATTTAACAGAGTTTTGAAAGTAATATATATATTAATAAGTTAATAATAAAATAAAATCACAAAAACAGGCAGCAAAACTTAAACTCAATTTGATTTATTTAAAAAATATTTTTTGTGCATCAACAATAGTTTTCTTTTCTATTTCAAAATATTGTTGAATTAACTTTTTATATTATTTATAAGGAAAATATTAGTTTTAATATAGATTTTAAATTTAAATTTTAATACAATGATATATCGGAAAAAATCGAAGAGTAAAGTTAATTGTTCCTATTGTGAAAATGCCAATAAGCTGATAAATGACATAGAAAAGGAAGGTCCAATGGGGAAATGGATGGAAAAGCGGGGCATGGATCAATGGCCAGTGTAGTGACAATATAGGTAAGGAAATGGAGGGGAAAAGCTGAGGTTAATGGTCAGAGCCTCCTCTCTCTCTCTCCATTGCCCTTTTTTCTTTGCCTCGAGGTAATTTACTATCGAAGTCATCGATTGATTGGTGTTTGCTTAAACGCAATCATCGTAAAATTATCGGGTGGGGGTAAAAGTATCTAATGAGATATCGCAATAAGATATAATACCATAGATCCCTATTTGTTTGCATTTCCCTTCCAATTAGATGAGTCACAATGGGGACGGTTATGGATCCCAAAGGAGCTTCCCTTAAAAAGTGGACTTCATGTAGATTAGACGCGACTAAATCGATGCGGCTGTTGTTGCTGATTAAAATGATATGCTTATACTTATTATTTTTATAAATAACTCCTTCACTGCATTGAAATCTTATAATAATCTTGAAATCTTGACTAATATAATAGTATTTATTTATTAAAAGTAATATTTCTATGGCATAGAGTATAGGGTATTCAGAGTTCGAAACGATGGCTAGTGCATGGAATGTAGCCCGCAGCGACTCATATCTTGGCCGATTCTAATCGGTATTTGGCCCGCAGACAAATTATGGTCGCATGGGTCGTAATCCAATTGGAAGCGGTACATATATGTACATATGTACACATATATGTATGCAGCGACAATTGGAAATGTCGATAGAAAAGGGAAAAAGTGAAAATAGCGGCAACCTTTCCTCAATTTCCCCCTCGCAACAATTTATCAAATTGCAGACATTGTAATAGTTTAATTGCATGAAATTAATTGAGTAAAAAACAATTAAACTACAAACGAAAGTAAGAGACTATGAAATACCCGGTACCCAAAGATTTAGGAGTTAAATTTGGAAATACAAAATTTAAAGAACTGTTAAGAACTGTAATTTCCCTTTATATATACATTTTTAATCGAAATAATTGAATAAAAATATTAAAAAGAAAAAAACTAGAAACGGAAAAAAGACTTATTACACAATTAAATAGATGAAATACCCTACCGACCCCTTAGGGCGTTCCCAAGTTTGTATTTCTCTTTGCTTAAATAGCATTTTAACAATTATAAAATAATTTCGTAGCCGCTTTAGAAGGTGAAGCAAGTGGAGAGGCAACTTTTTCTCTCTGGTTTCTTGCCAATTTCCGTTTCCCACGCGTAAACAAAGCAAAAACCGGCAACAACAAAAAACTAATAATTATACCA
The DNA here is from genome assembly GCA_035046265.1 of Drosophila bunnanda. Lineage (NCBI taxonomy): Eukaryota > Metazoa > Arthropoda > Insecta > Diptera > Drosophilidae > Drosophila > Drosophila bunnanda. The sequence continues at coordinate 320,491 of JAWNOB010000025.1, read as the reverse complement.
ATAACAATAAAGCGGCAACAACATATGCCATATTCAATTTGTATATCTTTCTTATGCTCAAAACTATTTGGAAAAAAAACTAAGACAACGAAAAGAAACCAAATTACTTAATCACTCATTCACTTTGCAAATGGGTTGGGTAAAAAATAAATATCCATCGAAAATTGATGGATTGCCAGACAACCATGTTTCTTTTCGCAATATTCGTATATTTAAATATGTAAATCTTTAATCAACAAAGGAAGTACCTAGATAGGAAAACTATACCAACGCTAAGGGTCGTTTTCTACTCTCACAGTTAAAGTCTTTTTTAGTTATCCGATAGAAAAAGATAACAGCCAGATTTATCCTACAGAAAAAGTTTAACTGAACTATAGAATTCACTAATACACCTTTCTTTAATGCTTTCTATTCTTTATTATTCTATTTTCTTATCATTAATTTTATCTGACTGCTAAAAATTGACTAACTAGACAGCGGAAGAAACTTTCCAGTAAATTAAGCCACAACGTCATAAAAAGATAAGTTTTGTATCTTATCTGAATACTTAAAAATATAAATAAAAATATATATTAAATAGCAGTAGTTATCCAACTTTGTGTTTGATAATTAGAATTAGTTGTTAGTTATTTATCAACTTCTTCGTTTGTATAAGATTTATTGGTAATAAACAATTATTTATTTTGAATTCTATTCTATAATACTTATTATTTTGTAAGCCTTCACTAGCTTAGTGATTTGAAATTAAATTAAGTGAAAAATAATGAAACTTCAAATGTTAAATATCAAATAAAAAATACCCAATGAGAATAATTATATTCAACTTTATTTTTAAAGACCATCAAGAGCGATCTTTGACCCCGGCGATTTGTAAAATTTATTTTATTAAGCTCACACGCAACGATCATCAAAAAAAACTACAAAAACAAATAGAAACACTCTGGAAACTAACAAGAGGGATGTTTTCCAACTTTTCAATCTATTTTTAAATCTATTACTACATTTTTGGAATGCAGCAGCTGCTTTTGATTTCTGGGAAGCAATCTCTGTTTGTTTTTTGATTTCCTTACATTAATTAATTTCTCCCCGTGGGATGCAAAATTCTGCAAATTGCTTTTTGTTGCTATTTGTCAGCCGGCTGTTTGAAACTCGAACAAATATCTAAGGCATGCATGTATTATGCACATACATTGTATGTACATTGTACTGCTCCAATCTCGCCTCTCTTTTGCTCTTTTGGGCAAGCTAGCTTCCATAAATATACACGCACACAACAAACATATACTGAAAAGTTGCATGCCAGAAATGCTATGCAAATGCAAACACCCACACTGCCACACACACACACATGAGGGAGAGAAACAGCTGCAGGAGTTGGGGTTTGTTGCTGTTTTACTCTTTACCAACTCCATATCTCCCTTCCCCAATCATCCGTTACTTCTTCTTCTTCTTCTTCTTGTACTTCTTTGATGCGTGCTGGCAACTGCAATCGCTGCCACCACCCGCACGCACACACACATGCATCGTATACCACATTTTTTTAGAGCGTTGATGTTCGATTTTTCACCGTTCTTGCACTCACTCATACATATGTACTTACGTATGCAACTTTAATGGTTATTATTTAATTAGTTTTGGCGCAACTTGAAAAAAAAAACGTCGAGCAGCAAAAACACAAACAACGCCTTCGCCGCCAGTCTCCTATGTACATGTAAATACATATGCATATGTATGACACCGAACACTTAAAAAAAAAAGAATGATTTTAAAGATAATTCACACACACACAAACACACTTTCCCTCTCGTTGTTATTGTACTTCAATTGTTAATGCCCTTAACACACGAGTTTATTGTTTTTCTTTATGGGAAAAGCAAACTTTTATTTACCAGCAGAAGTCACTTGTATTTTTGTTCCGCGCTTGCGACAAGGAGATCCGATTTCTTTTGTGGTCTCGTGTACGGTAAATATATGTATATGTATGTATCCGAATGTGTTTAATATCAATAGTTAGTTTATATTTTAGCCCGGCGATTAATCGGATACGATGTCTTATTTGTCATTTTTTCTCTTTTCGCAAAGTCTTGTTGTCGGTTGAAAAATAACAAAGATAGTGAATTTTGCGGTGGCTTAAATAGAAATTTTGTTCAAATGCTCTCTGCACTCTGTGCTCTCCCGCAAAACAGCCGTTTCTCTCGATTCGCGTCGCCCAGTGATGCTCGAGTTTTTTCAGAAAAAAAGCGGGAAAAATATATAGGTGGAGGGCTAGAGGTAAAAGCTACCTATATGTATATATGTTTTTAACGATTACTTATTTCAATAATAGGAGGAAAACAAGAAAGGGAGCTAACTTCGGCACACCGAAATTTGTGCACCCTTGCAGATTAATACAATAATTATCATATATTTTTTGTTAAAAACAATGACATCATTCCTACGTTCAATGCGGTCACCTATACATATTACATTAAATTTTGCAGTTATAGTTTTAGATTTACAGTTTGGCATTTTCCTCTACCAATTTTCCATTTACCAATAGTTTCAGTGGCAGGTATATGATTAGTATCCCGATTTTCATAAAAATTAAATCCGAAATTTTAGAATTTATATAAAATGGCTATATCTAAAATTTGATGAAAATATGTTCAAAACTGAATAATTTATAATGTTTAATTGTGTTAACTTCTTGATTGTTCCTATGACAGCTATTTTCATAAAATTTAAATCGAAATTCATGAAAAATACAAAATGGCTATACACCAAATATGAGAAGAAAATCTGTTAAAAGCTAAACAAATTCTCTGTTTTATTCTAAAAATTATCCGATCGTTCCTATGGCAGCTATATTATATAGTCGGCCGATCTGGTTTGTTCCGATTTATATACAAGTAATAATACATAGAAGATTAACTAAGTTTGCCAAGTTTCATTCATATTGCATCAAAGATAGAGACCGAGAAATTTTGCATTTTGCATTGAAAACTTTAGACTGAAGTATAATACCCTGCAAGGGTATACAAATAAACATAAATTAGTTTTATATTCCGATTAGTTGCAGCTTTATTGTTTAAACAATACATATATTTGTCCCTCAGGGCTAGCTACTTTCTAGCTACAACTCAGACAGCACCATTGAGGCCCTTTTTGCCTCTCTTTTGCGCTCTTTTTCTCTCCTTTTCACGAACAACTTTTTTCAACACGATAAACGCGCAAACAGAATATCAATAGAATAAACTATAAGAAATAAACTATAATAAATAAAGAAATACATAATATAGTGTACATTAATTTAAAGTAATTTATGTCATCGCAGCGGCAATTGGGAGAGAGAAGCAAGAGAGTTTGAGAGAGCGGATGAGGGACACAGAGCGAAGCTTCAAAAGAGAGCGCAAAAACAGCTGGCAATGACAACAACAAGAGGGAGAACAGCCGGTTCGGCTTAAAAGTTTTAAGTTAGTCACCCAGCATTAACTAGCTATAAATTAACAATTGGGGAATGGTGGTCAGAAAAGCTTGGCTCGACAAAAAACATGTTTTGACAAAAAAGGAAGAAATCTCGGGCCAAGTCGTGAGCTGTTGACGATAGTTGTGTTATATCAGACGATAGTTCGATACCGATAAAGTCCTCTCTCGATTTGCCACGGCTTGCAAATTCTGTCGCGCATTACTTTAAGCAATTTTTTTTCGAACAATAGCAACATTGAACCTAGTGCAGTGATCCATAAACATAAATAAGCTTACGAAGCACCTATAAAACCACAGACCGGTTGATTTGGAGCCTTTGAATTGGTATAATCAACGCCGGAAACGCCGGCAGGCGAGAGAGAAAAAGAGACATGACGGTTGACGTGGGCGGCGTCGCCAGGGGCTTGCTCACATGGGAGAAGCAGGAGCACCTAGTTAAACTGGCCATCCTAATTTTGGCGGCAGTTCTGTGTGAGTTAATTTGTCATATTTGCAATATCTTGTTAGTTATTGTTAAAAAAAAAAAAACATAAGAAACTAATCTGGTTCGTGAGTTGGTTCGATATCGATATTGTTGATAGAGACGATATTTCATACACAAGGTGCCTGTCTTCGCTAGGCTTCGATAGCATGTTCGGCTGCGCCTAGAGGAAACCAGCATCTAAGACATATCGATACATCTATCGACTGGAATTTGCCACCACTAGCAAAAATTAAACCGTCTTTTTTAATTTTCACCACGTGCAGCTTTCGCCACGCGCCTTTTCTCTGTTCTGCGATTCGAGAGCGTTATCCATGAGTTTGATCCGTACTTTAACTACCGCACCACTCGCTTCTTGGCCGAGCAGGGCTTTTACAAGTTCCACAATTGGTTCGATGACCGCGCCTGGTATCCCCTGGGCCGCATCATCGGCGGCACCATTTATCCCGGACTGATGGTTACCTCGGCGGCGCTATACCGCCTCATGTGGCTGCTGAATGTGACCATTGACATACGGAATGTGTGCGTCTTCCTGGCGCCGTTCTTTTCGTCGCTCACCACACTGGTTACCTATGCCCTCACCAAGGAGATCCATGTAAGTTTTGGAGGTTATTTTCCCCACGTGGTTTTTATACTCTACTTGTTTTCTATCCTTCCCCTTAGAGCACTGGCGCTGGACTGGTGGCCGCCGCTCTCATCTCCATAGTTCCTGGTTATATCTCCCGTTCGGTGGCCGGATCGTATGACAATGAGGGCATTGCTATCTTTTGCATGCTCTTCACCTACTATCTGTGGATCAAGGCCGTAAAGACGGGCACCATCTTTTGGTCGGCCATGGCGGCACTGGCCTACTTTTATATGGTCTCCTCATGGGGCGGCTATGTGTTCCTAATCAACCTCATACCCTTGCACGTTGTGGCTCTGATGATAACGGGCAGATTTTCGCATAGAATATATATTGCCTATAGCACGCTGTATTGCGTGGGCACAATCCTGTCCATGCAGATCTCATTTGTGGGATTCCAGCCCATCCAGAGCTCGGAGCATATGCTGGTAAGTGCGGTCTCCAAAGCAACCGTTGAGAGATTAACCTTTAGTGATCAATTAATGATGAATACTTTATTATATTCTTGATAGGAAGAGTATGAAACATAATGAGTACTAACAACCAAGCTGATTTGATCACTAAACGTAGCTTATTATTGATAATACTTTAATAATTATGCAAATAATTGAGTTTTGTTAAAATTGATTTCCTCTATAGGCCCTGGGTGTTTTTGGTCTCTGCCAGATTCATGCCTTTGTGGACTATCTCCGCTCGCGCATACCCAAAGAGCACTTTGATCTGCTGTTCAAGACCCTGATGTCCAGTCTGCTGACCGTGGTGCTCCTTGTGGGCACTCTGCTAACCATAACCGGCAAGGTATCGCCTTGGACGGGACGATTTTATTCACTGTTGGATCCGTCCTATGCCAAGAATCACATTCCAATTATTGCCTCTGTGTCGGAACATCAGCCCACGTCCTGGTCATCCTTTTACTTTGATCTTCAGGTAAGTGTTTGTAGTTCTCTCTTTTGTAATGTTTTGTAACAGCCAAAAGATGAAAACTTTATAACGATGCGAATGAGTGTTGCGTCTTAATGCACTTGAATGATTACCTTGCACTTTGATCGCTGAGGCAGTATTAGCAAATTAGCAACTGGATTTTATTTTGCATTTTCTTGTATTAATTATTATATACTTTATCCTTTGCAGATCCTGGTATTCCTCTTTCCCGCCGGCCTGTACTTTTGCTTCTCCAAGCTAACCGATTCGAATATATTCATTATCTTGTATGGCGTCACCAGTATTTATTTCGCTGGCGTTATGGTCCGTCTCATGCTGGTCCTGGCTCCTGTTATGTGCGTTTTATCCGGCATCGCTGTGTCACATCTGCTGGCCAAATATATCAAGAGCGTGGATGCCGGCAGTTCGTCGTCGAAGCATGGCGGCGTGGAAAGCAAGCGGCAGCACAAGAAGATGGAACAGCAGACGGGCGGCGTGAAGAGCGAGGTGGCCATTGGTTTTGTGGGCATCATAACGCTGATGCTTATAGTCTATACCCTGCACTGCACGTGGGTCACCTCGGAGGCTTACTCCTCGCCCAGTATTGTGCTGAGTGCTCGATCGCACGACGGCGGTCGGATTATATTTGATGACTTCCGTGAGGCCTACTACTGGCTGCAGATGAATACACCGGAAGTGAGTATAGTTTGCATTAGTTCATTTCCTTACTTGCCCAAAATGATGACTACTTGTATAAATTCTTGATAGGAAGAGTATGAAACATAATGAGTACTAAACAAACTAGCTGACAAGGAAACTGAATAATTTTTACTTTTCCCTTTACTTTTCCATTACTAAATTGTATGTTTTTGCTTTACTTACTTCCCCAGGATGCTCGCATCATGTCCTGGTGGGATTATGGCTATCAAATCACAGCCATGGCCAATCGCACCATATTGGTGGATAACAATACTTGGAATAACACGCACATTTCGCGCGTGGGCCAGGCCATGGCCTCGTCGGAGGAGAAGGCCTATGAAATAATGCGCGAACTGGACGTGGACTATGTCCTGGTTATCTTTGGCGGCCTCACTGGCTACTCCTCCGACGACATCAACAAGTTCCTATGGATGGTGCGCATTGGTGGGAGCACGGATCGTGGTGCCCATATCCGTGAAAAGGATTACTATGCTGCGAACGGAGAGTTCCGTGTCGACAAGGAGGGCTCGCCCACGCTCCTCAATTGTCTGATGTACAAGATGTGCTATTATCGCTTCGGCCAGATGTACACGGAGGGCGGCAAGGCCCAGGGCTACGATCGAGTGCGTGCAGCGGAAATTGGCAATAAGGACTTTGAGCTTGATGTGCTGGAGGAGGCCTATACCACGGAGCATTGGCTGGTGCGCATCTACAAGGTCAAGGATCTGCCAAATCGAGGAGTCTAAGGGACTCAGGGAGTCGGAACAAACATTCCAGTTGGCGCGGCATCTCTTAGAGAGCTGGAAGGAGAACATCTACGATTTTTTCGATGTCACATCGATCTTCTATCTCTCTCCATTCTATGTTTGTACATTATAGCCCTCTGTCTCTCTCCATCTCGCTCTGTATCTCTATTTATTTCGAATCATTTGGCAATCTCTCTTGCTCACTGAGTATTAATTGTTGCTACTTGTTGCACGCCTTTCATTTTTTTTTTTACTTTAAAATATTTCTGAACTGAAACAAGAACACAACATGTAAGCAAATCGAACGAAAAATATATATAAATATGATAAAAGTGATCAATTTAAATAGGAAGTTGTTTCCATTTTGTGGGTGGCTTTAAAATTAAGCATTTCAATTCAATTTTGAATTTTTAAACTAACCTTTGAGGGCTTTAAATAAAAACTTGGGCGTCTAAGAAAATAAAATACAAAAACTATGCCTTAAAAAGAATAAAATCCCCGCAAAATAGATTAAATTGGGGACTCCAGCTTGCAGATCTAGAGTTTTCAATGATTATACCCCTGCGGGGTATTATAATTTTAGTCAGAGTCTTGGAACGTCGTGAAGGAATCATTTCCGACCCCTTAAAATTATATATATTCTTGATCAGCATCAAGCCGAGTCAATCTAGCCATATTTTAATATTTTTTTTTTAATTGGTTTAAAATTTTATAAGGGGTTACATCGTTAAAATTTAAAAAAATTGATAAAAATGTTAGTTCTTTGAACAAATTTAGTATACGATTTATTAACCTAACAAAAACTAAGATAAGAAGGCTTTCCGAATTAAAATTAATGTTTTTTTGGCTGTTATAATTTTTTTTTAAAATTGGCGACATTTTAAACTTAGTCTTTCGTTAGTTTTGATATTTGGAAATCTGAAATATAGAAAAATATCGCATTTTACATTAAAAATCAATATTATTAAAAAATATCCGATATTTTTTGGCACTTTTAATTGAAAAGTATTGACAAATTTCAGAAATGGTCAATTTTCTTCCTTAAAAAAACACACTTTTGTATTTTTCATTCAAAAAAAGGTATTTATTATCATTTCAAACTTAGTCTATCGTTAGTTTTGATATTTGGAAATCGGATATATAGAAAATTATAGCATTTTACATTAAAAATCAATATTATTAAAAAATATCTGATATGTTTGCCAATTATAATTGAAAAGTCTTGACAAATTTCAGAAATGGTCAATTTCCTTCCTTAAAAAACACACATTTCGATATTTTTCATTTATAAAAAGGTATTTATTATCAAATATAAAAATGCATGCAGGTTGTTTGTTATAATAACCTATTTTCACTGGAACATATTCCACTTTTTTCAGATTTCCACTTATAGTTTATATATCCAAAATAGTTAAAAAATTGACAATGGAAATAGGCGATATACACATAAATTAACAGTGCTTAGGTTTATGGTCGCTAGGTTTTAAGGATGGGGTCTAACTCCATAAAGCTAATTCTATTAACGTCTTAGTGGCCACTGCCATTTGTGGTGGTGCCATTGGCCTTGGAACTCTGATTCCCAGCGTCTGTGATGAAGGCGGTCACGTCCAGCTTGGTGGCTATTGCCTTGACTTCCTCCTTGCCGGAAGCATTCCTGCCGGTAATTAACACAGCGGGATCCAGCTCAAGGACGCGGGCCAGCTTGCCGAGAATATCGGATTCATTCAAACGGATCACACGCTTATTCACAGCCTTAATTGCAGGTTCGGATGGCTGGCGGTTCATGCTCACGATCTGGGTGATCAGTGTCTCCTGGCTAACCACGCCCAAAATGGAACTAAGGAGAAAATAAGAGAGAAGGTGTATTAGTTAAATTGGTTCAAAGGGACTCTGGTTAATCCTTACCCATCCTCGCTGTCCACGATGGGCAGATTGTCCGCATGCTGCTGCTTCATCAGAGCGACAGCCTCTCCTACAGTGGCGTCCGACTTCAGAACCGGCACCTTTGGCAGCTGCAGCTTCTGGATACTTAGATTCCACCACCAGTGACCATGCTCGTTGACCGACTCCTTGAAGCCACGTGCCTCCATCCAGTTGTCCGAGACGAACTTGGTCATGTAGTTGCGAATGCCATCGGGCAGCACGACCACGCACCGTTGGCCCTTCTTCAGCTTGCGGGCATGCAGGAGGGCAGCGTGCATGGCACCGCCGCTGGAGCCGCCGCACAAGAGACCCTCCTCGGCATTTAGGCGCCTGCTCATGGGGAAGCAATCGGAATCACTGATTTTGGACCACACATCGACCACAGAGTGGTCAGAGACGGTGGCTGGGAAGTCGTAGCCAATGCCCTCGACCTCATAAAATTGCACGTCGCTCTTGTTGAGCTCCACGGGACGAGCCAAGACCGAACCAAAGGGATCCACGCCAACGACTTGGCAGTTTGGAGCCTGCTCCTTGATTTTCCTGCCAATGCCGCTGATTGTGCCCGTCGTTCCGGCCGTCACCACAATCATATCCACCTGATTGTCCAATTGCCAAAGGATCTCAGCGGCAGTGCCGTCATAGTGTGCCAACGGATTGCCCGCATTCCGATACTGATCGAGGACAATTGAATTCGGCGTTTCCCTCTGCAGCTGCTGGGCGACATAGATCAGACCCTCCGGCGAATCGTAGGCAGCCTCCGTTGGCGTGCGAATAATTTTAGCTCCGAGAGTACGCAGTGCCGATACCTTCTCATTGGACATCTTCTCTGGCATAACGATAATGCACTTGTAACCCTTGACGGCGCAGGCCATCGCCAGTCCGATGCCCGTATTTCCCGACGTTGGCTCGATAATCGTGAAGCCTGGCTTAAGCAGACCCTGCTCCTCGGCATCCTGCACCATACGATAGGCGATCCGATCCTTGACCGAACCACCGGGATTAAGGAACTCGCATTTGGCATCTGTCAGAAACAAATTCGAAAGTTATTTTCGTAAAACTGAGCTGCGATTTATATATTAAGACTCACACATCTCGCACTCGATTCCCTCGCTGGCGGGAATATGATTAAGTCTAACCAGTGGGGTGGATCCAATCACTTCCAGGATGTCCGGCGTGATCTTCTGATGGTGGGTGATGCCCCTCTGCGTATGGGGCGACTTTTCGGTGGTTCCCAAATGCCATTTGCATATCGATGGCTTTCCGGGATCAACGTAGTCGGCGGGCCTTTCGTACGGTTTCGGCTGTGGCATCTCTGTGGGAGAAGGATACATTATAAGGATGTATATAAATTGAGGGAAACTATACGATATAAATACTAACATTCTTAAATATACAAAATATAACATTTTACGTTTAAATATATTGTATCTTTGGATTTGTATCTGATAAATCAATCAGTACATCGACTTATCGCAGCGTTAAAATATCAAGTTGTATATCGACTTTCATCTCATATATCGATATACCTTCGATATATTAAATTCAAAATTGTTCTTTTAAATCTGCGATATTAGATATTTAATTAACTTTTAAAAAGTCGTTGGGAAAATGAATTTAATTAAAAATGCAAATATAATGAAACGTTAAATTAAAGAAATTTAATGAAATAGTATTATTTTCTTATTTTTCATTCGACAATATTAGAAAAACATTTGAGTTTTGTAACCTGCTGACTTGGGTGGTGTTTATTTCACAACGTTCGAATCGCCAGATGGTTCAGATTGACCTCAGGACCTTATCGCCTTAGATTTAGAAATATGAATAAAAGTATGAGTCGGAATCGGAATTAAAATAGATTTTTTGTTGTCTCATTGTGTGCATGGTGATATTTTCATATAGCCCGAGAGATTATTATTTTGATCGAAAGCGAAAAGGTCGAACGATGACGTGCAAAAGTGTGGATTGAGAGGAGAAACGAGCTTCCAAATTCTCTGATAAAGGGATTGTTAAATTGATTACTATTTTATTTTATTTTAATATTAATTTATACTGCTCTGGCTGTACTGATTATGCCCTAAGATTGCTTGTTTATTATAAATTCCAAGGTCTTCCTTATCGACACCAATTGGGGGAAAGCTCAAAAAGTGCTGAGATTAGCAAAAAATGTGATTATATAATCAACCAGGTTCTGGAAACATTTCCAAGTTCCTGATTCCAATTTAATTGCAGCTCTGTGGCATTATTTTCTCTCCTTTTATCAACATAATTGATACTTTGTTTGTCCTTTGGATTGATCTGCAAACAGAAACCTCTCAGAGTTGGTCAATAAACGGTTGTTTCCCATATATCGTATATATATATTTACCGTTCAGATAAGGTGTTCCCAGGTGGCACTGATTGATAGCACTTGAAGTTTGCTGGTGGCTTTCCAGACCAAATAAGGGAATATATACCACACATGTGTTACTTTTATAATGTGCCATAAATTGGATTTCTAAGGTAGGTCAGAAACACTAAACGGGCTGCGTGATATTAAAAGCTTTTTTTAATTAATTTATTTATATTCTAAAGAAATGGGTACACGTGTAACATTTTCGTATGACACGGAAAAAAATGTGCCTTTTTTAAGGCTCGACAAAAAAGGTAACTTCTGGACTACAACGAACAACTTTATATAATCCTGTTAAGGGTTGAATAATTTAAATTGTAAATAATTAAACCAAAATAATAAACATCTTAAAATCATATTCTGATTGGTTAACCTAATAAAAACTAACGCAAGAAAGCTTTCCAATGTGAAATTAATGCTTTCTTTGGCTTAGTTATATTTGAAAATGTTTGATTTGCCCAAAATTTAATAATTAATTTTTACATTTTTCGTTTCTCCATTAAAATCTAAATAAATATAAATAAAATATGGCGAAAAGTTAAAAATGAACTCCTTTTTTCAAATTGTAAAGGAGTTGCATAATTAAACTAGTCAAAAATTAAAGATCACATGTTGGGCTTTTCGCCTAATAAAAACCATCACAGAAAAGTGTTTTAAATTAAAATTAAAGCGTTCTTGCTTAGTTGTGATCGATTTTATAACAGCCTTCCTGTTTAAATTGCACACTTAAAGGGCACACAAAATTCGGCTTTCCCTAGCCTGAGCTGAGACTTTAAAGTAAAAGTTAAAGTCAAGATTCTCTTGTACCACGTTATATTATTGATCTTCCAAAACATAAATATGTGTATCTTTTAATTCCCTTTTCGTTCCCTGATTAATTAAACGTTTTAATGTGTTATTTATATTTTCACCGGCCAAAGAGTAAAACGAGAGAGTGGAGTGAAGTACAGGAGAGAGGAGTGGAGTTTCACAGATTCAATACAAAACTGGATTTCGTACTGTTCTCTTTCTCTCTCTCATGTTTATATAGTATTCCCCTTCCGTTTCTACACACACACACACACATAAATGTATTTCTATTCTATCTCACAAGCAAATACAAAATAGAAGCACATCGCGCAGCTAAAAAACGAAAACAAGCAAAAGTTGGCCGAGCACATGTGTTCTTCCTTTCCTATTTTACACACACACGTAGTTAGTTATTTAAGTATGTATTTTCTTAGCAAAAAAAAAAAACAGCCGGCTGCCATTTAAATGAACTTAATTATAACTGTAACTGCCAACAGCTTGACCAAAAACACAGGATTAACGAACTTTGCTTGGCTCCTTTTTTGTTTGAATAACTTAATCCTTTTTTTAGCCACAGTTTAACTATTACTTACTAGTGCTTGAATGTGGTTTTGAATAAACTTGAATTGTGATTTTGAATAAACTAAAATTCTTGAATAAAACTGGCAGTGCTGCCAATTTGGATTTTTCCCGTCAAAACAGGCTTTTTTTAAGGCTAACAGCGGGAAAAATTTGTGAATTGCGGGAATTGTGAATAGCGGGAATTATGGCTTATATCGATACTTTGACGTTGACACTTTTCCCACGGAGAGAATTGTGTTAGGTTAAATTCTTGAATAAAAAAATAAAATTCTTAAATAAAACTAGTGTTGTTGAAAATATAGTTCAATATCAATATGTCGATATTTGTTCTCAAAATAATATATATGTCGTATGCCCAAATATCGATGTAGCGATAATTTTTTGTCTTTTCAGCTTTTTTCCGCCAAATCAAACTTTTTTGGAAGATCAGACGCGGGAAAATTTGATGATTGTAGAAAGCGGGAATTCTTTATTATTTATTTGGAGTTTTTACAAGTTACTATCATTGCATAAAATAAATAAATAATATACATTTTATATAAAAATATATATCTTCTTCACGGAAATGTTTTGCAATTCAGTGTATTCAACAGGCAATAAGAGAGGAACAGCTGCTTAGATATTTGCTAGGGATGATAATTCTGTACCCATAGCACATTGATAGGCATGAATCGAGCCATACAAATTGTATTTTCATTTGAATTTCACATTCCTTGCTTTCAATATCTATATTTATATTTAATATCTTAAAAGCTGTCTCCGTTGTTGGTATACTGATGAAATATTTCATGGTGGAATTGTGAAACAGTCTTAATAAACATAAATAAGGATACCGAAACACAGTGAGGCTCTTTGCCTCCAGAGGCTTCTTTATCAGCTCCGCCCTCCAAGCAGTGGAACTCGTCATGGGCCCAAAGCATTCGGCGCTCATCATAGGCCGCCATTCTCTTTTCCTTGCGCACCGCGCACCAACTTACTCTCGATTTCTTTATAACTCTGGCACCAGCCTTGGGTTTGGGATCCAAGTAGGTGGGAGTACGAGTCTTTAGAGGCGGTGGAGAATCTAAGGGGCCATTTGGCTCGACGGGTGAGTTGTATTCCTTGATATTGATAGCTTGTAATGCAGAGATTTCATCTTTCAGCTTGCCGAGCTCCTCGTCCATAGTGCACAGCTTCCCCTCGAAATTGCGTTTTTGCTCGAAAAGACTGGAAATGAGGGCGGCCATGTTCTCCACCTCGTCTAGGACACTGGTCTCCTGGGGTTTCTAAACACAAATTTTTAGTTTAACGAAATTACGATTATGTTTAAAATTACCGAAGTTGTTTGTAGCTCTTCGAGCTGCTCCATGAATTTGCGAAAAACAAAGCCGGCTGCTTCAGCAACTAATTCTTGATTGATTAAAGTTTCCAGAAAGGACTCATTTGCGGTCTCTTTGTCATTATGCTTTGCTACGAGCTCAGCATAAAGTTTATTGGTCAGATCCAAGGAGCTGATATTTGCTTCCAGCACCTGTTTGTCCTGTGCCAGAGACAACTGTAGGAGCTCTTTCTCCTTATGGCTATCAACCATTTGGGCTTCCTATAGAAAAAAAATGAATGAAATCAATCGTTATGCGGAAGTGGAATTAATCCTGCTTAGCTTACCAAATCGGAACGTAGTTTCTCGCACTCCTTGGTCAGTTCCTCGATAACCTTACTGAACTCCATGGATTTTCGGTGGGCTGCAGCTTCTTGTTCTTGGCGCTGCGCCTCCAATCGGGTCTTCATATTCTCAATCTCATCATTTTTAGTTCGGATGAGATTTTGGACATTCATCAGCTCCACCTTAAGCTCGTTCCTATCAATTTCCAGATATTCGTATTGATCGTCAAGGGATTTAATTTTGAACTGCAAGTCGCTTATGGAAACATTGAGAATGGCAGTCTTCTTTTCGAACTTGATTCCCTTCTTGGACAATTTATCCTTCTCGGCCTCTAGCTTCGCTGTCATAGCTGACAGCTCTCCGATCGCAGTATCCTTTTCCTCCAGGGCGTGCTTCAGTTCCCAACGAAGCTTTTCCATTTCTTCATCGCGACTGGAGATGTCCTTTTGAGCAGCAAGCAGTTGCGATTGCAGGACATCCACCTTCTCCTGCTGAGTGGAGGACACTCTCGAAAGGGATGACTTCAGAGCTTTGTTCTCCAAAATCAGATCGTCAAGGCTAGCTTCCTTGAGCTTAGCAGCTCGAAGTTCTTCATCAATCTTGGCTTTCAGGATTGACTGTTCCTCAATCAGACTATTTACATATGTATCCATCTCGCCAAACATATCCTGGAGCTTTTGTTTCTGCTCCCTCATCATCTCCAGCTCATCCAATCCCTTCTTACGCTCGTCTTGGGCTTGTTGGATTTGTGCCTGCAAGTCTGCAGTCACTTTTTCCAATTCCTGGGAGTGAGCATCTTGCATCTGCTTTTGGGTATTTGCTGCCTCAAGGAGACTCTCTTTAAGGGTATTCTTGTACTGCTCGATCTCTTTCTGATACTTTGAGTCCTCCTTAATCTTGCGAGGGTTCTTAATAAATGTATTATTACGTTTAATAGTTTCTGTTTGCATGTCGATCTCTTTAGCGGAACGCAGCAAAGACTCCTTGCTCTTCTGCGATTCGAAGTTGTGTGCCTGTTTCTTTGCACAGTTCTCATTGTCGATTCCCTCATATTTTTTTGGCAACTCAAGCGGCAGGGCATTGATCTCACCTGTCTTTAGCTTTTCATTCTGTTTTAGTTCATATTGGGCTTTCTCCAATGATTCCTTAAGTTCCTTGATACGTTCTTCGTACTCAGAGGGAGGGATTGTCTCCCCCTGGCTGGGGAATTCGGCCAGCGAATACGGTGGCAAGAGGCGACCGAAGCCCGAACAGAGATTAACATCGATTTGATGGACTAATTTTGTGAGCTTAACTAGCTCTGTAAGAAGTTCCTTGTTAGAGACCGGCGCTTGGTCATTATTTACGGACATCATTGTTCGCGACTTCTTTCGAAAGGAGTTGGATTTCGAGCCGATTTCAGACATATTTTTGCTTATACTTTTGCTTTTTAATTTTTTCCGACACGCTCTGTTCTCCAGCCACACGTATTTAAACTTTCAGCTTGAATGACAGACTAGATTTCATTTTCATTGCCTACTTTGATTCTTTAACTCAAACAAATGGTAAAGTATTTATTTACTTATGTAGTGTAGTATTTGGTATGATAATATGAAATTTTTAATTTGAATTTATGCGGATTGTATATTGGAATATTATTGAAGCTTTTAATTATTGAATTTCCCGCTCTAGGGCCGTGCAATGCATTTATTCATTTATATCGATAGCAAAACCACCGTTTAGTTTGATGATCCGGCAACGCTATCAACAAGTGTGGTCAATCAGTTTTTGTTTACAATTTTCTTAATTGAAAATTTTTATAACTATCAGCTAACAAGTAAATTCCAACTTATACACGCAGCCATGCTGCGTCCTTTGGCCAACGCCGGCGGCCTGCTGCGGCGCTTCTATGGAACGAAACTAAGCGATCACCAGGCGGCGTTGATGGCGCGCGGATTGCCCAAGCGGGAGCCCGTTGGCGGCGTCCAGGACATCATTGTGGTGGCCTCCGGCAAGGGCGGCGTGGGAAAGAGCACCGTCGCTGCAAACTTCGCCTGCAGCCTGGCCAGCCTGGGCAAGCGGGTGGGTCTGCTGGATGCGGATATCTTTGGGCCCAGCATACCGCTGCTGATGAATGTGCACAGCGAGCCGCTGGTGAACGATCGCAACAACCTGATGATTCCGCCCCAGAACTACAATGTCAAGTGCCTGTCGATGGGCATGCTGACGCCACCGGATGGCTCAATTATTTGGCGCGGCCCCCTGGTCATGTCTGCCGTTCAGCGGCTGTTGAAGGGCGCCGAATGGGGGCCGCTGGATGTTCTCGTCGTGGACACACCACCGGGCACGGGCGATGTCCATTTGTCCCTGTCCCAGCATGCACCCATCACGGGCGTCATCCTGGTAACCACACCACACACGGCAGCCGTCCAGGTTACCATTCGCGGCGCCAAAATGTACGAAAAGCTGGGTGTGCCCATTTTCGGTCTGGTGGAGAATATGCGTTACTCCATTTGCCAGAGCTGCAGCCAACGCATGGAGTTCTTCAAGGACAGCACCTGTGCCCGCTCCCAGGAGGCACTCCCGCGCAAGCTCATCTCCCTGCCCCTCGATCCCCACATAGCCGAGTGCTGTGAGAGCGGTGTGCCCGTGGTCATCAAGTATCCCGACAGCGACTACTCCAAGCTATTCACTCAGCTGGCTGGGGACATTTCAAATATTCTGGAAAAGCAACCAAAGGTATCCGACAAGGATAAGGCAACGAGTGGTGGCCACTCTTGAGGCTGACCCTAAATATTTATGTATGTAAGTTGTTAAAGCTTTTGTTTACGAAAAAATATATTAAATACTTGTCACAAAGTGAAACGTGAGTGTACAGGTGGGTTCCTTACATACTGTGCGTGTGCAGACTTTTGAGCCACGTCTTTAAGCAACCTCCGATTTGGTTAATAAAACTCACAGCAGCCTATAATCTTACTGAACAGGAGCCAAAGCCTTTTATATTTAAAAAATTATACAAAAAAATGAATGAAATCACAAACTATTATTTATTTAGAAAGCAGCCGACAGCACGACCTGGAGAGCCATGTAGACGGTGGCGCCCAGGGCCACAAAGAAGGCAAGAGCACGGGATGGCTGCGGAACAACAACCACGGCGTACACCAGGGTGTGGACAATGCGGGAGATGCCCACGGCACGGAAGAGATTGATGGCCAGCCAGGCGGAGGGATTTGTCAGCACATACAGCAGACCGATGGCAAAGAAGGGAAGAATGTTCTCCAGATCGTTGCGGTGGGCGCGACGCACACGTTCCACATTTGGATCATCGAACTTCACCTTCAGCTTGGGGGACATGAGGTCCTCAGGATTGGCAAAGGTCTGAAAATGTGAAGAAAATGTAGGTTTTACCATTAGCATTAGAATAGATTATTACTTAAATAATTAATGCTGTTCAATTCAGCTTACAAATTTTATTAGGAGACGGTTTTATAAGCTTAATGAACCTGAGGGAAAGTCTTTTAGTTTGCAGTCTGTTAAAGTTAATATATATTAAGTATTAACTATAACACAAACTATATGAAATTCTGATATTTGAAATGTCATGCTGATAGTGATATGTTGCAGTAGAAAAGCTTGGGGTTCTCTTGTACCCAAATCACCAAAACTAGCTGATAAAGATAACAATATTCCTCTTCAATGTCTTTTCCCAAAAACAGGTTTATATACATAATTAATAGACCAATTTCACTGGCAAATTTGCTTTCCTTAGGAAGAGTTGTACAGTTTAAAATTAACATTATATTGCATCCTATCTTATCGATAAGCAATATATTTAAATATATATACAAAGGGCACTTTCACTGCAAGGTGGAAAAGTGAGCCAGGTTAACTTAGGCTAAGTGCTTAATCCCAGTTTGGTCAAATTAGTCGAGCTATTTGAGACTTTGACCCCACTGTGCTCGCTCTGGCCACCTTCCCTCCCCCCTCTCACCTTTGTCTTGAAGCGCTGGATAGCGGTTAGCAGGCTCATGAGCAGCATTTTGATCACCAGCACTCCGACCCAAAAAACGAAGCTCTTGAAGACGGGATTTGTGAGGCTGAGCAGTTCCACGGGGCTGGCCATTTTAGTAGTTTCTTTTCTTTTCTTTTTTTGTTAAGATTTGTTAAGATTCCTTCTCGGTCTCCCGGTGTTTTTAGTTGGATGTGAAAAAAACTAGTGAGCTTTGCAAGCGTCTGCTCTCTTTTTTTATACCGCACCCTCTCGGGGACTCTCAGTCACGCTCTTTCAATATCGCCGGCACAACAACTGCTCTCACGCTAACGCGCTCTCTTGTCAGCCATCTCCCTCTAACTCATGTCGGAAAAGTGTCAAGTCATTCTGAAGCAGCAACTAGCACATGCTGCAGCTCACTCGCACGCGTTGACAAGGAACAGTAGTGGACAAGCTTATAGTGTATTTTCATTATCAGTTGCGAAGTGTATCAAATATTAAACATATATGTTAAAATACCTCAAAAGCTGTTCGGGAAATTCGGATTAAGATAAGTAAAATGTTGCTTATGAACTTTTTAAGTCATAGCCTAGGTTCATATTTAAATAACCGTGATTGTAGATGTAGAGAGCATACATGGCAATGCCGTTTATCTGTAGATTTCATGTAAATAATTACACACGTGTAGAATCTACTTTGTAGATACTTAAGTAAACTTATCAAAAAATCGGAAGACAACTTACGGCCGTAAAAAAGCGCATCAGACCCGTATAAAGGCCTGCTGCAAAGATCTTTAACACCAATAAAGCCGTCCATCCCATGTAGCAGCGGAACACCTGGTTTTCCAAAGAAATCAATCCGATATCTAGCATTTTGAGAGCTGCAAGTGCACTTGTGTACTGGAAACTGAGCGCATTCGACAATAGAATAAATACCGGTGAAATTAACTAGACATACTACACTTATCAGAAAAACTATAAACAATTGGAATTATAAAGAATTTTGTAATAAGTGCCATATTAATATTAAAATTAAGGAAAATATATATGTACATTTTATAGGTGGTTCTTAAATACATTTTGTAACTTTTCAACTATTAGACTTTCATAATATATCAAAAAAAGATAAAAGATAAATAATTTCAAATATAATTTAGAATAAATTAATTTCCCAACAATTTATTCTCTTGAAGAA
Source organism: Drosophila bunnanda (assembly GCA_035046265.1). NCBI lineage: Eukaryota > Metazoa > Arthropoda > Insecta > Diptera > Drosophilidae > Drosophila > Drosophila bunnanda. The sequence continues at coordinate 301,065 of JAWNOB010000025.1, read as the reverse complement.
AAAAGATGTCAAAATTCAAAAGACAATCTTTAATGTTTTATAAACAATTTTCTGCAGTTTTCTAAAATTCTTAATTATGTTAATGAATTTCAGTTCATACATTTTATACCGGTTTTAAATAATATATTGTAAACAAGAAAAAGAATTGACATTGGAAGTCAATGTTTGCCCTTGAAGGGCCTATAGTATTTTCATTTATTTATTCCTAAAAACATTGTCTAAAAATCATGAAATATTCTTTTCGAATGCAAAAATATGTATAAAATTTAAAACTTAATTTTAAAATTGTATAGCATATGTAAATATATTTTAGAGTTGATGCAAAGAGACTAAAAACAACGAAGATGTAAGTTTTTGTCTTCCATGCCTAGATCTAGTCTGCTGTTGATGATTATGTTTATATTAAACGGCAATATTTTTTATATTACGTGACTCAAGTAATAATAACCTGTAATATAGTCTATATAAGGGACTAGAATTTAATTTAATACACTAAGCTTTGGATGACAGTTCTATTGCATTCGAGTGTACTCGACTATAGCTTCATTGTTTTCATGTTATTGTTGTTGTTGTTAAGTACTGATGATTAACATTTAATGAATCCATAAAAGCAAACAAATTGCCGGTAATTTCAGTCAATACGCAAAAACAAAAGCATTTTAAACTGCATTCGTTCTAAAATCTATTTCTACTTATATTCTATTCTATTTCTATTTTCTAGAATTCATTAAAACTATGTATGAGTAGTAAGAAATGAAACTATGGATTAATCGAACAGGTCAAGCGATAAGAGGGCTAACTATAGATTGGAGTACAAATATATGAGCCCATACAGGTGATAAGAGACATATTCATAGATCCCAAAGAACCATATGTGAGTTAAGTCATTTAATTTAATTTCTTCCGCTCTATTCGACTCTGATTTAATGAAATGATTTCGTCTTAATAGAACGATCTATTTTCCATTATGTATTTTGTATTGTTGCTAACTAGAAATTAGCGACTTAGCCCGCTGGCCCCATTTCCACCGATCTTGGACACAACCTTCTGGGGCTAAATGCAATCACAATGATGCCACAGGGGACCCGGGCCGGGCCCTGGGACCGCCGCCACTCAATCAAGCTGCAAGGGATGGGCCTCAAGTGCTGCTTACACAGAGGAACGATTCCGAATGGGCGGGCGAATCCGAGGCGGCGGGCGGTCCCCACTGCAGATGCGGCGGAGAGCCCACAAACAGAGATGGAAAATATGAAAAGCCTATTTCCTAAGTGTAATTAATTAATTTCAGTAGCTGCTGCCGCTGCTGTGCTGCAGACTGCAGCATTTGCATTGGCATCCATCTCCACATCCATCCAGCGGCATCGTTCATTCGAATCAGTTTATCTTGCGCTGTCGCCGTGTGCACGTTTCAAACCGATTAAAATCGGGGATTTATATATATATTTTTTGGGGCAACAAGAGTTGGCCAACAAAAGGCGTCAAAGCTGGACAACATCTTTGAGGACTGTCAGCAGCGGCAGCAGTTTCACAAAATGTCTCACGGCGAGCGGAAAGGTCGCCTCAATGTGGTCAAGTTCCTGGAGTTGGTAAAGCGAAGCTAAATAATATATTTGTATTTTTTTAAGTGTTTTGTTGTGATTGAATTGAAAGTGAAAATATTATGTTTTATTATAAATATCTAGGTTTGCTAGAATAATAAATAAAAAGATCTAAAAAAAAGAACTTAGAAGTAAAGTGAAGGAAACATTGTTCACAATAGGAAAGGTCCTTTTTGAAAATGAAATTTAAAATATTGTCAAAATCAAGCAACTATATAAAATAGAAATTCCATTGAATAAACTAATGGAAAGTTAGTTTCAAATATTTGAAAGTCCCTGAAGACTTGAAATCACTTTTAAAATGCGTCTTAAAGTATGCTATAAAATGTTCAAGATGTAAATTCATTTTAAGGGAAGCTTTGTTTCTTATTTAATTTATTGATCCGTTCATAAACTCCTAAAATAATAATCTGTATAATTTGTAACTATCTTTTTGTTCCTAGGGTTTTGCCGTGGCGTGCCTGGTACTACATTTTTACAGCTTTAATGATCGGGATATAATGACATCCTTTCTGGCCACAGGCACCTTTACGGGCTATATAATAGTCGTAATTGGAGTGTTTGCAGGTGAGTCTTAACAACAATTTTCTCTGAGACTTGCAATAAAAATATATAAAACATTGAAAAAGGAACTAAATAATAATTGAATGTAAATACAAAAATTTGAATAATTTCAAATTAATTTCAAATCCTTTAAAATTTAAATCAAGCTTTTCAAATATTTCCAAAACTCTTTCAAAATGATGACACATTTACAAAGCTTTGGTAAATATCTAACATCAATTTATTATATCATTACTTGCAACTCTTTAAAAAATTATGAAAATACTTTTCCAAGACCATTTCCTCAATCATCTCAATGCATTAATGTATTATCTCTAAATTGCAGGCGTCTTAATGCGTGCGCCCATTCACAAACGCATCGACATTTTCTTCAGTGTCCTTGGCTGCACTCTATTTGTGGCCAGCGGTGTGTTCATCATCGAGGCCTGGGAGTTCTCCTTCAGAACCCGAACCCGAGACTTGGCGCTCATCAAGGCCTCGCTGTCCATTGTGAATGGCGTCCTCTTTGGATTCGATGCCGTCTTCACATTTCGCGATAAATGAGATCGAGACGCTCAAGGGAGGAGGAGGAAACCGGCCTAATCATTTGTCATTATCCAAACAAACAAATTATATTGCATCGTAAACATACCTAAAGCCATAATATTAAAGTTTCTCGAATAACGGCTTGAGGAGAGCTTCTTTTAATGCATTTAATAGTTGTAAGTCTAATGAATATTCTTTCTCTGCTTCTATTTATGATTTGGAAAAAACACATACATTTATTTAACGTTAATATATTTTGTATATTTAAGCATGTTCTTTTTTTTTTTTTTTGTTTTTGTATCAATAAAAATGAGCTCTCACATTACTCTTTTAATCATATTCGACTTGAGGTTCTTATTCCCGGTACTCTGACTATATCTTACGATGAGATAACTTAATGACACAGGGCTCTGGGTTATAAATATATAAATTAGTTTATTATATTAATATAGGTCTTAAATTTCACTAAAACTTTAAAGACCGCAAGAGAGAAACTATCCAATATTTCGTTGAATTACGATACTGTATTTTGATGTGTGCAGAAGAATACAAAAAAAAACATAACGAAACACAGAACATACCACACATTCCATTCCAAATTTCATAATTCTAGCTAAATATGTTCTAGTGATCCCCACAAATCCAGAGTACCGGGACGACGACGACGACGACGACGACGACGACGACGACACAAACTGGGGTAAGAGAAAACAAACAAATAGGGGTAAATCGCGAGCTCGTCGCTCATTTTGTTTACATCGTAATAATAGTTAGCATTTAATTTTTGTTTATTGTGTGTGTTTTTGTGTTTTTTTTGTTTGTTTTTTTTTGTTTTTTGTTTAGTTTTCCACTGTTGATAGACGTGAGAACACGATCTGCTTATTATTGAGTCGCCTGGAAGCCAGTTGTTGCAGCCTCGACATTTGCTCCATCTTTGGATGTGGGGTTGAGTGTTGCAGCTTGTGTTGTGGATATATCATCGATTTTTGTTCAGCAGAATGTGTGTGTGGTGTGGTAGTGTGGCGTGCTCCTTAGGCAGAATCGTGGATGTTGAGACGGAAGATGTCGTGGGCCACGAAGAAGGTGCCGGCATTGGCCTTCAGCACGAACAGCTGGGAGAAGGCATGTGGTGGATCATCGTCGCACTTGAAAAAAGCAAACAAAGGTAAAGATATTGATTACAATAAGCTACTGGTAGCCTTAATTATATTATTGTTTATTTAATCGTTTAACGAGCGTGCAAAAAGAAATCAATTTACATATTTGTTATTAGGAAAAACGGTAGGAAAACACACATACGAGTCATAGGAAGCAAGTGTATTTCATATTTTTATGTTTATATTTATTGCACATATTAGAAATTAATATGACACTATGAAAGCAATTATTAAAGACAGCCTAGTATACAAATTAATTGAAGTTAATTGCAATAGATTAATGATTAATTGATATTTATCATGAATGTGTGGTAAATTTTATTTAAATAGTTGTTCAAGATATTCAACTTTTGGCGATATTATTTATTTAAGTATTTTTGAATATTTTTTGTATCATGTATGATAAACTTTGCTAAACATTTTTGGATCAATCTTTAATGATTTAACCATCAAGATATGGATTATAGTCATCTATTAATTAATACTTTTTAAATAACAGATAATATAAATGTTTTAGGCATTGAAAATAGCTTCTTGCTAAGTTGGCATTACATTCTTACACACTTTTCGCTTTTAAATAATATTAATAATTAAAAAAAACAATCAAATTAAATACCCTTATCCTAAATATATGAATGTAAGTGTCTCGAAAACGATCCTAGGTATATTTTTGAATAAAACATTTACTAATTTTACTCCGAACTGTAAGAAAGGGAACAACTCTTTTTAATATATAATATGTGAATGAAATATAACTTTCCCAGCGACCACTTTGCAATTTGTTAATTGGTGCTTAGCACAATACAAAATTAACGAAAATAAAAACGGAAGCCATGCAAGAAACCATTTTTTAAACATAAATAACAATTTTTTTTGTGGTTAATTGCCGTTTGAACTCCACGTACTGTGAGGAAAAGTGGCAAAAGAAGTCGACGGGACGGCAAGGATTCACTTGTTTTTGATTTTGTAATCGATTTTGCATGGATATTGATCATTTGGCTCATTTGGCTGCTTTGCTGGGTCTTGATTTTGCGTTTGGCTTTCGTTTCTGAGTTTTATGATTTACTTGGTCTGGCGCTGAAGCCTGGAGACTGGGCGTGGCATACCGCAGGCTGGGCTACACGTCGTGCAGCGCAAGTCGAAAGATATCGTGCTGCACAAAGAAGGTACCACTGACCGCCTTCAGGACGAAGGTCTGAATGTAGGCATGCGGTTGATCATCGTCGGTCTGCATCCGGTCCGGATTTCACATTAATATCACAAACACAACCAGATGTTGAGATATTCGAAATACGATATACAATAAATATGTTTGTGGGCGGAAGTTCGAGGCATTGGATGCAGTTTTGCGGCAGGTTAATAGCACCAGAGCCCACTTTTGCGGTTCTAAATGTGCGCAATGATTTTGCTAGGTAAGTATTACATGATTTCAACATAAATTGTTTGAATTAAATCATTTTCAAGTGGCTTTAAAGCTGTTTAAATATATTTCCGACCAATAAATGGTCGGAAATATATTTTTAAAAAGATCCAAAAACATTGAAGCGCTGAAAATGTATATTTCTAAGCTCTGTCTGAGACCAAAATTAGAAGTACATTTTACGGAATGCAATAAATTTGATGACAAATATATAAATTATATTATATTATATTAAAAAAAGTATATTGTCATAAAGCGCTCTTTCGATTGGCAAAAAATGATACAAATAAAACATAATTAGAAACCTTTTAAAAACCTTTTTTAAATAAGACTTGCAGCCAGTTTTTAAAAACTTGCTAAAGAAAATACCACAAAAAGTTTAATGTATTTATGTATATAATAATTTAAAGATTAATAAATGATCTACAAGCTACATAGACCGTGCGTGCTATTATCCTGACCGTTACTGTACACAACACAGCCAGTTATTAAGAGTCATGTTTTTTTGAAATATTCCCCTTAACGACTGTAAGCTGTGGTCTAATTTGGCAGGGGACTTGGGCGTATTTATCTTGTTTACTCTTAATTTTAATTGCACAAATGTGAGTTACCGGCTTACCTGCAGTCGTCCAAGGACATTTACAATCACACCGCCGTCAAAGGTTGGCTGCGAATCCACAGTGGTTAAAACACGGTTGATCTTCTGAAAGCTCAGGCTCTGCAATATATTATTTAATATATGTAATAGGTAAGTATGTGATGCGAATTAATAAAGTATTCCCCACAAACCTGAACTTTCTCGAGTATCTTGGGGGCTCCCTGTATTTGATGGCCTTCAAATGTCATGAAGGAATCGGTGGCCTGAAATGAGAAAGCGGAAATATTTTACTAAATGATGAAATAGTAACAGGAATAAAAGTTATAATATAATAAGAGCTGATTGGATATTATTAGCAGCCATAAACTATAACTATCTAACTATTTATATATTATAATCTGAAAACTAGGCACAAAATACAGAAGATTGTCATTTATAAAGCCATCTACTGACTTGGAAAGATCACATTGAATTATAGACTCTCTTGTGTTAAATTAAGACTTGACGAAGTTATTTATAAATTATTTTCAGTCGCATATAGTAAATACTTTTCTATTTAATTCAATCTGATCTTTCAGATCAGCTTTCTAGTTTTCAGGAATATTTCACATATTTTCCATCTCGATTTGGGACTTATGTGTGTATGAATGTACATATATGCATACATATATGCACATACATCACAATGCTTGTGGTATGGGCGGTATGTGTCACTCGAAGCTTCGAGAATCGGAACGCTCCCGCGCTTGCTCCTCCGACCACCCCCCCACACAGCTTATCCGCGCCGACTTCTCCCTTTATCACCAGCTGCACTTTTGGACCACCGCAGCTCCTTGTTATTTTTTGCGCGCTCTTTTTGCCATTGCCGCTGCTTCCTTCTTTCGGCGGAATTTTTCAAGGGCGCGTCGCGCGTCACCTGAGCACTGCGGGAGCGAGCAAGACAGCAACAGATGGATGTGGGATGCAGGCAGTGCAGCGGGGCAGCGGGGGAGGAGCAGGGAGGAGGAGCCCCAACTCTTGCAAATTAACAAATTAAAATTAAATAAATGCGCAACAACTCACGCTGTAAAAGTTCACCACGTTCGCCCGGTTCGCCGGGTCATCGAAAATCGAATAATATTCCTGGACAAATCCCTTGCCAATATCCTCGTACTGCATATTCAGAGACATCCTGCGCCGTTACTTGCTACACTCGGGTCTCGGTACAATGGGGTCCAGCTCAGAAACCGATCGCGTCCGGGGATTGGATTATTTAATAAAATAACAAAATTGCGCACACATGCACGGAGAACTAGAGATGACAGGTATCGATACGATATTGTAGGTATCGATACTTCCATCGAAGTATCGCTGATATAGTATCGACTATCGGACAACTATCCCTACTATCGATGTACTATCGATGTATCTTACGTGTTACACGGTTACAGAGCGATTTTACACGTTTACGTTCTACCCCTTGGGGTAGAATTCTCATACGTGGAGTAGAGTTCTCGTGTAGAAAGTAAAATCGGAGAGAACTAGTGGTGTATCGATGTTTGGATATTGTTATCGAAACGCCGATTTTTTTCAATATAGATCATATTTTTCGTTACTTTACATTTAACTCGCTAACATAACAATTTTACATGGTTACTCATACATTTGGTAGAATTCTCATGTAGAAAGTAGAATTCACTAAGAGGAGAGCGTTAATAGGACTTAATAGAACTCTCTCGTGATCGAGACAGCCGGAGAGACCTAGTGGTGGCAGAACATCGGAGCACTATCGATACTTGGATATCGAAACCATCGACGACATCGGTACAAGCTCCCCACCTCTAATCCACACCCTGGTTACCACGAACTTGCAAATTGAAGAATCCCTCAAAACCCTTAGAACTCGGGCGTTTGGCAGATCGCAGCGAAATGTTGACCGGCTCCGACTTGGCCAGGCTGTGCAGGATCTGCCTGCGCCAGTTGAGGGACCCGGAGTGCCCGAATCCCCGCCTGGTTCAGCTGCTAAAGAAGTTCCTCGACATCGACGTCCTGCAGCAGCCGCACGGATTTCCAACTCAAATCTGCAAGCTGTGCCACAACGCGATGGCCTTTCTTGAGGAGCTCGGCCAGGTGGCCAGGGACACCAGTGAGAAGCTGGCTGGCTACCTGATCGGGGCGAAAGAACCCGATCCCAGACCGAGTGCAGTGGAAATGCCAGCGGAGAGGGTGGGATATATATGATTGTTGCGCGCTGGGGCTAGCCAGGGTTTAATACTCTCTTAGGGTTTCTCTCTTAGGTGAAGGAAGAGCCACTGGACCAAGGGCAAGATGATTCCCAGGACAGTGAAATGCAGCAGGAACTGGAACAGCTAGAAAGGCTGGTGGAGCAGCAGGAGAACGCTGAGCAAGAGCAACAGCTGCTGGAGGAGGCGCAGCAGAAGGAAAAGGAGCAGGAGCCGGACCAGGATCAGGAGCAGCTTCCGAGTCAGGATCACACTGCCTCTCCAAACAAGAGACGCGCCGGCCTGGCCTGCGACCAGTGCGGCAAGCAGGTATACAAGCTGCCCTATCTGGAGGCACATATCCGCAGCGTGCACCAGGGTTATACGAAACCGTTCCTTTGTCGCAGCTGCGACAAGTGCTTCACCCGCTACGAGCAGCTGCGTTCGCACATGCGGAACGCCCATCCCCATCCCCATCCCCAGATGCACCAGCAGCAGCTGCAGGAGCTGCGCGAGCTCATGTGTGAGCTGTGCAATCGTCAGTATAGCACCAAGAATGCCTTGGGTGAGCACTTGAAGCGCCACGCCCAGCGCAAGGAGCATGTGTGCGAGCATTGCGGCGTGGCCAAGGTGACCAGAACGGAGCTGTTAACCCATTTGCGCACCCACAATCCCACCTGGGAGCGCTTCAAGTGCAAGCAGTGCCCGCAGCTGTTTCGTCACAAAAGTGCCATAAGCCGCCATGTCAGGGTCGTACACGAGGGTCAGCGGCGCTTCCAGTGCGGTCATTGCGAGAAGCGCTTTGGAACACACGCCTCACAGCTGCGCCACGAGCGTCTGCACGCTGCCGAGGAGGAGGAGGAGGAGAGCGAAGTGGAAGCCGGTGCGGGGAGTGATCCCAAGCTCTGGCCAGAATCTTTTGCCTGCACCCAGTGCCAGAAGCCTTGCGTTACCCGTCAGAATCTAGAGCTGCACTTGCGTCGACATCGCCGCGGCAGGAAGGCGCAGCAGTGGCTGAGGGAACAGGAGCAGGAGGAAGAGATGAACGAAGAGGAGCAGCAGCACCAAAAAGAGCAGGAAGGGGAGCTGCAGCACAAAAAGAAGAAGCTGCAGAAGAGGGATGGTGATAACTCTGAGAATAAGCAGGAGAGAGAACAAGATGAGTGGCAACAAAAGGACGAACACGAGTGGAAGCAGGAGGAGGTGGAGTTCGAGTGGACGTCCAAAATGGACCATGAGTTGACCATGACCATGAGTTGACCAAGACAGCGTCCAGCTAATGAATATAACTTTAATAATATATTCGTAACCAAAAACAATCATATTTTTATACTACCTGCACGCAGCCCGCAAATAATAGTTAAGATAACTTATAATTTTGTTTACCTCGACTTCAGTTTTAGTTTAAACATTCTCAGTTGATTTATTGTTACGCTCTTTAAGTAATTTTAACCTACATTTATTTAAAATTCCGGATTATTTGCATTTTTGCTTTGTTAAGCATTCTGTAAGCATGAAGTTTTGAAAAATATTTAGGAAACTGTTATTTGCGAGTCTTGTACTTACTAGAACTGCACATTTTCGAACCTATAGCCTTAGTTTGTACCTGGTGTACTATAAAATTAGACAAAATGTTAAAAGTGTTTAACATATAAACTAAAAAAAAAGTTTAATGAATAATATTGATCATTTTTAATCTTTTTGAGGGACTTTTAAGGATTCTTAAAAATTTGTAAGTGCCTTAAAATAAAATTTCAAAAATGCATATACACAAAAATAAGAGATTTTAATTAATTTAATAAGTTTTAAAGTGAAAATTAGTTACTTGATGAGCTGGGAATATTTGTTTTTATTTAATAAATATTATGTAATGTATTTTTTTTAAGAATTCGTTGATTTTTAATTTTTTTGTTTAAAAATCAACGAAATTGGAAAAACGCCTAAAAAGGTATATATTTTCGCCAAAGGTATAGTCAACTATCGAAGAAAACTTTACACCTTTGCTTTCTATTCATATCCATTTATATTCAATTAATTCACTTTTAAATTGCTTACAATTCAATTAATAATAAAAAATAATGACAATTACAATTGATATAAATAATTAAAGAAATAAATTCGAATAATTTCAACTGGAATCCCATTTGACTTCATCTAGGTTTCACACCTTGGTTGCTTTCCCTGTCCTTCTAGTATATATTATAAAAAGTTACACGGTCACACTGACTTTGTTAGTGGGCGACAGTACTGCCAGGTTATGATTAGCTAAATTCTGTGCAAAAAATGACCTAAAACTGGCTAAATATAAAAAAGATATGGCGAAAAACAAGCTATTACTGAGAATATATACATATTGTTCTACTTAATTCATTAAATTATTAAAATTACGCCAGGATAGATTAGCGCGATGAAAATTAAAACAGCTATTTTTACGGCTACAAGCTAGTTTCAAGCTTCATAAGTTCATTTTCAGAAATGCCAGATATTGCCTGAAGTAAGCGAAGCTGGCCACACTGGCGGGCGACAAAAAGAAAAAAAAAAACATTCGAACAATTCACCTCAGCGCTGTACGATTTTTTTTCATGTGCAATTTCGGGCGATAAATGAAATATGATTGAAGTACATGTACTCCCATAGAAACCGAAAAAGTGTTTATTAAAATCAAAAGAAGAGCCGCAGACCCGTAGACGGGAGCGAGCCTAGCGCAAGAAAGGTGTCGCCGTGTATGTGTATTTACATATATATTGATGTGTGTGAGTGCGTGTATGTGACGTTTACAGCAGCAAAAAGTTCGGTGGTGTCGACAAAATTTCGAAGTTATTTTTGTGTTTTAATGGATTCCCGTGTATTTCTAATACAGGCCAAAACGCGTAAGAAACAATTAGCAACGGCAGCAGCAGCAGCAACAACAACAACAACATCAGCAACAGTCGCAGAGGCATAAGAAATACAACAAAAAAAGCAGCAACACCCACCACCCCGCGGCACCCATAACGGTTTATTCACAGTAGCAGCAGCAGCAGCGCAGCGGCAGAGGAGAAGAGAAGCAGGCAGGTGAGTTTTTGCATCTTTATTTATATTTTTTTGTAGAGTTTTTACTCTACGTGTGTACGTGTGCATACATACGTATGTAGTTATCAACGGCAAGAAAAAATTGAGAGAAAAACACACAAAACTTTCTTTCGCTGTCTGGTTGCGTGTGTGTGTTAACACAAATTAGCGAAGCAGCGCAACGGTAACCATTTCTCCAAATACAGTACGAAAAAGTGGTACGAATTTCTATATATAAATAAATATTTGTAATGCATTGATATGATTAAAAGCATCGTTGCCAGTCTCGTTCATCATCATTCATCATACATCATCGTTCCACCGCCTGCTTCGCAGCTTCATTTACAGTCAGGGAACAACAACAACAACAATAATAATAAGTTGTAACGGTGCAGTGTCCAGGCCCATTCTCTGGTTCCACCCCTCCCACTACTCACCACCGATATATCAGCTGTGTGTTGTGTTGTAACCTTGTCTTTTTTCCACCCACTTTTTGTGCAATTCGGTGGCGCGCCGTCTCGCTCTAAAGTTCTTCTGCGCCTGCGCGTTGCCACCTTCGGCGACACCTTGTACGTAGCGCGCGGCGGCAGTGCCGCAGTGCACAGGCCCACGTCTGTATGTACGTATATGTACATGCATATATATACGTACATACGTACAGTGGTACAGTGATGGTCGTGATGTTAGCACACTTTATACATAAAGACGCTTGATATTTTATTGGTAATTAAATTTAAAAATTATAGATTATTTCAAAAGTACATGATTAATGAGATTAATCCTTATTTTTTTGTATTAATTTGTAAATATATTTCGATATTATCTATGTGGGTTAATGATTATTAAACTTTTGACTGCCGGCTTTAGATAAAATCGTTTTTTTGTTTTTTATCTATGATGTTTTTTCTTAAATCTACGTGATTTAAAATTTTTTTTTTAGTATTCGTGATAATTGTGATTTTTAAGATAATTACATGAAAAATCTTATTATATAAAAATTGCGATTACCTTTATTTTCTTAGCAAAAGCAATTGAAATAACTCCTTTGTTAAGTCAGCCTTATAAAATCAAAATGTTTGCTATATTATATGGTATATTGTATAATATTTTATATTGTATATTATATAGAATATTATGTAGTATATATCTTTATGAGATTAGTATTTATATGCTATTTACTATATAGTCTACATTGATATCCGTACAGATGGGTTAATTTTCGTATACTTTTAATTTAATTTGGAATATATGAATATTAAAAAGGTGAAATGTATCTAAAAATTAGAATTGTTAGGACAAGTTTCGTTTCTAATTAGTATCCGCTGCTGTATGAGACATATATTTATTTAAACATATTTATACTCCATTGTGCTTGGGTGTGTGCGTAGGGAGATGTTGCGTGCTTATTCACATTTCATTTGTACATAGTTGTGTTATTTATTTAAATCACGAGCATTAAAACCTGCCCAACACATGGGCAGACAGTCATCGTCATGTTAATTATGATCATAAATTTGCAGATAGTGCGGGTGTGTGTCTGTGTGTCAGTGGTTTGTCATCTGTCATTATCTGTTTATCTGGAAGGTTAGACCAGAATAGCCTTCATTCTTGCCAAAAAAAAAATAAAAATAAATAAATAAACACCAACACATAACGAAAAGCACCAACAAAATATAGGTGTATGTATTTTGGCGGGTTTTTCAATTATCTGCTCAAGTGTTTTCGCCATGTTTTATTATTTGCATTGTTTTATGATATTTTTTGGCGGCTGTTTATTGTTAGTTATTATGTTGCCCATGTGGAACTTGAAGTCGAGCTTTTGACCTTCGCTGCAAAGCTGCGAAAATAATTATGTACATTTGTATGTAAAAAAAAAACAAAAACAATTTTCACCTGAGCCTGTTTTCGTGCCTTTTTTTTTTTCATAATTTCGTAAGCGGAACAATAACAAGCGCTTGCCAAAATAATTGCAAATTAAGCGAGCTAACGTGGAAATTACAGTGATGCCTAGAAAAAAGGCAACTAGGAATAGTTCAATTATATTATCCATATTTTTTATAATTAGATAATACCAAAGTATCTTAGAGAAAGTGAATTAAGAAGCAGGAGTTGATTTAACAAAAAACAATATAATAATAAGATGCCTATTTCTCTCACTCTAATTTTTCTTGCTACCTCTGGAGCTTTACTATTTTGTATCTCATCCAGCGAAAAAGTATCAGCTTAAGACATTCTTTAAATATACATAATATAGTATTGTTTGTAATTTCTGGTATTAGTCAAAGCCCACTATTTTAGTATTCGAGTTTTTCATAAACAAATAATCATTGCCGTCTCTGGCGATTGCGCAGCTGCCTTTGTTTCCGTCCCTTTTCATTTTTATTCGGCACAAAAAGTGCCGTTATGTAAAGATCAGGCAATATCGATATGAATGGCCAACGCCACCGAAGCAGTCAACAACAAACAACACCAACGAACAACACCAACAAATAACACCAACAATAGTACACCAACAAAAGTACACCAACAACCAGAAATATATATCAAAACAAACAACAATGGGGCAGCAAGATGCCAGCCAGCATCCATAATACAAACATGTACATATGTAGCCAACGTATTGTTGCCACCTGGAAAAATGGAGACTTACCTGACGATTGTGCCCCAAAAGCAAGCGTAAAGAAAAATCGGGTTAACCAGCAGAAGCAATATGTGTGCCAATCTCCTCGTTGACGTGTTGGTATTTTCGGTTACAGTAAATTACCGCTAAGAGTCCAAACGAATTTCTAATAATATTGTTAAAATATTATCGTATAACTTTAAAAATATATGAGAAAATATATGGGACTATATATATTTATATATATATATAATTTATATTATGCTGTATAAATGTGTAGAAAAATCTAATGTTTTAATTGGCATACAATTTGAAAAGTTATACAGTTTTAAAGTGAATTTGTTTAAAAACATTTATAAATTGATTGTTGCTTTTGATTCCATTTGAGATATATATTTGTTATATCCGCGTTTTTATTAATTCAAGGTCTTGTCGGCTTGATTTCATGGGGTTTCGACAATTTTGGCAGATCTCCATGCACAGATTATTGGGCAGAAGACAAGTACAGCGAAGGTTATATATAAAGCCATGAAATACTGACTGGTATAGATATTATGTGGCTTGCTAAATGTTTTTTAAACCTGTAACACCTTTAGAGCACATTGATAATTTAAAACGAATATCGAAAATGTTTCTACGAGCCAATAAATTTTTATAAGTTGTCTATTTTAGCAAAAAATCTTAGTCATATTTAAAATATATGCTAAAGTTGTACAATTTATGTAGTTATTGAAATGCACAACATTTTCAGGGATTTGTAAATGTTTCTAAAGCGCTTCAACTGTATATTTCCAAATTGCTGCTAATGCATTTTGAATGAGGCTTTTCAATTTTCTTTTCCCATTGAATTTTTCCGTTTATTTTTCTTATTTTGGTGAAGCGATTATTTTTTTTTTATTATTTTTGCAATCGTGCAATTTTTTTTCAACGTGGTTCGGACTCGAAGAAGTCTCGTTTGGTTTAATTTCAGTCTTGGTTTCGGTTGGTGTCTGGTTTCTGTTGAAATCCAAAACGCTTCAAATATGGCATTAAAAATAGTTTATTATTGGTGCACTTGTGAATGCTTCTGTTTGTGTGATTTTCCAGTCGATAGCGATTGTATTACACTGCAAAATATCACATAAAATAAATTTTATTAGTGTCTGTATGCCTGCGTATTTTACAAAGGGAATTGATCTCGAAATTTGAGCTTTCTTCTAATTTATGCTAATCATATTGATTAAGTTTCAGAGTCAATGCTTCCGTTTTATAATTGACACGCGAAAATGTGTAATATTATAAAATGAATGAATTGGAGTAATGATAAAAAACATTCTTTAATTTTTTTTGTCAGTGCAGCGGGAGCAGCACTTCAGCCCGGGGAATTATGTTTCATAATTTCATTCCGATTCCCCCGATTGTAGCATAATTTGATTGTGCGATGAAAAATCTTTGGTTCACCCACTGAAAAGGGAGTTTACCTAAAAATAAATTTCATATATCAAGAATAAAATAGGGTATTTATTAATATAAATTTGTAAAATGAATAAATGAACAAAAAAATGAAAACCAATTGACCATCAAATGAACAACAAATAAATAATTTATAGTTCATTGGTAAATATTGTTTAATATAGTTCATATATCATTTATAAAAAAATTTATTCAGTAATATAAATTTTTTAAATGTACAACAAATGTATAATTTGTTGTTCATTGGTGAATATTATTTAATATAGTTCATATATCAATTATAAAATAATTTATAAAGTTATATAAAATTATAAAATGAACTCTGAAAAATGTGTTATTCATTTTATTCATATTTAATACTACAACAATTTTGAATGCTAAATTATATAAATATAAATTATAGTTATGTACTACTTAATATGTACAAACTATGTTTATATGTCCATATATGCTGTACTATTCCGCATTGATTGTGAATGAGTGCCAGTTTGTGCGATAAAGTTTCATTGTTTCCTCGAATCTTGAAATTGTACGAGCTCGTACTTCGTCTGATTGAGAAATCGGTGCATTTGTTATCGTCTGGGCCTCATTTCTTGCACGATTTTGTAGCCCCTGTGGAGTTATATTTCTTCTTTCCTGCTTCTGGCTGTTTTTGTTATTATTATTTGGGCCCTATCAGTTACTGTTTCTACTGATAATTAGGGAAATTGACTTGGGCGACTCGAGAGAATTGTTTACCTTGCATAAGCATTTGCCGCAAATGATTTATTCAAATTGTGTACTTGAAGGGACAGGTAAATGCATACGGAAATGGCCACTTACAAAAAATTAGGGATCTGACTGAGCTAATGGGAAAACTATTAATGGGATTATTTTAGAATTATGAACATGGCCATGTGGTTGTCTATTTTTATAGCCAAAATTTTAGGGGAATTTCTTACCGAATTTACCAGCCCCTTTCTGTATTACAAATATTTTCATAGCTTAACTTTAGTAATATTTGCAATTCCTTTATATTTTTTCTTTAATTTCCATGAACTACTAGAGTCTCTGCCAGTGCCAAGGGCTCAATTGCTCTGCAAACAATTCAAATTGGGTTAATGAGAGTTGGCCAGTTGAGGGCTTGGCTTGTATGTATGTATGTCCTGGGCACGTGCTTATATTAAATATATACATGGCTGTATGATTGGACAATGAGGGCGTGGCTTAAATTACACTGGCAGGAATAAAGCCAGTGAATTTCTGTTCTCAAAATTTTCGGCATTGTCTGCAAAAAGAGCGTCCTTCTTATAACATACAGTTGCGATATGATTATATAGAAATTTGATTAGCCAACATCAAATTAATATTTGATTTTATTTTAGGCATTTAGTACACAAAATGATGGCTTAAAGCAGAAAATCATGGTCTTTGAATTTGTGAATTAAATAATAATTTTTAGTATATTAAATAACAAGACATTTTCAATAGATACATACATTTTATTGTAGCGAAATACACGCTGAAAGTATCTAGAAAAGATAAATATATATCTTTGAATTCCCAGAAACTGCGGACATATGCACATATGTGACTTTTTATGCTCGCTTCGCTCTATTAATAATCAAGCTAATTTCCAGAATGCCAATAATGTCGCCATTAAGGCATGATAATGGTGGTCTCTGAAGCATCTGCTCTGGGGGCATGCCTTCGGATGCATTCTAAAATTTAAATTTTAGTGCGTTTAAAGCTGTAACCAGATTTCAAATGAGCTCTGCTAATTTCTTTGGCCCCACGGTCACCCATGCATTATTCATTTTGACCAGCAAACAGTTCTGAATACAAGAAAATACAAATCGAAAAGAAAACAAAATACGAAATAAGTAAAACAGCCAATGGATTTGTTTCAAAAAAACCGCGAGGGGTGAATATTAGCCAATGCTTATTCACCAACAGGTTCCTGACTAATCGCTCTTGTACAGTGGAGTCCGCTTAAGGTGGTCAGTGGTTTTAGAGGAGAAAGTATAAAAGCTATAGAGGAAACTGCTTGATTATTATACAATACAAGTTATGAAAATAAAGTGGAAATAGAAAATAAAATAGAAACAACTTATTGAAAAATTGCCTTAGTGCGAAAGCATGGTTCGAAACATGACTAACTATTTGGGTGCAAAAGAGATAGATGCAGAACTGAACTTATTTTTGTTATAAATTCCATGTTTCTTAACGGTTTTTATTAAATATTTATAACATAAGTATTTATCTTCTTACATTTTTACTAATAACTAAATATATACGTTATGTATATATGTTATACGGTTTTAATAAGTTTTTTTTTGTAAATATAGTTGAGATACTGGATTTAAATAATTATGATTAAAAGAAATACACATCATATCGACACTCTTAAAATTAAGTTTCTTTGTCGAATTGAAGAAGTTTTTAGACTTTTACCTATATATATATATATACCTAAAAATAGCTTATTTCAAATTGAAATGCAAATACATATAACACAAATATATTCAAGTGAGAGGGAGATTTGGCCAATCAAGTTTTGTTGAAACATTTAAGCCGCACATTTGCCAAATGCCAAGTATTAGTCACAGAAAAATGGGCTTGAAAACTTTTACCTACGTTTCAGCTAATTAAAATACCCCTTGAATATAATAGGAATTATTTATTTATATATATAAATACATATATACGTTCGTGTGCTTGGTTAAAGGCTTAAGACTTAATGAGTTTTTTTTATTTGCCTGAAACTCACATAAAAGCAAAAGAAGCAAAAACGTTAAGAGAACTTTTATGAATGAATTAGTATGGAAATAGTGCAGAAATATATGCTGGCACACATGATATGTCTGTGTGCTTCATTTTCAGGCCACATATGTATATATATTTTAATGTTCCGGCACTGTACATATAATTTAAAGAGGTCTTAGAACCCAAAGTTAATAGTACACGCCCAGAGACCATGGCAAAAAATTATATTCCATAAGCTCAACCCGCGCTCTATCATTAAAAAGTGTCTTAATTAAAGAGTCCATTAATTAATTAATGACAGAGGGAGGCAGCTTTACATTGGGAACCAACAGCGGGCTAACATCTGTTAACAGCCTGTAACCGCAATTAGTTTTTGTTATCGTTACTCTGTGATATATATATATATATATTATATATATATATATATATATATATATATATATATATATTCATTGTTTGCTTGTATTATATTTTCGCTTGATTTCTCTCTGTCGCAATTATCTTCGCATTGAGTTGATAGCGAAAAGCGAAACAATGTCGAGAATTGCCAATTCAGAGCAATAATATATGTACTTATGTATGTACAGATGTACTTTTGAGTACCAAACTGGCCTCTGTTAAATTAGAAATGATAATATTTGTAGAAGAACTTGAATAACTTCATTATGGGGATTTGTTAAGTAAAGAGGATTTAGTAACCTTGGTTTTTATTATAGCCCAGACGACCTGGACTATAGAAAACAGACATAGGAATAAATCTTTGTAAGTTTGAGTGAAATCGGATAAGAAATATGAAAGTTTTTAAACAACAAAAATCTTCTCTCTATCTTTTTCACTCGCACTCAGCCTCCGCTCCGCGCTGGTTAGTTAAGTTTCAGACCTTGGTTTTAAACTCGACCCATGCAAAATTAAAGTACCTCTTTTTTTTGTTTAATTCTAATAGAAATACGAAAATAACCAAATATTTTATTTTAATTGAAAATACAAAAGAAAACTCTCTTTATGTATAAAATGAATTGTAATTTTAATATAATTGTTACAATCCCTGATTTCTATGTTTTATGTTTCAAAACAGTCTTTTATTTTTTAAGGTATTTCTTGAGTAAGACTTTCTTACTTGTTTATTTATTTATTATATTATAAATAATAAATAGGGGATTGCTTAATAATATAATATAAAGCGAGTAAAGCCAGTAGAAATATAATATTAATCCATTTAAGTATGCTTTTGCGTATATTGGCAGGTTTCGTATTGACAATTTATTAGAATATAATATAATGCATTTTAATTTAATTTAATTTAATTCAATTTAGTACAAAACTTAATTATTTATTCTACAGTCAAAAGTATAAAAATTATCAATTTTAAAATCAAAACAAATTTCTCTCTCTTTTTTGTCATTAATAACTTTTGACGACATATAATTCCCAATTTGAATTGAACTTGTATCGAACAGGGCCTAAAAGTATACACCAAATTGGTCACCTTCCAAGTCCCCATGTGTGTGTGTGCTAGTGATAAGAGCCAAAGCTGTTATCAATACACACCAGACTCGTCTGTCTGTATAGAATGGTAAAAAAAGGAAAATATTAATAAAAACAGAGCTCGAATAGTGACAATCAGCTACCTTTGTTAATGGCTTTTGGGACTGCTCTTTGCTTCAATTGAAGTTATTGCCCTTACCAAATGTGTCAGTCATCAGGAGAGTGGGTTTTTATTTGTATTTTCCTTAAAGCGTTTTGAGTGTACCTGTCAAAGATAATCCCAATCAAAAAATGGTTTCTTTTACACCTTTACCCTTTTGTTTCAATTAATACTTGGAAAATGATGTAGTTTTGTGCATAGTTAATTTGATTAGTTAATCAAAGAGGAGGAAACTATAATTTAATATACCTAAATGTGTTGAAAACGAACTAATTCATTAATATATTAACAACGTAGACAGCTTTTATTGTTATTAAATAGAAAAATATATACTTAACCATAATTATTTACTTTCTAAAAAGAATATACAGTTTGTTATGAAATATTTAAGAACCGATAGGGTTTTTATTTAAATTCAAGAACCTTGTACTTTGCATTAATTCCCCAAGTTGTCAAGTTGTCCCTCGCTGTGCTAGCTGCCTTTTTTTTCCAGGGGTTAATCTTGCCAATCTTGGCTAGTGTTGGTATTAACACAATTATTAAAGTCCCCACTTGAACATCGACCACAGGTGTAGGTGCCTTGTGATTGTGTTTGTGGTTGCTTTGGAGGCCAATCAAGGCCCCATTTTAAAGGCTGATATCGATAAAGATCGGCATGCAACCGGATGAGCCCAGGGAACATGCTGATGTTTGTTGTATGTTTTCGGAATTTTTTTTTTTAAGCATTTCCAAAGTCAAATCGTTTTGTTTCCACGGCTACAAATAAAGCGCACCTGTAAAAAACCACAAAAAATACCATTAAGGCTTGTTCCCTCCCGCATAATCTAAAGTCATTTTTTATAGCTTTTATTGGTTTTATTTGGCGCACTGGCCGATTAAAAAAAATATATATATATATATATTTATAGTGTAGAAAACCAACTTGTGTGTACTTGGTAAAGTTCTGTTTGTTTGTTTTTGGATGGAAAGTTAACATACATTGCGTTTTAGAACTATGAGAACTATGGGGTAAAAAAAAACTACAATTAATTTCCTATTTACAACAATTTTATTTATAAACTAATAGGGCAAGATCTGGGTTAACTATACTACCTGAAGATGTCACTTTTTGTATACATTTTGGTTCCTATATTCATAATACAAAATTATATTATATAATTATAATTAATTATATTTTATAGTTGTATATGATTTAATTTTTGTAATTACACCATTTCTAATAACATAATTGGTGACGATTATCGGTGTACAAAAGCTATAGTTCAATGTGCTCGACTGTGAGATACCTGGTACCCCGAAAAAACATTAAAAAAAATTATTACGTCTAAAAATACGATCTTTGTATATATATTATTACATTGTATGTGTATTTTTCTATTTACATAATTTTTTCTACCAAAAATCAAGCATTCTTTGAGACAATACAAACACTATAAGATGCGTAACGCCATCAGTTTTTGTCACTGTAATTTGTTCAATTACTACTTATAAATTTCTTTTTCAAAGAATCAAGTACTTGGGGACAACGCACAGTAAGATGCATAACGCCAAACCAATTGCTTCTGTTCCCTGCTCGATTTATATATACTTTTGTTAGGTGTTGTCTTTTTTCTATATTATATTAAGACTTCCTTATACCTGTCCCATATGTATGCAGCTCAAATCCTTAGAAATCACTGACTATTAGTGGTCATTACATTAATCAGACCCGGCATTACCTCCGCCTGAATGGGTCCATAATCGACGCGTTCGCCATCGACTACCAGAATGCCATCAGAGCTATGGGGTTCGATCCGGAATGCCCTGCAGGCCACCACCTTGATGAACGGATCCTCGCCGATGGGCAGGTGGGTGCCCGTGTTCAGGCTCAGCATGAAGTTCAGCAGCTGATGGCGACTCACTCCGCTCCGGATGATCACCAGGTAGATGAGGCCATCGCTCAGCCGGGATGCCGGCGCAAAGAAGACATCCGACGACAAGTGCGTGGTATAGGCGGCATGGACCATCACAAAGTCCCCGTCCTCACAGATCCAGCCGTCCTTGGCCTCCAGTGGCATATTCAAGCCCGGCAGAGTGCCCGATGGCACCAGTTCCGCGAACTCGGCATTGGCCGCCTCGATGCGTTGGCTCAGACTCATTCGACTGCGATTGGAGCGGAGACTGGGGCCACCCAGTGAATAGTAGGCGGTTCTCCTGGACATGGCCGAGTGCCAGCTATCGGCATTTTGCCGGTACACGGATCTATTCAGGGATATGGCATCCGCGAAGTGTTCGTCCTCCTCCTCGCCTTCCTCCTCCTCGGGTAAATCGTGAAACTCACTGGCGGCCTCTGTCCTAACCCCGGCATTGGGATGAGGACTGGCAGCCTTTCCGGTTGCTTCCGTCGCTTCCTTGGCCTGCTCCACTTTGGTTGTTTTACTGGGCAACTGGTAATAAACCTTGCCCTTGTATGTCCGCAATGTTATCAGACGCCTGATGGCCCACAGGGTGAATCTCTGGGCTCCAATCGATCTCAGGCGCTCGCTTTCGATATCAATGTCGGCTATCAGGCCCCAGCCCACCGACAAGAAGGAGTACATCACATATTGCTTGTCCCTGGATGCAATCTCCACCCTGACCACATCCATGGGCGTGCTCTTGCCGGCTATGCAGGTGAGAGTGGCATGCAGGATGGGCTTCGGCTCGTATGGCTCGTTGCAGTGATGGGCCACGCTCTTGGCCAAGCCATTGCCAGAGCCGCAGGGTATGATGCCCAGTGGTAGCTCCCGGCAGGCCCTTCGCCAGTCCATGCGCTCCATCAGGCCATTGAGCACCTCGTAGAACAGGCCATCGCCGGAGGCCACCACAATGCCCGAGTAGCGCTCCAGCAGGTCCTTCCGGGTGCGCACAAACTCCTTGGCATACTGCGGATGCGTGGTGATCTGTAGGTCATACTGGGCCTCCGCCTCGGTGAGCAGCGGCGCCACTTGCTTCTGAAAGAGCTCCCGTCCCTTGCCGGAGCCGGACTTGGGATTGAGCAGTATCAGCAGCTGCTTGCCGGAGTCACCAATGTGACTGGAGGAGCTGGAGCTGCAGCCGGCACTGCCTCGCTTATGCTGCCTTATGGTTCGATGCCACTGCTCGGCGGTGTGCAGATTGACGGCATAATCGTGGCTAGAACGAAACCGGAGTATCCTTAGGGTCTGCACTCGCCTCAGGGGTTTCTCCTTCTTCAAGTAGGCATATATATACAGATAGGCGCTATTGTCGCTATCCGGTTCCGGTGCTGCCTCCTCCGTCTGGACATTGGGATTCTTGCAGGAGTTTAGGCCACCGCGGGCCCGCTTCCGCAGGCGGGGTCCGTAGCGGGAGCCAATGATGTCATCGATCCTGATTAGCTGCTCGTTGATGTGATCATCCTCGTCCGTCTCGCGTCGCAGGTAGACACCCTCCGGGCAGAGTTTCACCTGGATTTTGATGCTCTGCTTCCTTCGATTATTGTCCACAAAGAAGATTTCGCTAAGTTCGTTGCTGGCTGCAGCTCCGTCCACTCCCGTTCCCGTTTCCGTTTCCGTTTCCGCTTCTGCTTCGGTTTCCATTTCCGCCTCCGAGGCTGTGGATATGGAGGTGCCAGGCGTAGTGACTTGCTCCTGCTCCTGCTCCTGACTGCTCTGGTCCAGTAGATTCATCTCCGTTTTGGCCGTCATTGTGTATATGTCTCAGCTCAGCTTCGGTTGGCTCTGCTTTTGGCACGTCTTTGACCTTGTCTTCACATGCAAAAAAATAAAAGCAAATCACACAAGGCACCGTGAATATATAAGGGTGTAATCAGGTGTTATATATATATTTGCCAACTTTGAAACTCGTTTATTTTAATTTGTTTCCTTTTTTAAAGCTTTATTTATTTTTTTTTTTGTGAAATTAGAGTTAAAAAACTGGTTTGTTGTGTGCTCTTTTTTCGCTGTTCGCTCAAGTCAATTATTATATGTGTGATTATTTTTTGTTTGCTTTTACTTTGTGCGATTTATGTGGAAATATACAAAGCTTTGGAGTCTCGGGTACTTTTTGGGCTTTTTCTTCTTTTGAGAGTTCACTTCAATGTTGTAAAAGAAACAAATAAAAACAATAAAAAAAAACTTATAGGAACTTAAACTAAGTTTACTTGGTTTGCTTAGTCCTTTTAAACTTTTGTTAAAAAAAAGTATTTTGTAAAAAATTAATAATTATTTTCTATAATTGTGCTTTGTTTACAATTTAACACATTTTTTATTCTTATAAAAAAATATATATTATGTTTGGGTTTCTGGAGTTTTTCAACCTTTTTAAACCTTTGTTGTATTTTTATATTTGCTTAAAGAAAAACTTATTCATTTTCTTTTTTCACAATTTAACAAATTTTTTTGTTATGTTTATAAAACGTTTGTTTAATTTTACGTGCAGTTTGCAGGTTATTAAATTTCTACCATAAGTTTTTTATGTGGTTTTTATATGTTTGCATCATCAGCCGAATTAATCTAGTCATATCATCATGACTTCTATTTATTTACTTTATTATATTTTCTTAAAGGAAAAAATATATACACTTGTGTGTTTTAATATTTAATAAATTAATTTATTGGATATTTTTGAAAACTATTTTATTGAAACATATTTACATATGTTTTATATTTTGTTAATGTTTTGATTTTGTTATTGTACTTGACTTAAATGTAATTTGTAATTTATTTATTTATTATTTATAATACTGGCGTATATGGTTATCTTTGCTTATTTTATTTTATTTTCAAGTGCTTAATTGATTGATCTTTAGTTTAATGAGATTTCGCCAGTTTCATGAGCTATATATTTTTTATTTTAAGGCAACTTTTGTGCCCGTTTTACATAGACCGATTTTATTGTTTATTAATAACCGGGCTCACGAAGCTAAATGACTTTACCAATTACGTATGTATATTGCTATTATTATTGTGCGTCGGGCATTACATTTAACTTTTTGTCCGCATGCGATCGCCGACTTTGAGTTGAGTTTATATATATATATTTATATGTACGATCCGATCCGATCCAATCCGATCCGGGTTGCGATCGCTTCCTGTGCGCTTGACACGACAATTCGTACTGAAACTATGAAACGCGCGGGTGAACTAACCTTATTTTCAATGGAGACTTGGCTTTACGATTGCATTGTTGCTTTTGGCTTTGGCTTTGCTTTTTGACTTTGCTTTTACTTTGACAGACACACACGCACCCCATATGTGCCCCACACACCCCATACACCCCACACACACATTGTTGTTGTATTGCTTTTGTTTTGTCGTGTCGAAATCTAATCAACACGTATCGTATTAATGAGATATTACTCGCTGCCTTTGCCTTTCCAGTGTCTTTATCTTTTCCAGTTGTTGTCCACCTGTTACAGTTTTATTTTTAACCCCAAATATATATATATTTTTCGATTTTTGTTTGGCTTGCCCATTAATAATAACAACATGTAGGCGGCATTTCTCTTAGTGTACTCAATGTTTGCTGTGTGGGTTACGAATATTTGTATTTTTGAGCTGCAATTGAATAATTTTCGCCTTTGACCTTGTGGCGAGAGCTTTCGGCTCGGCATTGCATTTCGTTAGGGGCAAGCTAAATATATTTTTGCTCTGTACAGTAACCACTCACTTTAACTATGAACATGATTTTCAAATTGTAAAAATATCGATATATGAATAAAGCATCGAAAGTCGATATAAAAATCGATATTTTAACATATGTATGTGCATTAAGTCTATATTTTGCCTGGTATGTATATGCATACATATAATAATATTCGAAAAGTGGACATATTTTATTATTTTACATAAATTCTTCAAGATTCAAATATTTTATCATTAATTAAAAAAAATTTTTCGATAATTAACTTTCGTTAATTCGATATGATATTAATAATGTGCGATTTTTTGAAAAATTTGATAATGATATATTATATTAAATACATTTTTTAAATTAAAATTTAATATTTTTCGATATTTAAAAATTCTATGTATTACAATTTTCGATATGATATTCATAATCGGATATTTTTTGATAATACTATTACCTTTAATTTCGTTTAAAACAAAATTTTATAGAAAACGAATATTAATATTTACTAATATAATTATAAAATATAATACATGTTTACTGTATTATCGATAGATTTTTAATGGCGACATTTTTCTATCGATATACAATCTTAGTATTAAAAGAGTATCACTGTTTAGTACAATCGACTTGAGGGCCTATACTAGTTTTCTGTTATTTTCCTATGGATTAACTATGAAATACTTTCTGTCTTAATGATTTGCAAAAAGAGGTTATCCTTTTCTTAGGCTACATGGGTTCGTTTTTGTGAGTATCCACTGTACACTCGCTTTCCACGTGCAATATAGTCAAGTATATTCACAATGCATTAGTTACCTTACATAGACGACACTCGGCTTCCATTCATTCATTCACTCACTGCTTCCTCCTTCATGTTGTTTCCCTTTTTTGTTTTATTTGTAATCAATAATATTGCGTGGGATAAATGAGTAATACTATATAGAGTGTCAATTGGCCTGCGGGCCTAGTGTTTCTCCACTTGTTGCGCATACGTCACGTTTGTCCTACGATGTTATCGCTTATCAGCTGTCCTAACGATAACTATGCTGCATTATGACTCATGCCATGAGCCCTCGGAGTTCATAGGAAATGTCACGAAATACCTACAAGCTTTTCCCAATAAAAAATCGAACTCCTTCACACGTGATATATAATATATATAGTAAACTTTGATATGGCTTGTCAATCTCTGGTTTAAAGGGCTCATCATAAATAAATTGCGATTTCTTTGGAATAATTAAATTGAACTTTTTTCGCTTAGCCACTAGCAGGTGTACAAATCGAGTACATTTTTAATATTTTGTTGGTGTTTTCTTCGGTTTTTATTTGCTTTTAAATTGCGCTGCGAGCTGCTTGTTGATATCAGTAAAAGGAATAAAGATTGTATGAATTGTGTTGATTTTGTGTGGTGGTCATTCTTGGACACATACATAATACAGTGGAGTCTTTTGTTCGAATGGCATCAGGAAATATAAATTGTAAAAAATAATAAGAATACAAACTAATAATAATCCTTAAGTGTAAGGAAAACAAGCAGTTACCAGATAGCTTTTTGAATTCAAACCAAAAGAAGTATTCTAGATCTGTTGGCTGGAGCCAACAGCATAAATTTAATGAATGAATTCTTGTTAGTATTTCTGGTACATTTTTAGCATGCAAATGTTAATGTTTTATAGATACAATTGTTTAAACTTCGGCGTGTAAAATAATTAAATATTATTAAAAACAAACACACCTAACTACGCATTAATTTTGAACCCTATTGACGTACTTAATTTATATCTGCCTTTATTGGTTTTACTGTAATTTAAATTGAAAGCTACGCCTTGTAAAAAAATACACGTCAAAATGGAATTTTTAATGGGCTTAAAACGTTTCGGTGAGTGATTCATGGAAGGTTTTTCGTGTTCGCACCTACGTATGAATGTACATGAATCAGACCAAAAAAAATTAATTGAAAAAGACATATAGGCCAGACCCATGGATATATGTTTGTTTGTGTATACACTCCCCACTTGCCTTTGCAATTATAATGTAATTTGTCTTAAGGAATATTCTGTGTTTATTTATTACTATCATTTCAAGGTTTGCTCAAGGGGAAAAGCTCGAACAAATAGAAATTACATATAGGCAATGCACTTCCCCATTGTTATACTTGATTTCACTTGTTCTGGTTTATCGTTTCTTGACCTACATACATTACTATTTCAATTTACTTTGGTTTTTAGTCTCAATTGTTTGGAAATAAAACTGTAGTTGCATGAGGAGCATTTTGGATCCAAAGAGACTCCTATGTATTCATATCAAAATATCGAAAAAAGACCAATTATGTATCTATTATAAAAGAAATCCATATATTTCTAAGTAATGTCTATCAAATTGTCTTTAAAGTTTTCTTCAAATTAAAATTGATTTAATAATTTCAATCAATTTTTATAAACCATTTTCTTGTATTTCATAATAATGAAAAATATTTATATAGATGACATATTTGCTTATCAATAAATCCCTAGAACCTGAAATATTTCGTTTAGATAAAGATGGAAAACGATTCTTGCTTGATGCAATACAAATTGATAAAGTGTAATTCTTAGAGTACGTGGAAAATAAAACATTATATCTATTTATACGAATTCATGAAAATAACTCACACACAAGATTCAGATAATTAGGAAATCAAGAAATACTTGGTTTTTTACTCACTGCAGCAAAAAAACTTCACAGATAAAGAGTTCTTTCATCACTGAACTGATTGATTTGTGCGGAGAAGTTATCAATAGGGAGAAAGAGTAACAGAAGGAACAGAATCGTTTAATTATTGCCAATTTAATACTGCGCCTATTATTGTTTTTCTTCCTTCTTCTTCTGCTATCTTGTTCTCTCTATATTGATAACTCTTTTTTGTTTTCAGGCCATTGGAGAGCTACGAAGGTCATACATTCCCTCTAAAAAATATACTCCCTTGTTGGAATTAATTTTAGTTTGAAAAAGTGTAAACAGTTTTTAAAACGTTTATGGAGTAGCTTTTGGGATAATCGAAAATATCGATAATATATGATAAAGTTGATTTACTAATAAATCTTTAATCGTTTGGGATTTATCGGATCATAATTATAACCAAAAAGAGACAAATAAATTACTTATACATAATAATTTTGAATACTTTTTGATAATATCGATACTTTAACCAAAACTTCGATAATTTAACATAAAAGTAGATATTTTTAGATATGATAATAATTTTATAAATTCGATATTTCGATATTTTCGATACAAAATATCGAAATTTCCTTTCGATATACATTCTTACATCTCTCTTAAATCTTAGTAAAGTAAACATAGTCATAAATAAACCCCAAATTAGTTATGAAAATAGCCATAATCTGTATGCTACAAATTTAATTACTTGATGGGAATTGATTGTTAAAAAGAAAGTAATTTTAGTTGCCGGGGCAGAGTTGAAAAAACCCACCAAGGCAATCGACAACAGAAAGCCCTGACAGCTTTTGCCATTGTTCACTTCAGTTCAGCGCAAGTTTTGTAGGGCGCACGAATTATAAACAAAACAATAACAGAAGACAGAGACAGAGGCTGGCAAACAGACTGGAATATACTCGCTTTGCACTCGCCACTATTTGTTTTATATTTTTGTATTTTGTAGAACGAGTATCTGGCACATGTTCATATCTCGAGCAAAAGGTTCATTTGTCCGGTGGTGTCTCAAGATCCGGCAACAACTTCCACTCTTCTTTCGCTAGTAATTCAATTTTACAGATTGCTTGTTCCACTTTTCATCTGTTCTGTGATATATGTTAAATATATTTATTAACAATTGTTGCTTACTCCTCTATCCATTCCAGTTCTGTGATCTGTGAACCTGCGCATTATGTGGAGCATTATGTGGCGATCTTAGGAACGCGGAAAAAGGATCAATTTACACGCAGTAATTAAAAGGAAAAGAAACATTTTGCCGACTAACTGGCCCATCGAGATCCAGGAGATCTAGGAGGCAAGACTAAGGATTCGATTCGGGACACGGTTGGGTGCAATAGACCGAGACTGGTTCTTCGTCAGCAGAAGATGACCCTGACCACAACGACCACTGCCTCATCAGCCGAGAGCCAAGCGAAAATGGATGTGAAGGGCGGCGACCCGCTGCCCCCAGGCGAAGAGAATCTGCCCACTTCCGAGATGGATCTGCTGGCAAAGCTGGAGGCGGCCAACAAGCTCATCGAGAGCGATGCCAAGTCCCTTAACTCTCTGCACTCAACGCACAGTCGCAAGAACTCGGACACGAGTCAGATAAGCCTCACGTCGAGTAAGTAACTTGCCATCAAATGTCTTAAAATGGTATATTTAAATTAGAACTAGGGATGTGCATCAAATATCAATGCAATATCGATATATATGTGATATAATTTAGCTTTATTCATGCATATAAAATATTTAAATGCTAAGCCGACGATCTTAAAAAAAAAAGATACTTAACGCCCTACGGAAATACTCTCAAAATACATCCAAATAACTTACGAAATGAGGCAGTTCTAGCTCAGAATGATAGGAATATATATCAGAAGTAAAAAACCGATATAATATATCTTTAAGGATTTCCTATCGCAAAATATAGAAAACTTTGCTTTATCGAACTTTTAAATATCGAAAAATATTGCATTTAACATTAAAAAATCGATGTTATAGAAAAATATCAAAATGTTGTGTTATTTGTAAATCTTTTTTGATTATATTTCTACGACATATAAGATAAATGATATATATTTATCGCAACGTTAAGATATTTTTTTGTATATCGACTTTACCGATAAATTCCGATACAGCATAGATATACCGATATTTCTTCTACTTTGTATTATTTACTATTTAACATAATTTTTATTTGTTTAATTTTAAAGGCGGCAACTCGGTGGCCGAGGAGGATGTATGGACGACGTGGGCCACCATTTTGTATGACTGGGATGGCGCCCTCAAGCGCAAGAATCCCTGCGTGAGTGAGCTAGTTCGTCGCGGAATTCCGCACCATTTCCGGGCGATTGTGTGGCAACAGCTGAGCGGAGCGGCCGAGGCCGACAAGAAGCAGTATGCCGAGTATATAAAGGCGACCAGTGCTTGTGAGAAGGTGATCCGGCGGGACATTGCACGCACCTATCCCGAGGTGGACTTCTTCAAGGAGAAGGACGGACCCGGCCAGGAGGCCCTGTTCAATGTGATCAAGGCGTATTCCCTGCACGATCGCGAGGTTGGCTACTGCCAAGGCTCTGGCTTCATCGTCGGCCTGCTCCTCATGCAAATGCCCGAGGAGGAGGCCTTTGCCGTGCTGGTGCAGATCATGCAGCAGCATCGGATGCGTCACATGTTCAAGCCATCGATGTCGGAGCTGGGACTGTGCATGTACCAGCTGGAGAGCCTGGTGCAGGAGCAGATACCGGACATGCACATACACTTCCAGCAGCAGGGCTTCCAGACGACCATGTACGCCTCCAGCTGGTTCCTCACATTGTACACCACAACGTTGAATGTGAATCTCAGTTGCCGCATTATGGACGTTTTCCTCAGCGAGGGCATGGAGTTTATTTTCAAGGTGGCATTGGCCCTGCTCCTTACCGGAAAGGAGACGTTGCTCTGCCTGGACATGGAGGCCATGCTAAAGTTCTTCCAAAAGGAGCTGCCCGGTCGCGTGGAGGCCGACGTGGAGGGTTTCTTCAACTTGGCCTATTCCATTAAGTTGAATAGCAAGCGCATGAAGAAGATGGAGAAGGAGTATCAGGATCTCAAGAAGAAGGAGCAGGAGGAGATGGCGGAGCTAAGGCGGCTGCGACGGGAGAATTGCCTGCTGAAGCAGCGCAACGAGCTCCTGGAGGCCGAGAGTGCCGAATTGGCGGATCGCTTGGTGCGCGGACAGGTGTCCCGGGCCGAGGAGGAGGAGACTAGGTAAAGCTTAACTAACACCTTTAAGTAATTGGAAAATGTATTTACCATTTCGATCTCCTTAGCTTTGCCATTCAGACGGAGCTAATGCAGCTGCGACGATCCTACCTGGAGGTGTCCCATCATCTGGAGAACGCCAACGAGGAGGTACGGGGCCTTAGCCTTCGACTGCAGGAGAATGTGAGTATTATATCTTAGTGAGCCCATACCCTTGTCCTTGTCCTGTAACTAAAATTGAATCTGTTGCTAATCTTCTATATATTCTTTTCTATTTTATTTGATTTCTTATGGTTGTGGTGCTTCAAATTACACACAAACACACCCACCCATACACACACAAAATATTCGCTTTAATCCATAAAAATTCAATATAAATCAAATTCAACAAAAAATAAATACTTAAAAAACAAAACAGAATGTGTCCATCGACAGCGTAAGTACAATTCTCGTGACTATGTTTTGTAGTTTGTGATTGAAATTAATTATATAGTTTATTGCATGTTTTCAAATAAAATAACATTTAAGTTTCTGAATCATTATATATCAGAAAATATCACATGTACAATTAAAATATCGATAATATCGAAAAATATCAAAAAATAATAACTACATTGGTTGATAAATAGAAAAATGATTTAAATTATTCGTGTTTTTTCCTATTCTATTCTATTGTTCCTACAAAAACAAAATATATTTGTTACACATATATTAATATCTTAAAATATCGAGTTATATATCAAATGTATTATCAATTTATCGATTTTAAATATTCTTTCTTTACTTAATTTGCAGCATTTAAATTTTGATGATATGTTTTTGATATTTCGATCACACAAAATAGTCTTTATTTTACTTAATTAACAATAGCCAAAATATGAATATACTCATGAGTTTGTAAAGCTTAAACAATAAACACCTAATTTATTTCTTAATATATATTTACCCATAACGTTGCTTGACCTTATCAACTTTTACTACAAACAATATAACAATATATATTTATTTATTAAGGTCTCCTTAACATCTTTGTAACAAAAAGCTTTTGTAATCATTTGTATCTTAGCTACTAACCACACAAAAACATACTCTGCTTGCCCAAATAATCAATTACGAAATATTTCCCTTGCCCAGATGAAAAACTAATTTCTTATTTAATTTTTCCCAAATATAGAATAACTCCAGACAGTCATCCATTGACGAGCTCTGCATGAAGGAAGAGGCTCTGAAGCAGCGCGACGAGATGGTCTCCTGTCTGCTGGAAGAGCTCGTCAAGGTGCGCCAGGGTCTCGCCGAGAGCGAGGATCAGATCCGTAACCTCAAGGCCAAGGTGGAGGAGCTGGAGGAGGACAAGAAAACGCTGCGGGAGACGACGCCCGACAATTCGGTGGCCCACTTGCAGGACGAACTGATTGCCAGTAAATTGCGCGAGGCGGAGGCTTCGCTCTCGCTGAAGGATCTCAAGCAGCGGGTCCAGGAGCTGAGCACCCAGTGGCAGCGTCAGCTGGCCGAGAATCAGCGCAGCGAAACCGAACGCACCACCAATGCGGTGGACTCCACGCCCAAAAAGCTGCTAACGAACTTCTTCGATAGCTCCAAGAGCAGCGAGCATACACAGAAGCTCGAGGAAGAGCTGATGACGACACGCATTCGGGAGATGGAGACGCTCACCGAGCTCAAGGAGCTGCGCCTTAAGGTAATGGAGCTGGAGACGCAGGTTCAGGTGTCCACCAATCAGCTGAGGCGGCAGGACGAGGAGCACAAGAAGCTCAAGGAAGAGCTCGAAATGGCCGTCACCAGGGAGAAGGATATGGCCAACAAGGCACGCGAACAGCAGCACAGGTGCCATTTATATTAATTGATATTTTGTAACCTACATATATATTGCAACTCTTAAATATATTTGTAGATACTCGGATCTGGAATCTCGCATGAAGGATGAGCTAATGAATGTGAAAATTAAATTCACCGAGCAGAGCCAAACGGTGGCCGAACTGAAACAGGAAATTTCCCGTCTGGAGACCAAGGTTCGTGTTGGAAATTTACCTATTATATAGTTACCTTAATTAACTTTTTTTAAATCTTATTAGAACTCGGAAATGCTCGCCGAGGGGGAACTGCGTGCCAATCTTGATGACTCGGATAAGGTGCGTGACCTGCAGGACAGGCTGGCCGACATGAAGGCAGAGGTAAGCAAGGACAGAAATTTATATATTTTATCCGCAGCACTTGTTGCTAATCAAATCCAGCCTTTGCTTTTCCGTTTCGGTTATATTTTAAGTTTACAATTTTAAGTTTTATTCAAATTATTCAAATGCCAGCAGCAACAGCAGCAGAACTAGCATTTCTTAAAAAATAACCCCCTGCACACATATCACATTTCACTCAAATATCACTAAAATTCCGATAATCAGATTACTTACTGCGGGACTGGAATTCATTGTTTAAAATATTGCTACTTAAAAATGCTATATGCAGGCTAGTTAATTATTAAAATAATTTATTATTATTAAATAAATATTCGTCTTTGCTCACATTCAAATATGGAGAAGAAGGAAAAGGCTTTTGAAAAGTCATGCCAGATAACAAACATCTGCATAATATGGCAATTAAAATATAAGGGCGTTATTCATCTTATATATTATAAGTTCTTGGGTTAGAAGCACAAGCTGTCTTCTCAAAATTTCATAAAATAAAGCTCTTACCGTGCTATATTGGTTTTAAGTCAACAGACTAACATTTATTAATAATAAATTAATATTTTAATACATAAAGTATCGGGCTCCAAAAGTAGGCCAGATTTTAAAAAAGCAAAAGCACTTTTTTTTTTAATCTCTCCCGCTATCTGTTGTGGCATAATTCTAAAACATTTTCAGTTTGCTCAGCTTTTACGCTTTTCTGTGATTTTCATTTTGGTTTTAAAAATATTTTTCGTTTGGTTACATATTTTTTTAATCACATTGTAAAGCCAAGATAATAATCTTGTATGTATTTCTCATTGAATTTTCTTTCTCACACGAAAAAAAACCAAACAATATGCGTTGTTTTTTTGGTTTTGCTATATATATATAGTATCCCACGCCAATAACCAGCCCTGACACTGAGCCGTGGAAATGGATAAGCTAAACTAATCTTAACACAACCCAAAACAAAAAAAAAACCAAATGAAAAACTATTCAATGAAATCTCAACTAAAACAAAAACAAAAACTAATTTACAAAAGAAAAACAAAAATATTACAAATTCAAAGTCAAAATACAAAAAATTACCGAATTACAAACCCCAGAAAAAGAAAAATACAACCTGAAGCTCGTGTGAAGCCATAATTGTCTTCTAATCTAAATTCCCGAATAAACATATTTAAACCTCAACCTCAAGCAGCAGGCCAAAGCTTCGAACTACATTCAGGTCTCTATAAATTATAAAACTGCTCAAAGCATTTTCCGTATTAGCTTGAAGCGTATTTGTAGCGTTTTTCCGCCCTTCCGTACTGACTATAGCTTGCACGGTTTATATAGTTCCTCAAAACGTTATGATTCAGTGATCATTAAATCCCATTCGAATTTCTAACCAGCATGGATTTGCATGAATTTTAACTTTACCTTAATAAGTTAATGTTAAAAGAAATATACAAGGAATGTTTAACATGTCTTTTTTAATATTGCAAAATTATAAAGACTTTTTATTTAAGAATCATTTAAGTAATATACATTAATTAAAAAGAAACCAATTCCAACAAGGGCCGGTTTCTACTCTGTTAAAGTCTCAGTTAGCTATCTGACCGAAAAAGTGGAATACAAGATAAACTTATCTTTATCCGAACGAGAAAGTTTAA
Source organism: Drosophila bunnanda (assembly GCA_035046265.1). Lineage (NCBI taxonomy): Eukaryota > Metazoa > Arthropoda > Insecta > Diptera > Drosophilidae > Drosophila > Drosophila bunnanda. Next base: position 266,104 of record JAWNOB010000025.1, on the reverse strand, counting down.
CAGAGTGCTGTTGAGCACCAAAATGTGCTGTAAGGTGCTAGCAAATCGATATTAAGTACAATATTTTTGTCGATGGAACTTTTCTTCTATATATTTATATACACATTTCTATGTTAAATATCCTGAAGTCATTTATTTATTTTCCTTTATTTTTATAAACCCTTAAAAACTTGACAGAGAGTCAGAGTTTTTGTTAATGGTACCTTTCACATAAAAAAATACTTTGTCTGTAAAATTTTAACGGTAGCTTTTTAGAATAATTTTTTACCAATTTTATTTCTTATACCTTCCAAATGTAATTGATTCGCTCAGTGTAGATAGACTTAACAAGAGCTTTCAGCTAATATTCGAACCTCAGTGAGTGTTAAGTTGTAACTCATTTGAACTTATCAGGAAAACTTTTAGGGCTAAGGTAAAAAATAACGCTAATTATAGATTTGAGCAGCGTAGTTTACTATAATTTTAAAGGTATTTATTTTTACCTATATGAGGAAACTGATTTCCTATAATAAACATGATTTAAATCTACACAAACTCTTAGTTTGAATGAAACTTATGGACTGAACTGTCTTAAACATTTCATTATTTGTTTTTTTTTTTTATTATTATTTTGTGAGCAATAGTAAGTTAAGAATAGATTGATGATATTTCCCCGTTAAGTTATAAGTAGTTGTGGCCTGAATTTAATCGACTTTCGGTGTTGTTTGTATTATGATCATTGGTCATTGTCAAGACATCAAAAATTGACATGATCTGCTGACAGCAGTTGATGCTGTGTTTTGACACGAGTTTGTTTTTCAGCCTCGCTATATATTTAATACTATAGTATATGCTAAATAGTAGCTATGCGAATATTAAGAGGGAGTGTTTTTTATATTATTATTATTATTCTGCACGCTTGCATGCTTTGGCCTTAGCCTTAACTGACATATTTATAGCAATCAATCACCTAATCTATTAGATATTTAAGGCACGTTTTAGATTTTAATGTAAACAAAGTTATATGTGTATGTTTTTCTTATATGTAACAACAAGACTGAAATTACTTCATTTATTTTACAATTATGAAAGATAATTAGCAGCAATATCAAGTTTAGTTTTGAAGTTCAGACAATTATTTTGAACAAAATAAAAGTAACAATTGTTTGATGATTTTAATTAATACCTTAAAAACAAACCATTGTTACTTTTAATTTGTTTAAAATAATTGACCTATATGAAGGTTTTATTTAATATACACAATTAAAAATTAAACTTTATTATTATCAAATGCAGGTTGTTTGTAGAGTAAGTACTCTATATTAAATACTATTTGAATAAAAATGTCAAAATTTAAAATATCTTTTAAAACGTTGTTATGGTTTTTTTTAGCTTTAAAATTAGGCTTAAAACAAGTTTTAAAAGTACTTTTAAGTGGTCAAAATTTAGCTAAAAAATTAGTTTGCAATCCAGTTTCCTTTAATTTTCAAAGAAGTTTATAAATTTCGTCTTGTACATATGTTGTTGAACTCGTTTTTTAGATATATATATATATATATATATATATATACATGTATTATATTATATTTTACATATATTCTTTTAAATATTTGAATTAACAATTAATTTTTAAATTTAAATATGTATAGCTGACGGCACTGAAGAGTCGCGGCAAATTTCCCGGCACCAAATTGCGCAGTTCGTCATCGATACAATCGATCGAGTCCACGGAGATCGATTTCAACGATCTGAATATGGTGAGGCGTGGCAGCACGGAGCTGTCCACATAACCTAACTCTATCTATATATACATCGAGGGATATATATATGTGATTACGGATCAGCGACCGCGACATCGGGAACAGGAAGTACATGTTTAAGATGGAGAGGCAGGATTAAACAGCAGATTAAGTACTAGTTGCAAGCCCATTACAATATTATTATTTATGTCTAATAATCTGTTTAAATTTTAATCTATTCACATATTTAATTTTTAATATACAAGCATATTTTTTTTTTGCAATCATTTTATTTCTGTTAAGTTTTACAAATCAAAAACACTCATATTTATTTATTTTAAAACCTAATTGAAACGATATTGTGGCTAAGAAGTCGAGAAATGAGTTGAAAAAGCATGAAAGTGGTAATATATATTTAAATATATATATTATAATATTTTTGTTTGCATTAAAAAAAAAAGAAGAGTTAAGCCGATTTGCGAAATTTGTTATAATTCGTTATGTGAAAGTTTAAGTTCTCAAACTTTTCAATCTTGGATTCATATTTTAAAATTTTTACAAATGGTTTTTAAAAACGTGAATTTAATAATATTTTTTGTTTAAGAAAACCGTTTTTTATACCGTTTTATTTTATCCAAATTAACTGTAAGATACAAAATCCTTAGTTTATTTGGTTTTTTTTTGTGTAATAATAATATAATATAATATAATTGAAAGTTGATCAGCGCAGATACTTCCAAATGTTCTTGTCAATATATTATTTTATCGATCTTATGACCATATAATAGGATATAGTCTTCCAATGCTTGTGTTTTAAATAACCCTTTATTTGCGTATTAAAATGTAGATAATATTTACAGTATTTCAAGCTTTCACATCGAATTTCCATGAAAACCATCAAATTTCGCAAATCCTAATCGGTTTAACATCAATTTTTGACTCAAATATTTCACTTATTTTGTACATTTATCGATAAGAAGAGGCAACTGTTTCCATGATGCGATTAGCCGACTTAGAGAGTATTTTGGCGATCACCTTAGATTGTAGCACATAGGCAATGCAATGAATTTTATATAAACCCAAAAAGAAAACCCATCCCGAAACCCATTCCCAGCCACCACCTACGAGTCACTTTAAGTGTAAGTTTTAAGCGCATCAAAAAATTCTTTAAAAAAAGAAAACGTTTTTAAAATCAATCAATATCCGATTTTTAACAAGAATAATATGTACACTTATTTTGGTTTTTGATTTTAATTTCCCCCCAGTAGGCTGAATACATTTAATAACACTTGAATGAATTTTGTAACTCGTAATAGCCAATAAGCTAAACCAATCTTGACACACACACGATTTATAATAACAAACAAAAACTAAAAAAAAAAAACAACCAAGTGCGAAAGTAACAAAGTAACAAAAGCGTTGCCAAATTGCAAAATAATTATGCAGCATCAGAAACTGAGGAAACGAAAAGAAACAAAATAATGATACAACTATTCAAAATAGTTAAAAACGATATGTGAAAGAATCACGGAACTTCATTTAAGAACGATATTAAGATAGCGATTTACGATATTCACGCACTACTCACGATATTCAAAACAAGATAAATATGATTTATATATATGGTTCCTTTTTACTCATATTCGGGCAGCTTGACACTAAAATCGATAACAAGCAATCGAACGATATGCGATTGATGATAAACGATTACCGATTTACGATTAAAACAATTATTCATTTAGTTTGAACTGTTGTTTTCCATGTGCAATATATATATATTTTTTTAATATTTTATATCAAGTTTTTATTTTCATTCGTTAATCATCCAACTCATGACGTCCTCAGTGTTTAGGTTTATTAATTATCAATTAATCGATAAACTTAATTTGTGTAATTCCAAACAGACAACAAATCGATATAATGTGTTTTTCGTAGCGTGTAAGAAAATAATGCTGAAGAATGATGTTACAAAACTTTTTTGCTATGTTAACTTTAAGTATATATCGCTGAACTGTTCGAATTTTATGTTCAAACGCGAATAATGCATTAACATTAATGAACGAACTATGCAATGTACAATATATGTTATATGTATATTTCTGCGGCAAACAACCATTAACTGTCCTTAAAGAAGGCTGGTGGGGCAGTATTATTAACGATCAGCTCTGCAGTTGACAGACTATTATTTAAACATATTAAACACATTCCCCAAGTCAATAAATTTCCCCATCAGCCGCAGAGGAGACTTTCCGAGACCGGGATAGAGCAATGCGATATTATTGGCGACTCTAGAATTAATTGCGTATTACTTATGTTATGGCAAGCGAAAGCACAAATTAAACGATATATTATTAAACTAGTTAATATGAGTCTAAGCCCCATTTATGTATTTTGCGATATATGTTTGTAGAGGATATAATTATGTAGAGGAATCTGTGCGAATTTCTGTTCAACAAAATTGAAGCTCTCTCAAATAATTAATCGAGAATAATGTTGAGGGATCTAATTTCGATGTAATTTCCCTTGTCAGCTTGATAAATGCATGTGAATTGTTAAAATACTTCATTGGTCTATAAATATATCAATTGCAATCCGTGTTTGTATTTGAAATATTGATCGATTCACACAGCTTCCCTTTTTATTTGCACTTATTTATTGTGATTATTCGTTTCACCGATTGTTGACCATTCTTATTGTAAAGCTGAGTGACGCCGAGAGAAATATATGTAAATCCAAGCAAAGAAAATTCTGAATCACAAATGAAATGAAATGTATGTAGTTGGCAGACAACAAAAATAAAACCACAAATAGTGTTAAATACATTACATATGCAACACACAAAGAGAAACAAAATGTATACATATATACCTACCTACCTATATCAATATAACGATAAAACTGAAATATTGAAAAGCAAAAGAGCTGGAAAGGTAAAATTCAACTTAATATACAAGATCAATAAAAATTCAACGGATATGCATACAAAATGAAATCAAAGTTACAACAATTTGTAGTATTAAATAAATAAAAATGAAAAGCAAATCAGAGACTTGTATTTATTTGAACATATTAAGGAAATTATTTCAGCTAATTTATTAAACCCTTTTGGAGCTTCCTTTAAGGTAAATCAGTGACTATTGCGCATTTCTTGATCAAATGAAAGTGCAAGTTAAGCGCTAAAATATATATATTAACAGTTCCTTTTTAGGCCAGTACGTCTAGACTTGGCTAGCAAATATTTTTATTTGTTCTTGTTGCTAATAGATTTATCCAATAAGTGTGGCGAAACCTGTGAGAATTAGTGTTCAAACAATTTAAACTCATCGCAAGTGATTCATTGGGAATATTGAACCCTGGATGGGAGAGCTAATTGCAGTGTACTTTCCCTTGTCTGCTTGATAAGTGCCTGAAATTGTGAATACACCTCTTTTGATAAATAAATTAAACATGCGAACCTGGGGGACAACGGCCTTTGGGCCACAGACGATAAAGATTTGTTGGCCCAATCTCAATCCTTTGAAGCCAATTAATTAGTAAGCACACAATAAATTATACTTGATGCAAATAAAACAATTTGAAAGCCGTCAATTTAATTAGTATTTATGAGTTGCAATTAATTTTTCACATTATATGAGAGAATAAGGGAAAGAATAATGCCTTCTTAAAACTTAGTGAAAAGAAATTATATAGGATTTTGCTCAGAAATTTTAGTAATTCATTTTAAATTTAATTTTATATATATTGATTTATTTGTTCAATGAATTCTACTATATTAATTCAATTTAATCTCATTGAGAGGTCTAAGCAATAAATAATTTTTACTCAATTAATTATATGGAAAATAGCCACTTATCAGGTAAAAAACTAATCGTTGATAACCCTTACACTTACATTTCAGACTACTTAAATATATGTGCATTATGTATACAGTATATTATTGAATATTCCATACAAACCTGCACGTGCTGGCGGCGGAAACTGGTATAAATAATAAGAGAAGCAATTTAATCGTTAAAGATTTTTATAGCCAGCACCTATAGGGTACCAATTGATGTTTCTCAACATATAGATAGCAACATTTGTTGTTATTCGGTTGTTGCGCAATATGTACCTAGCAATTGTCAACATTTGTCAACTTTTCTTTTGCCTTGCGATCTATTTAATTGAAGTTTTTCTAAATTTTAGCCTAATTATACTTAAATTAAATTAAATTATGGTTTTTGGTGTTCCTTTAAAATTTACCCACAATAATTTGGGTACCGGTAAGTTTTTATATTTGTTATATAGTTCCCTATTATTATTTTGATCTATTTAATGACTTCCACGAAGCATTCCAAGTAAGCAATAAAACACTATACTTTGTATATATTTTTTTTTGTTTATTTTTTAGTGCATTTATTTAACTAAAGAGTATATAGTATGTATATATAGTTTAGGATTAATGTTAATTATTTAATATCATTAAGAAATACATGGGTAGGGATTTGTTTTCTGTCTCTCAGAGGAGTGATTTGATACTAGAGCTTTGTCTTCTTTATTTTGTAGGGGGATGTCTTTTTGGGTTCTTGCTCTTACATATGCCTGATCCCTTAGGATCAGTAAAAAAAAACGAAAAAAAAACTCACTAAAACCTAAATAACAGCAGCTGAAAAAAAAAAACAAATATATAAAAAGAATATCAGCAAGAGGAGGGGCTGCCTTAGAATAGTTCATTCATTAATCTGGTGTCTACATTTCTGTCTTTTCTGGGGGAAAATACGTTATAAGGTAAACTTGAGTGCGAGCTTTAATTACGCCTAAAATCTAAGCCTACATAATGCTTCGTATAACTTCGGGTGTTGTTCGGGTTCGATGTTCGGGTAATCAGTGACGGGTCAGATGGATCAAGGTGTTTTTTAACAACAATCGATAAATCGATAACAAATCTTTCGCAGCGGAAGCGGAAGTGGTTTCCGCTCACTCATCCAGGCAGATGGTACGCAAGATGGCCTCCACCACGGAGTAGGGATCGCAGTTGGAGCTGGGCCGGCGATCCTCAAAGTAGCCCTTGCCATCATCGTTGACGCCACGGGGAATGCGTATGCTGCATCCGCGATTGGCCACTCCAGCGCTGAAGTCATTGATCGAGCTCGTCTCATGCTTGCCGGTCAGACGACGGGCATTGTCCTGACCCTGCTTGGGATCATAGGCGCGAATGTGACGCTCGTGGCACTTGGATAGCTTGGCCACAGCCTTCTCAATGTCCCGGATGCCGCCATCTTCGCGCATCGCCTTCGTGGAGACATTGGTGTGGGCCCCGGCGCCGTTCCAGTCACCGGGCATGGGCTTGGGGTCCAGAGTGGAGACAATCTGTAATTTAGGAGTGAAAATATTAAACACAAGAATAGGAAGAAAATATCTACACAAGTAAATAATTTTAAGAATGATTTTTAAATAGTTTTATAGTTAAGAGATATTAAAACTTACACCAAACTCCTCGGATATGCGGTGCAGCAGGAATCGGGCCATCCAGAGGTCATCGCCAATGGAGATTCCCACGCAGGGTCCCACCTGGAACTCCCACTGGGCGGGCATCACCTCGGCGTTGGTGCCGGAAACCTTGATGCCGGCGTACAGGCAGGCGCGGTAATGGGCATCCACAATATCGCGGGCATAAACCTGGACAAGGAACAAAATGATAATCAGCTTCCATTTAGCAACAGTTATCGGCAAAATGCTCGATAAATAATCGATTCTCAAAGAAGGATGTTGCCCTACATCAATTTCATTTTAAATATGAAGTTACACTATTTTTTCAAATTTCTGATTTAAATTGTTGAACTTTTTCTTATAAAATACTATTGTATAGCTATATAGATATTGGAAAAAATGTTGACAATGATAGTAATATTCTTTGATCTACTCTCAATCTCTACATGTCCCAGAAATCGTACAAATTAAGTATTTTTTTTCCTTGTAAATGCAAGCATCGAAAACATATCGAAAATGTCTTGGAAAAATCCCTTTAACACCACTCAAACTCACCTTGTTGGCGCCAACACCGCAATAGTAGGGTCCCTGGGGTCCTGGGAAACCGTTCTTGGGCCAACCCAGCGGATGACCATCGAAATCCAGGAAGGTGTACTCCTGCTCGATGCCGAACCAGGGCTCAGCATCCAGACACTTGTTGGCCACCTCCAGGCAGGTCTTGCGCTTGTTGGTGTCCGTGGGGGTGCCATCGAACTTGTAGGTGTCGCACATCACCAGGATGTTGTTGCCGCGACGGAAGGGGTCCTTGTAGATGGCCACCGGGTACAGGTAGGTGTCCGAGTTGGAGCCCTCGGCCTGATAGCAGGAGCTGCCATCGTAGTTCCAAACGGGAAGCTCTGTAATAAATCAAGCAGAAACCATGACCTATTAGTTGGGGGGTTCTTTCTACTTTTCTAGGGGTTTAACCGGGGTCCCACTAATGTAGAGGTCACCCCTGTAGATTGTAATACCCTCGAGTTAATTGTAATTGAAGGCAATTGGGGGCTCTTGGCTTCCGTTTAAAAAACACACATGTTCTCTTAAAACAGGCACCAGCTTTTTACGTTCAGCTTAGCTTGTTACCATATTATTGTAAAATGCATTCAATATGTTATTATTTACTACTACTACTTAATATTGAAATTGTATTCGAACTACTATTTATTATTGAAATTGTATTCGAAGTTGAATAATAGGAAACTAAACTAGTTATGGTCAGGTTATATATAGACATATTCAAAATGGAAATAAATCAAAGTGAGAATGATTAGATCAATTTTGTAATAACAATACTAAATAAATTGCTTTATTTAATTCATTATGCATTTATTTAAAAATAAATATGAACTAAAACTTGTCTTTTAAAAATTTATGTTTAAGTCTTAAAAGAGAAAGGTTTTATTTAGCCACAAAGTATAATTGTTATAAGTATAAAAAATACTTTTATACTTTAAAATATTATAAATTTAGTTTCAAATTTAATAATATGAATATGACTTTGTGTAACCACTGTAAATGCATATTCTATTTTGAATGAGAATAAAAATGCAATGCACATATAACATTTCCTCCCAAAACCCGTCACCAACACCGTTTTGTTACTGTCTATTAATATAAGTACTATATTATTTTCCACTTCTCCCCTATTTTCATCTACCGGAACTCGCCTTGTATTCCAATGATGATGATGAGATCCATCACGGAACAAAATAAACTGAGTAAAGTGAGAACTTTGCAACTATGATATAAAGGGGGAGAGAAACCTGACAGTCGTTTGTTGTTTATTCTAATAAATAGTTAATTCCCCCGCGGACACTGTAAATAATGCTAATGAAAATATTTCACTTATGCAAATTTTCGCAGAGGGTTAGGAGGGGGGATGGGTGTTGTTGTTATTGTTGTTGGCGGGTGACCTTGAGGCTGGGTTTTCATTTACAAACTGGTATCTCTATCATTCAACAGCTAGTGTGTGTGTGTGTGTGTGTGTGTGAACACTCAAATTGATAAACAGCTGTAGATTCTCCCTGTGGCGGTGTGTGTGGGACAAGTTTTTCACGTGTCACTGTGTCACTGTGCCAGCCAGCCAGCCACAACAGTTATTGTTATTAGCCTTGCTCTCACCTTTCCAGCTTTCCACCACCCACCACCCACCACCCAGCAAGGGCACCCCGCACCTGCTGCCAGGTAACACCCTCGTGGAAAAAAGCGTTGCTATTTGCTTCCGATTGCTGTCCTACACAGCGGTAAAACAATGTCAAGCGCTGATTAGATTAGCACTCGATCACAAAGATTACAATTCCAGAGAGATCATTGATCTTGAAAGTAACTTGCACTCTTATAAGATAATAAAATAATAATTAATTGAAAAATACTGAAATAACAAAAAGTGTATATGAAAATCAATTAAGTTCTGAGATTTAAAAGTTATTCTTGTTGTTTAATTGATAAATTAATGTATGAAAATAATTAAATCATATTTGTTGTGTGATTTTTCAAATTTAAAGTCTACACTTTCTATTATCTGAATATATATTTGTTTAATAATAACATACATTTAAACCATATAAAATAAATTTTATATTATTAATCAATAATTTAGGGTAACTTGATTTGTTTCAGTATCTTGTAATAGTTATTTAATAGGTACAAGTAAAATATATAACAAAATAATAATTAAATGAAATAGACATATTAACCAAGTCCTAATTGACTCTATTCAATATAGTGTTTGCTTGAAAACAAATGGCATTATTAAGTTTTATTTTTTTTTAGATACCATATAGAATGTAAATATTCAACACAATTCTCCCTTTTCTCTATTTAGTGGATTGCGTTCAGTTTTTCTTTTTAACATTTACAAACTCTGTATACATTTTTGTAAGCTCTATAATATGTAAGCTGTCTTTTTACGGCTTTACCGTTTTGCAGAGCCTATAAACTGTACTTTTTGCGCATTAAATCATTACCGCCATATTTTTTGACTTGTTTCCTGTTGCCAGGCCTGCAAACTGTACTTTTCAACAACTTATATTTCCATCTCTTTCCGGTTTGAACTTGTTTAAAAGCCCAGCAAACTGTACTTTTTGGACAATTTAATGTCTACCTCCATCTCTTTCTGATTTGACCCTTTTTGCAAGGTGCGCAAACTGTACTTTTCTCAAGCTTTCACAAACTATATACCCATCACTTTCTGGCTTGCCCATCATCCTTGAAGTGACATCCACTTGACGGTTGAAGTGCTCAAAAATGCAACCGTATTACAAAGTTTTCAATTACTTTTGATTGCGGTTGAATGGGGTGGGGTTAAAAGAGGCTAGACATAGTAGCTGCAATTGAAACCAAAAAAAATCGATTATCGATCACGCTTCAACGATTAACTGTCATTTCGTTCGAAAATTGCCAATTAGAATATTTATTTCCCTTTGAACTTCAAATGAAAGGTGAGGCTAAGGGTTACACTGAGCGATTAACCTGACTCAGCTCCCAAGCAGAGCGACTGCATCGCTCTATCTATCTTTCTTTCTCTCTCTATCTTTCTCTATCTCTCACTGTGAGCAAAAAAAAGAAAGAAAACGAGAGAAAATATAAGCTTAGAGAGGCGCGTGTGGCTTTCTCTCACAACTGCTCCCTCCCTCCCCCAACCCACTTGAGATGCATTCCCTCTCCGCGTGTGGGTGCGAAAAAGAGCGCACGATTCTTAATTAGTAATTGTGTGCGCATTAAGTCATTTTTTTCATTTGTTGCTATTGCCTCCGCTTTAGTGTTCGTTTTTCAAGTGCAAGTGGAATAATTAATCTGTCTAGTCAAGCTGATTGATCAATGTTTTCACAGCGATTGAAATAGGGGGTTTTTCATCGGCTGATCTATCTAGCCACCATCTAGCTGTCCTTGTCCTTTGATAGTTTTTGCTTGACTTGTACGAGTAGGTTCAGTAGGTCAGCTGTAATACTGTTTTATTATACCCTTACAGGGTATTATAATTTTATTCAAAAGCTTGTAACTTGCGAAGGACTCATTTCCAACCCTATAAACCATATATGTTCTTGATCAGCATCGACAGCCGAATCGATCTAGCCATCAACGGCACCAAAAAAAATTTTTCAAAAATTTTCCATTTTTCGAAAAAAAGGAAAGGGGTTACATCACTCAATTTTTCAAAAATTGGCCAAAAATGTATTTTTTTTAAATATTAAATTTAGGAGTCATTTCCGACCCTATAAACCATATATATTATTGATCAGCATCGACAGCCGAATCGATCTAGCCATCTACGGCATCAAAAAAAAATTTTCAACAATTTTCCATTTTTCGAAAAAAAGGAAAGGGGTTACATCACTCAATTTTTCAAAAATTGGCCAAAAATGTATTTTTTTTAAGTATTAAATTTAGGAGTCATTTCCGACCCTATAAACCATATATATTCTTGATCAGCATCGACAGCCGAATCGATCTAGCCATCAACGGCACCAAAAAAAATTTTTCAAAAATTTTCCATTTTTCGAAAAAAAGGAAAGGGGTTACATCACTCAATTTTTCAAAAATTGGCCAAAAATGTATTTTTTTTAAATATTAAATTTAGGAGTCATTTCCGACCCTATAAACCATATATATTATTGATCAGCATCGACAGCCGAATCGATCTAGCCATCTACGGCACCAAAAAAAAATTTTCAAAAATTTTCCATTTTTCGAAAAAAAGGAAAGGGGTTACATCACTCAATTTTTCAAAAATTGGCCAAAAATGTATTTTTTTAAATATTAAATTTAGGAGTCATTTCCGACCCTATAAACCATATATATTCTTGATCAGCATCGACAGCCGAATCGATCTAGCCATCAACGGCACCAAAAAAAATTTTTCAAAAATTTTCCATTTTTCGAAAAAAAGGAAAGGGGTTACATCACTCAATTTTTCAAAAATTGGCCAAAAATGTATTTTTTTTAAATATTAAATTTAGGAGTCATTTCCGACCCTATAAACCATATATATTATTGATCAGCATCGACAGCCGAATCGATCTAGCCATCTACGGCATCAAAAAAAATTTTTCAAAAATTTTCCATTTTTTGAAAAAAAGGAAAGGGGTTACATCACTCAATTTTTCAAAAATTGGCCAAAAATGTATTTTTTTTAAATATTAAATTTAGGAGTCATTTCCGACCCTATAAACCATATATATTATTGATCAGCATCGACAGCCGAGTCGATCTAGCCATCTACGGCATCAAAAAAAATTTTTCAAAAATTTTCCGTTTTTTGAAAAAAAGGAAAGGGGTTACATCACTCAATTTTTCAAAAATTGGCCAAAAATGTATTTTTTTAAATATTAAATTTAGGAGTCATTTCCGACCCTATAAACCATATATATTCTTGATCAGCATCGACAGCCGAATCGATCTAGCCATCAACGGCACCAAAAAAAATTTTTCAAAAATTTTCCATTTTTCGAAAAAAAGGAAAGGGGTTACATCACTCAATTTTTCAAAAATTGGCCAAAAATGTATTTTTTTTAAATATTAAATTTAGGAGTCATTTCCGACCCTATAAACCATATATATTATTGATCAGCATCGACAGCCGAATCGATCTAGCCATCTACGGCATCAAAAAAAAATTTTCAACAATTTTCCATTTTTCGAAAAAAAGGAAAGGGGTTACATCACTCAATTTTTCAAAAATTGGCCAAAAATGTATTTTTTTTAAGTATTAAATTTAGGAGTCATTTCCGACCCTATAAACCATATATATTATTGATCAGCATCGACAGCCGAATCGATCTAGCCATCTACGGCATCAAAAAAAAATTTTCAAAAATTTTCAATTTTTTGAAAAAAAGGAAAGGGGTTACATCGTTAAAATTTTTAAAAATTGATAACAATTTTTAATTTTTTTAAATTGTAAACTGAGTACGCAGATTTATTAACCATATAAAAACTAACATAGGAAAGCTTGCCGAATTAAAATTAAGGCTGTTTTGGCTTAGTTATGAGTTTTTTAAATCTTGATTGGTCGAAAAAATTGTCATATAAATATATAGATAAATAACGATTCAAAGAATGCAAATATTTTAAGCTTAGTTATGATTTAAATATATGCTTCGGCTTACCGAAGTTAGTTTTCTTTCTTGTTTTTAATTGAATTGAAATAAAATAATATATATAATATATAATATATATATGTATAATAAATAATATATATATATAATATATAAATTTATATTCAAGGCTTGTTTTTAACTCTATACACACTTTAGGAAATTTATAAGATTTTTTTTTACCAAATTCGGTAACTCCTATATCTTAAAGTCTCTGACACCTTGATTACAAAGAGTCCTATAAAGCGATTAGTTTTCAACTCTGATTGCAAGCCCCAGTATTCCAAGGATTTTCTTCTTACATTTTACAACCTATCCTAAATTCGTCATTTAAAAAGAGGTTTAAAAATAGTTTACAATAGCCGCCATATCACTTCCTCTTCGGCCGGCTCGTCCATGGGTATAATTGCACATTAAAAGGCAATCAATTAACACCGCAGCCCACACGCCTGCTAAAGAATAAACTCTTTCAAGTACGTACGGCTTTTTTATGAAGCGCCGCCCTATATCCCCCGGCGATTAAATCGCATTATCAGACGCGAGTTGAGTCGTGAAAATTTAGGCCATAAAGCACTTCCCAGACGCCAAATTGAATCGAATGGAATGGAGAACCACCGCCAGAATCGTGCCAAGGCAAAGGTCATCATCGCCAGTGCTGTGAGGGATCAATAAAAAACCGCAGCGGGCAATAAGCTCCAACAGACGAAGCCGTTCATTGCCACCATTTTTTTTTGGGGCATTTATGGGGCTGGATTTTCAGACGCTCATAAAATCGCACAGATCCACTCTAGTATAGCCAGAGCTATAGCCGGGCAATATATGTACACATATATTTATTTGTATTGCGCGGTAATTGCCGTCAAATATGAATTAAAGCTAATTAATAGTGACAATTAGCAAGGCGGAAGAAAATGTAGGAAATATGTGAATTATGATCATATTAAAAGCTGTTTTATGAATAATTTTAGACTATATTTAATATATATATATATTGAAAATAAATTACAAGCTTTTTGTAATTGAAAATCAATTTTTCAAATATTAAATTCAAACTATTAACTATTATTATTAATATATTAATAATAATTATTATTATTAATGCACCACAAATATTTATTTCTATAAATATCAAATACTTCTATATTCTTCGCCTCCTTTATTTAATATTCTTCTAAAATCTTCCTCATTTTTTTCAAGATCGTAAATAATATTCTGCTTAATTTTTATTAATCGCATTGATTACATCAAAATTTTAAACAATATTTAAAGGAAATATCCAGCTTAAAAATTCACTAAAAAATCTTTTAATTGAAGAGTGTTGGAACAGGTGTTGGAGCTTGTGTATCTGATTTTTGAAGGTATCTCACTATAAAAATAAATTTTCAATAAATTAGCACCTGTCTAGACAACAGTTCTACAAGACATTTATTGTCTGCCTTTATTTTATATTTTTTTACAATTAAGTTTAAATTATAAGTTATATTTCCCAAAAGGGCATACAAACTGCGACTAGCCTTAGTCTTAACTTTTCTAGTTCTCTTTTCATTTAATTTCATTCTCGAGCGATCTATTAAACAACCATTATAGAGCTAAACTGGCTATAAAGAGACTTAGATCGAGGATTTCTGGAATGAAATGGCAAATTACCGCGATAAATCAAGCCAGCGTCTGAGACGAAGACAGTTTTAAGTTGTCCCACTCCAACTTAAGTAGATAAGATTACACTGGCAGAAATCAAATAGTTCGCACATAAATCAAGTGCGGACGCGACCTATGCTCCGATAAGAGCAAAATTACTTAATGCAGGCTTTTCTCTACTAAGTACTTGAGGTAGGCGCTAATCGGATTGGAATTTAGATTCAATTTCAGCTCCTAACGAATTATTAAATGTTGAATATAATTTAGGCTAGACGACAGGTGTGGGTATTATTTTTTATATGTACTATTAGTAAGTTAATAATTAGAAATGTGCATTTACAAATTTATTTGGCTTTGCGTTTACGTAAATATTAGTAAGTATGCCTTTAAAAAATGTATTTAATAGCTTACAGAGCTGTAATAATTTATTTGGCGAACTAAGTGGTTGTTCATTTATTTTATGGACATTTATTTTTATGATTTTAGTTTGGAACGACAAGCAGCAACTTGAATTCAAATTTAAATTAAGTTAATATTACAAAATATGTCTTTGTACATTTTTTTAATAGCTTCCATTGCTGTAATAATTTATTTTACAAACTAAGTGATAGTAAATGTATTTATTTATATGATTTAAGATTAGAAAAATAAGCAGTTGTTTAAATTTAAATTTTGAAATTAATATCATTGCAAATTTACTTTATTACAAATATGAAAATAATATCTTAGGTCTCCTAAAATTAAAAAAAAAAAATACCCTAACCTCTTGTCACCGATACTAATAATATATAATAAGTTATTCCTGTCTAAAGTCTGTCAATATTTCCAAACCAATAATAAATCTAACTAACAAAATACCGCCTATATACTATACTTAAAAAATCCCAAAAAAATTCACAATCTCTCGACTTAATTTATGGTACATAAATTAGACTCACCCTTGGGGCTCGATGGGATGAAGTCAAGGGTGCGGTCCTTGCAGCGCAGATCCTCGCCGGTGCCATCGATCCACACGTAGGTGGCCTGGACGATATTCTCCTGCAGCGGCAGGGAGAGATAGCGATCCAGGATCGTCTTGTTGATGCGCGCGTTGGGCGAGTCCTCCAGGATCCTAGCGGACATACTGCTCTTGCAATTAAGGGCACCAAACAACAGAACAAAAAAAAGGCGAGACGAAATCGAAAGCGAATCAAAAATAAACAATATTCAGTATTTTGGCACTCAGGTTTTTGGATTTTTCTTTTTTTTTTTGGAAGGATTCGCACCTGTTTGATTGCTTGGCAACTGTGGGTTATAATTGGATTTAGTCAAGGAACTTGGACAGCGGCTGGGTCCTTTCGCTAGTCGGGATTCTCAACTGGCCTTTGGTTTATTTATTATATTGTTACTTTTTTTTTTTGTGTGCGCGGAAGCGTTACTGGAACACGACTAAGCTGGAGCCCCTTGTTCCCACTCAATTTATAATGACAAACAACGAAACAAAACAAAAGCAACACGCTCGCCCGCCCGCCACTAATAATATTATTTCGCTGCTTGTTGTTCTTGTCGCACTATATACACTATCCTATACTATACTACACTACACTATACTATACTATACTATGCATCGCACACACTACACTAGGCTACACTAGCGTAGAGTACAGTAATACCATTCCACTTCCACTTACAGCGTACTAGCAGCCGCTGCACCATGGAGCTGAGAGGCACTTTAATTGCTCAAAAATGCTTAAGCATACTATCTGTTTATCAATTAATATATTTAAATATAATTTTACCAAAAAATGTTTTAAAAGCGAATGATCAGAAAATTGTATGGTTATCAAAGCCAGTTTCGGTTAGAAAATAATTGTAATGAAAAAAGCATAGCATACATTTCTGCGAACTACAATTTCTACTGTAAAATTGATCTTATTTAATCAAAATTCCTACATTTTTAACACATATTTTATTTTTGTTTACAAATAAATTTATTTTGTTTAACTATTTATAGTTCTGTAACTTTTGTAAAAATTTTATTAAAATTTAAAGGCTTTTTAAAAACGTTAATAATGCATTCGTTTGGCAAACTATTATGCACGATAAGTTTATATACGATTTAATTGATATAATAATAAAAAAAAAGAATTTAAATGTATTTAGTTAAATATTAAGGTGCTTTACAATTTTTTCCTTAAGTTTATTCCTTAAAAAAATGGCTCGCTGATTATGACCTTGGTTTACTTTTTTTTTTTTTTACGGTAATCTTATTTAGAGACCAAAAGATCTTATTTTTGCAGTGACGCATCGTTTATCTATAATTTCTAAACTGTAATTTTGACCACAAAAAGTAACCCCTTGGCCCACAGTGCAGTGAAGGCAGCTCGCCATTGAAAACAAAAGCAACAGCTGTTGTCGCCGCAGTCGCTGCCGACGACGTCGTCGCTGCCTCTGCTGCGGCGCAGTTTGCTGCACGATCGACGCCCCTCCTCCCCCCAACTGCCACCCACAGACAGATTAGACGCTTTGCAGTTTGTTGCTTACGCGCGAAAGAGATGGCAAGAGGGAGAGCGCTCTCTCCCAATTGAATTCCTGGCTGACGCTTCCGGTTACACGGCAAGAAAATTCAAGTAATCTCTTCAATTCACTTAAAAAAATATACTTCCTTACTAACTTCCGTATTAAAGTCATGTATTAGATCATATATTCACAAGTAGGAAATGGGAATTATTTACTAATTTATTTATTTATTTATTTTACTGCAAGCAATTGTGTTTTATTATAAATTTCTTGAAATTAAAAAAAATAACACAAATATAAGAAATAATATAGATATTAAAATAAAGAGTAAAATAATTAAACCCTTGCAGGGTATTATAATTTCAGTCAGAAGCTTGCAACACAGTGAAGGAATCGTTTCCGACCCTATAAACAATATATATTCTTGATCAGCATCGACAGCCGAATCGATCTAGCTATCTCCGGCAAAAAAATAAAATTTTTCTTCAATTTTCAATTTTTTGAAAAAAAGGAAAGGGGTTACATCATTAAAATTTTCAAAAATTGGCCAAAAATGTAATTTTTTTAAATATTAAATTTAGGAGTCATTTCCGACCCTATAAACCATATATATTCTTGATCAGCATCGACAGCCGAATCGATCTAGCCATCTCCGGCAAAAAAACAAAATTTTTCTTAAATTTTCAATTTTTTGAAAAAAAGGAAAGAGGTTACATCATTTAAATTTTCCAAAATTGGCCAAATATGTAATTTTTTTAAATATTAAATTTAGGAGTCATTTCCGACCCTATAAACCATATATATTCTTGATCAGCATCGACAGCCGAATCGATCTAGCCATCTCCGGCAAAAAAACAAAATTTTTCTTAAATTTTCAATTTTTTGAAAAAAAGGAAAGGGGTTACATCATTAAAATTTTCAAGAATTGGCCAAAAATGTAATTTTTTTAAATATTAAATTTAGGAGTCATTTCCGACCCTATAAACCATATATATTCTTGATCAGCATCGACAGCCAAATCGATCTAGCCATCTCCGGCAAAAAAAGCAAAATTATTCTTATATTTTCAATTTTTTGAAAAAAAGGAAAGGGGTTACATCATTAAAATTTTCAAAATTTAAAAAAAAATTAAAATTTTTCTAAATTCTAAATTAAGTATGCAAATTCGTTAACCTTAAAAAAATTAACATAGAAAAGCTTTCCGAATTAAAATTAATTGATTTTTGACTCAGTTATGAGTTTTTAAAACTTTGATTTTTAAAGATTAACTATGATCGATTTGCCAATAAATTTTACATTTCGATTGCAAGCGGCAAATTTTTTATTTATTTTTTATATTTGTAATAGCAAATTTTCTTTGTTTTTTTTTTGCACACATTTGAATTTTCAAATATATTAAACCATTGTTTAAAGAACAAAACAGAAAAAAAGCAATAAAATGTATAATAATTTTGTAGCTTCCTTGCTTTTGAATATTTAAAATGTATATCCTTTAATTCCCTAATTTCTATGTTAAAATTCTTTAATCCACCATGAACCTGTTTTCAGTGTAGAAAATAACAGTTGCAGGTTAAGTTGCCAAATTGTTTTGTTTATTTTTAATTCACTTTAGATGTCCGGAGCAAATGCGTGTGAATGATTATCTCGAAAATTGTAATTTTCGTTCCTTATGTACATATATATTTTTTATTTTGACAAGGACAAGGGCAAAGCGGCTGATGTAATGATGAGCAACTTACGCTGAATGCATTTTATTGTGCTTGTTTTTTATTTCTTTTTTTAAAGATCTGTTTCCGATTCTGATCTGGAAACCGAAGTGTATGAATCTTGGCACTGACACACGCGAACTTTCAAACCGAAACACACTTGTCTTGCAGGGGGGCTGGGGGTCTGCTCCTTTTGGAGTGGGTGTGGATGATACAGTGGGCACTTCTTTGGGGCAACTGCGCAAATCCAGCGACGATTGATCCGCTTTTATAGGTTCCGGAGCCGATCACTTCGCACTCGGACAACTGGGGGAGATGTTCGGATGTGTGACTCGATTTTTTGATTATTTTTATGGCGCATAAAACAAACACGACCATGTGCTAATTACCTTTTCAAGATTCTCCAATTTTTATTATTACTTGGCGTTGCGCTCGCCTCGTCAAGCAAACAAAACAAAAATAAATAGTTGTTACAAAAAAAGGGAAAATTATGACCTGCCAGACGATATCTATAACTGGAGCATTGTCCCTTTTTAGCCCTGAACCTATTATTTATATAAATATAAGCTGCAATTTTTATGTGAATATATACTTAATCAAAGAAATGTATATAATTAGTCTTCCATATATCACTAAAATGAAATTGTTCTTGTAAAATATTTATTTTAAGCTGTTAATTGCATTAGAACATGTGCATTTTTTGATAAATGTATAAATTTATAAATAATGTTATATATATATTAAATATAATACTTTTTGTAGACATAATCTCTTAGCTCTCCTTTTGACTTTTAAACAATTGTAACACCATTTCCCTTTGTCTTTTGGCTTAACCTTATATCGCCCACAGAAAAATGTTAGCACTACCTTCGAGCGTGTCAGGTGTGAAAAAGTTAATTGCAAACAAGTTTCGTACAGAAAGGGTTAACTGTTTGGTTTTATGGATTTTTGTCTAGACGATAAAACATAAATTAAGAGGAATTTATTGCTTCTGGAAGCAGTTTTTCCGAATTAAAAAAACTACCATGTTAAATAATATATTTTTTAAGGTTTGGGATTTATTTATATTTCCCAAAATCGATTTAACAAATTAAAATTAAAGGCTTCCAGTACTTTACTCGGATAAATTACAGAGACTTTAACAGAGGGGAGAAAATCAGGCGCAGGCTTAAAAGGTTTTTATTCCAATTCTTACAATTTAAGCTCAAGACATATTGGTTTGATAATTAATTTAAACTATTAGTATTATTAATAAATAGAAAACAAATACCTCTACAAATGAGGTATAAATAATGTACACTGGAAAGATATAGAAACCACAGATAGAATCTTTTTAAAGTGGTTTTAAAACTACCAAGATGGATTTAATTTTTATTTGAAATACTAAAGGCAGGACTATTCCATGCTGGAGAACTATAAATAATAGATAAATAATAGTCAAACTAAAATATATATAATTATAGATTTTATAGGCTTTATAAACGAATTAATTTCTCTTTGGGTGTAACTGTTTCTCAAGCTAATCTAAATTGTAAACGCAAATAAAAATGTCTGATGTCTGGTCGCGCTGGCTGGCAGACGGCCCAAAAGAAACATCAATTTAACATATCAAATAAATAGCGACAAGCTAAATTTTTTTTCAATTTTAAATGCACAATTAACACACATATTGTATGTGCACAAATATGTATCATCCAGCCGCGAAACGTGGCGACAAACCGATAAACCGGCGAACGTACATTTGTACAATAAAATAAAACAAGCTGAAAAACGTGAAATAATTTTCTATTAATCGTCGGCGGCATCTTGATCAATTCAGTGCTGGCCAAGCCTTTGGGCAGCTAAACGAGGGAGGAGAAAATCATTTTTGGAATAATATTATATCCCTAAAAGGAGTTTTAATACTCAGAAAATAGCTGGGTAATTTTTGAAATTTTAATTACAAGTTAAAGTAACATTCAAATATTTAGAATGTTATCTAGAAGTTAAAATAAAATGTTTTTTAATTGTGTATAACATTATTACATTAAATAAATAAAGGAAAATTAATTCATAAAGGAAAAGTCTTTTTAAACTCAAAGAAAATTAAAGATATTTCCTGGAAAATAATAATGAATAAATAAATACTTTTACTTAGAAATGAAAGCTGTTTTTTTAACTCGTTTCCATTAATAAAATATTATTGTTATTATATTATTATATATATATTATTATATAAAATAGAAAACCAAGAATAAATGTGTGCATATGTTAGCTGTAAACATTATATAAATTCTTTTATTTGAAATGGAAACCTATTTTTGTGTTAGTGTTTCTATATTAACTTAATATTTAAATGAATATACTAGAAACATACAAATCTAAATCAATTTAATATCACAACCAGTCTAAGGTATACGTTTATATACTTTCCTCGAAAAATAATCTTTATTTCTTTTATATATCTAACAAATGGTAACTGAAAACTTATTTGGAAAATATTTCTTTTAAATACAAAAAAATAAATGTGTATTTTATTTAAACATGAATATATTCACTGTATTTTAAACTCAAAAGCCAGAAAAAAAAAACGCTAAACTGACAACGCTCCCCACTTGGCTGATTTATTGTGTTCACGTGAACTGCGCATGCGTTGCGGTCGTCGCCCGCCGCCTCTGTCTGCCGTCTGTCTCCTGTTGCTTTTGATATCATTAGTCGAGGCTTTTCGCTTTTTAGGTTTCGCAGACATATATTTTTTTATTTTTATACATTTTTTTTTGCATTGCAAAGGCGTTTCGGTGAGCGTTTAAAGCCATAAAGTCCACTATGGCAAAATATTCGATAGCCGTATGATAAAGCCGGACAAGATTAGGAATCCAGGAGGTTGGAATCCGGCCTAAATGCCAGCGATACACTTTGGAATACAAAATGAAACTGAGTACGGCGCGTGGCGCCGATAAGAGACTCAATTATAAGTAGTTAAAGGTAGTACTAATACTAAATTTAAGTCGGAATAGGCACAAAAAAAAAAAGTAATTAAACGAGAATTAGGAAGCTGAAATTAGAAATTAGTTATGACTGTGAAATGAATTCAAAACGTTTTCCAAGATAGGAAATTAAATAAAATTTATAATAATAATGAAAGTATTAAATAAGAAATTAACAAAATAAAATATTTATGTAGGTTCCAGAATTTATTGAACTAAATGTTTTTTATAAAATGAATTTTACTTATTGTTAGGCTTAATCCATTATAATTTGCTGCTTATACGATAAGTTTAACCTATATTTTTCTTATTTAATTGGGATCATAATGAACATTAAGTGTATCTACTGTTTAATTCCATACTTAATCAATTTCTATATTTATCTCAAGGCTATTCTCATCGATATATACGACTAATTGATGGGTTCTGACTGTAACTCCCAAAGAGAATGAATTGAAATTATCACGTCTCATATTTCGCATTAATTTCGCCAGCTTAATTGGTGATCATCAGCGGCAATTTATGATCGAGGCCCATTGTTTGGCTTAGGTCTTTTATTTTTTGCAACTAAGCGCCAAATTTCCCGGATGATGATGGATCACAAAAATCGGGGTCACCAGTTTGGATGGAGCAAATTCTGCTCTGAATAATGGCGATATATAAATGCATTTTATATTAATTTTATTTATTATTTATATATTTTAGTTAATCAAGGGTTTATTGATTTTAACCAAGAAAATGTAGCTGTTTCATCTGTCTATTTGTTTATCTATTTAATGTAATAATTAAATAAAAAAAGTAAAATAGAAATTTAAATTTTGAGTGACGATTATAAGCTTATATATTAATTGGAAATTTCGAAAGAGTATTGTAATATTAATTGAACAATCATGCCTTTAAATTAATGAAAGCATTAAAATGTAATACATTTTGGTAGTGAAAATATAAGCCTTGTATTTTAATACATTTGTTTTTAAACAATGGCTTTGTAAATGAATTATAATATATTTTAAGATAATTAAGATGGCTTTTAAACCTTTCGAAATTACAAATCAAATACCTATGTTGTCAGTACAAATTTATTGACAAATCAGTGACCCTAGATACTTGCTATTAATTAAAAGCCAATGTTATTGAATTAAAAAAATCTTTAAAAATGTCTTTAATATTTTAGGGAGTTCATAATTATAAAAAAAAAACTCTGTAAGTGGATCACCTTTTCATAGTTTAAGCTTGGCGCCATTTATTGATGACTGATGACTATCGCTCTCTATATCGCGTGGATTTTGTTACTTGTGCCATTAATTTCGCCCCATTTGGGGCCACTCAGCCACTTGTGGACCCCCATAAAATTGCGTAAGTGATCGATACCCGGACACCCAGCCAGCCGGGCAAAGATTGGAGGCACTACGCCACCGCCATATAAACTGATTAAGGAAAGGCAACCCCTACGGTTCTTGTGCTTTTTGACCCCCAGAAATCGTTGATTAAATCAGTGGGTTAAGAGTTTCATGGTTAATTAGTTATAGCTATTTTTGGTATAAGAATAATTTCCTTTATAGGATTTTAAAAATATATTTAAGGAAGGTCTCCTTTCAAGATATTATTTATACTCAAAACTTTGTAAATTAAATTGAATTCAATTGCATTATAAATCATAAGAATTCTTAGTCGGCTTGATTTAACATTAAATTTTCCAAGAAAATATAATATATATCTTTATAATCCATTCTACAAATTCTCTTTCTTAGTGTTCTTTATCTGGAAACTCTGTGTTGTATTTTTATATTTGGTATTTTTATTTTCCCTTTTCTTTTTTAGGTAATGTCTGACGCTTGGCGGAAAAGCAAAAAAAAAAAAAAAACCGAATTATAAAATGCGACACTCTTTATGCCCCCAATTGTGGCATATAAACTCTATTAAGCAATTTATGCTCTAAACTGTCTGGAATTGCTTAACTTCTTTATGGCTTTCGCATTCGGGTTCTGACTGTGGCCCGCATGCTTATTTATAATAAACTTATCTAATGGTCATGTGCACATTGTATTTTTTCTCGTTTTTATTTTTTGCTGAGCTCGTCATGCAACAGCGTGATCGGTTAGAGAGACTGAATTCTGGATACTGGACACTGGGGTTACCCCCTTGCACAGATAATCCCCATTTCAAATTAAGGCATAATGCCTTTTCAAAAACAATGTCAGGCCACCAAGGTACAGGGAAGCTCTAGTTTATTATTTAGAAAAGGAAAGACTAAAGAAAATTTAAATATTAATTAAAGTATTTCAAGTTATTGAAAGAAATTTAATTAAAAAATACATCACAAATAATATAATATAACTTATTCAAAAATATTGATAGAACATTGTGTCTCCAGCTCGCAAATCTAGTGTTCTCCCTTTGTACCATGGTGTTCCTTGAATTACATACATGCTAAGTAAATTTAAAATTATAAAAAGAAATTAAAATAAAAGATATTTTATATTGTATATCCCTTGATATAACCCACACAATTTTAAGATCTTAAAAAAAGGTGAAATATAGATTGAACTTTGTGCCTCCAGCTCGCAGATCTAGAGGTCTCCCTCTGCACCGTGCTATTTCTTAAATTAAGTATGAAGTAAAGTTAAAATTATACTTACTACTACTATAATATTCTATATTTTCTATATATATATATATTTTTTTTTTCTATATTTTCCGAGGTATCACTGTACTTAAGTTGCGTGTTGTGCGGTGGGTGTGCGTGTGTTTCTCCTATGTAGATGATGTGTGTGTACATTGACGAACGAAGAGCAATTGCTCTGTTGCTAGGAAGCTGCACTGCGATTTAGTGGCAACAAAACTATTCCAAAAGCAAAACAAAAAATAAATAAATTTAAAAAGTAGAGAAGAAAAAACAAAAAATATAAAACAAACTCAAAGCAAATGCATGGGGTCTGAGGCTAAAGATATTATAGAAAAAAGGGGCAAACACTGCTGAACGGCCTGGAACAATTGGCGTTGATTCAATTTGCAAAAACGTTTGGTACTCGGCACTGCCGATGCAATTATGCCCATCAAATCTATCCCAATCCCGCGAATCAGGCAATTTACCCATCATCATCATCATTATCATTATTATCATCATCATTCATCTAGTGTTTTATATCAATTTTGATGCCCTTGGAGAGGGCTTTCTATTTGATTAGGGTAGGAACATCTGTGGAATAATACTTTAAGTACCATTTGATACTTGGCACCGATATAAGAGGATGAAAAATTCCATGGCGCTATTGTTGTAGGATAAACTAAGGAGAAAAGCATCACCAGGCGAGTCGATTTAGTCTTGATCATCTTATAGTTTTTTTTAGTCTTGATATAATTATTAATTATATAATATAATAGTTATTAAAAAAAAGAGTAACATTTTGTTTTAGATAATAAATTTTGGGAAGAACTTTTTAAAGATATAAAAATACCGTCATAAAATTAATGCAAATATTTTTGTATTACTTATATTTTTATATATTACTTATATATTTATAATTAATAATAAATACGCATTTTTTATTCTCTATATAATTATAGAAATATAAAATTAAATTCAATTAGATACATTTTAGATTAAACTCTATTAAATTTAAATATGAAGTCATAAAAATAAATGCAAATATTTATATATTAGCTATATAATAATAATAAAAATAATGTTTTCTATTGAAAAATATATAAATAATATCTGTCGCCTGTTTTTAAATCTATTTTTAACTTTATATATTAAAAAAGCAAACCAATTTTGTTTCGTTTTCTGACTCATTTTATGCGTCTAACCTGCCTTAAAATCGTAGACTGAACTTATGGCGTAAACCTTATCAACTCCCATTATCGACCTTCGATGGTGTCGCGGCTTTTTTTCCAATTCAAACTGAAATTCAAAATCGAATACTAAAATAAAAAAAAGCTGAAGCCCGTGTGCCGCCAGGTAAGCTGCGTGCGATCGCTGACGTCATCCGGCCAAGAAACGTGCGCTGCTAATCTAAGTGTGCCTGCAAAATATACTAAGTCTAAGTATATATACTATATGTACACATATATGTATATATATACATAGAAAAACCAACTTGGATTAGTCTGAGAGTCGTTGACAAAACTTCAATACGTTTCAGAAACATGATTTATGACTCCAGCTGTTGGTCATCGGATGGGACAGGTGCGAATTCCGGGGCTTTACTAAGGTGTGTAGGGCTCTTAGATCAGATCAGTCTCAAGGTCCAAAATTCTAGTGTTATATATTCTAATTATAGATAGTATTTTAGTTACTTTGATCAAGCTAGTATTAATTTTTATAACCTTGCAGGGTATTTTAATTTTAGTCAGAAGGTTGTAACGCAATGAAAGAGTCATCTCCGACTATATAAAGTATATATATTCTTTATCAGCATCCACAGCCGAGTCGATCTAGCTATATTTTGGGGAAAACTAACTTTTTCAATTTTCCACAAATCAAAGTTTGAAAAACTTATAAATAAGCCAAAAATGCATTAATTTTAATTTGGAATGCAGTTCTATGTTAGTTTTTATCAAGTTAATAAAACTGCATACTAAATTTAACATTTAAAAAAAAAGATTTTTTTTTGACAATTTTAACGATGTAACCCCTTTCCTTTTTTTGAAAAAATTGAACATTTTTGATTTTTTGCCAGAGATGGCTAGATCGATTCGGCTGTCGATGCTGATCAAGAATATATATGGTTTATAGGGTCGGAAATGACTCCTAAATTTTTTATGTAACAAAATTACATTTTTGGCCAATTTTTGAAAATTTTAATGATGTAACCCCTTTCCTTTTTTTCAAAAAATTGAAAATTTAAGAAAAATTTTGTTTTTTTGTCGGAGATGGCTAGATCGATTCGGCTGTCGATGCTGATCAAGAATATATATGGTTTATAGGGTCGGAAATGACTCCTACATTTAATATTTAAAAAAAATATATTTTTGGCCAATTTTTGAAAAATTGAGTGATGTAACCCCTTTCCTTTTTTTCAAAAAATGGAAAATTTTTGAAAAATTTTTTTTGATGTCGTAGATGGCTAGATCGATTCGGCTGTCGATGCTGATCAAGAATATATATGGTTTATAGGGTCGGAAATGACTCCTAAATTTAATATTTAAAAAATTACATTTTTGGCCAATTTTTGAAAATTTTAATGATGAAACCCCTTTTATTTTCAAAAAATTTAAATTTTAAGAAAAATTTTGTTTTTTTGCCGGAGATGGCTAGATCGATTCGGCTGTCGATGCTGATCAAGAATATATATGGTTTATAGGGTCGGAAACGACTCCTTCACTGAGTTTCAAGCTTTTGACTAAAATTAAAATACCTCCAAGGCTATATACATATATTTTTTTTAATTGATGTAATTTGATTAAATTTATATCTTGTTAAATATATTTACATTTATTTGTATATAATCTTATATAAAATGTATCTGTAGAGATATATTTGTTCCAACTTTTTAAAATCACTCATTGTCAAACTCATTTTATTAGTAAATCACGTGATATCCAATCTCTGTGTTACTATATCTTTCTGTTTTGATAAGAAACCTTTGCTGTGTGTAATTAACGCTTATCAATGTGACTCACTGAGGTCCATAACATTTCTGGTTTTGACCGGGATTACAGCCAAGCAAAGTTGCAAATATGCTTTGCTTCATGATAAAACCCATTATATTTGCTTTACATAAATAAGAGGATAGCCTGAGATAAGACAGTAGATAAATAAGGAGAGAAAATTGAGGAAAATTTAGGAAAATCTACGTAGTTTTCCAGCACCTAATACCACTTCAATTCTATTTATATAGAGCAAACATATTGTAGATAAAAGATAGGCTACAAAAATAAATATTAAATGTAATTATCGATTATTCTTTATCTTAATTATATTCTAAAATATATCAAATTATCTTACTAAATATTTTTTATAATATAGTAAAGTATGGGTTAATATAGTTTTGGAAAATAAAGGTTTATAATATAATGAATGTCATAAAATACATGTTAATTGTATTTTTAAAATGTTTTGTATAAAATTGTTTAATTATTTTAATAAGGAAATAATACATTCAATTGTCAAATTAAATTCAGCAATATATTTATTTAATTAATTACATTTAACTAATAATAAACTGAAATTTTTATGTTTATTTTGTTGTTACTTTGATGTCTATTGTTGATACAATGGGTTTTTCTTCTACCATAAAAACATCATGCTCAAACTATGCTAACTATTAACCATTGTACATTTCCATTCAATAATATTATATTTTTCTTATGTTTAAAAATTACATTTATATTTATACCATATTATCCGTATCAATATGTAGCATGTGTGCCCCTATAGATCTATCAAATCCGCTCCTGTAACTTCATGCTGTGCGTGAATGGGCCACGAGATTATTGAAAAAACGCACGAATTCGCCGAGTCCGACGTTCGAGTGTCTTAATCTTGATTTGTTTGTATTTTGATTACTGAAATTAGCGACTAACGCTAATTGATGCATTAGCTCTGATTGTGACTCGTTCCCCTGACGGCGGCGGCGTCTGAAATACTTGTGCCTGTCGTTGCCTGGCTTAGATTTCTATTACCAATTTTCGTTGGCCATAAATAACAAACGAGGGCCACGAGCTAGCCAGGATTTTGTAATTATAGAAAAGTTTTTGCTCGAAAACTTTGACTGCATAACAAGTCAATTAAGTGGGATATACACTCTTAACTTGAGGTTGGGACTTACACTAGAAAATAATAACGCAAATATATATAAAAATACTATAACAAGTGAAAATTAAAATATAAAGCAACAGAATAAACATTTATCATATATTTATCTGTCTAAACTAAGTCTGAGTTTTCTAAAATAAAATCATAAAACCTTTGTTTGTGCTTTTAAGCACTTGCAAAACTGTAATTAATTATTGAATTAAATAGAGAAGAATGCATATTTTAAAATTGAAAAATTGTAATAATTAAATACATTTATAATTAATGCAAAATAATGTTAACTGAACTGAGTTCTAAGTAAATATATTTTTTATAATTATTTTAGTAGCTTAAAGGGAATATTTTTTAATTGGAAAATGTAAGTATTTATTGAATTAAATATATAGAAGACTTTATTAAATATTTTCTTTAAATTAAATACATTTATAATTATTAAAAAACATTATTTAGAAACTCTTTGAATTTGAATTTGAAAAGCATTTGCTTTTCCATCAGTGTAATGCCTCAGCTGCATGGGCTCCTTTATAAGTAAGCTTCCTGTCCACAGGACATCACTAGTTGTTGTGAAAACCTATCAACCATGGTGCAGTGGTTCCGGTTCCTGAAGCACAATCAGCCGCTGGACGTGTATTTTTTTGCTGTACCCTATCTTAGCCTTAACTTGATGGGCTATTGGCCAGGAAGGCGTGAGGAGCGTCTGCCAATCCGTGCCCTTGTCCACTTCGTTATCCTGGCCATTGGTGTGCTCACCGAGCTGCATGCCGGTCTCCGGTTTCTGGATCAGCAGCAGATCACCCTGGCTCTGGAGACCCTCTGTCCGGCGGGCACCTCGGCGGTCACTCTACTGAAGATGTTCCTTATGCTGCGCTACAGGAGCGATCTCTGCGACATGTGGACCAGGCTGAGGGAGCTGCTCTTCGAGATCCAGCTGGAGAGACCCGAGCAGCGGCGAATCCGGCTGAGGCACTCGGTGATGGCGGCACGGATTAATTTCTGGCCCTTGTCCACGGGTTTCTTCACGTGTACGACCTACAATCTGAAGCCAATATTAATGGCTGTGGTCCTGTTTCTGCAGCAACGCGGAGATCAGATCCTTTGGGTGACACCATTTAATATGACGTGAGTGGGAGAGTTATAGAGATTATCCTAGGTATGCTTGGGGATTTCTAGGATTTGAATATAAGATAATAATAATTTTCACTAAAGAAATTAGTTGTGATTACTATACCATATATATTATTTGTGATTTTGTTTAGCATTTATTTATATATAAATTTAATTTCTGCAGTATGCCACCGGTCCTCTTGAGATCTCCTTTTTTTCCTGCGACATACATTTTCATTGCCTATACGGGATATGTGACCATCTTTATGTTTGGAGGCTGTGATGGCTTCTACTTTGAGTTCTGTGCCCACATTTCAGCGCTTTTTGAGGTGCTCCAAGCTGAGATTCAGGCCATTTTTAGGCCCTACAAAGGTGACTATTTTCAAATCCTTTCGAATCATTATAAAAGTTCATATATTTTTTATTTCCTAGATCACTTGCAGCTCTCCCCCTTGCAGCTTTATAATTTGGAGCAACAATTGCGTGGGGTAATCATCAAACACAATGCCATTATTGATCTAACCAAGTTTTTTCGAGAGCGTTATGCCATTATTACTCTGGCACATTTTGTATCCGCTGGAATGGTTATTGGGTTTAGTATGGTTAACCTACTAACCGTTGGCACTAATGGCCTGGGGGCTCTTCTCTATGTGGCCTATACGATTGCCGCTTTAAGCCAACTCCTGGTTTATTGCTACGGTGGAACTTTGGTGGCCGAAAGCGTAAGTTTTGCTCGGGGAACTTGATTTAAATGATGAAGATTAAGGATTAAATGATAAAGATCTTAAAGAAAAGTTTAGATTTCCTAAAAACTAATGATAGTTTTCTCGTAGAGCGTGGAGTTATCCAGAGTCACGGGTTCCTGTCCTTGGCATCTACTTCCTCCCGTACAAAGGCGTTTGGTCCTGCTCCTTATTCTGCGCTCACAGAGGGCCTTGACCATGGCGGTGCCCTTCTTTTCACCTTCACTGGCCACATTTGCTTCGGTTAGCTTAAACTTATTTAATTTAATTTAATTTAATAATACTATATTTAATATAATTACAGATTCTACAGACTTCAGGCTCTATAATTGCCTTGGTCAAATCTTTTCAATAGAACAGCAAAAAGGAAAGGATCTTTAAATAAATATAGTGATTAGTGAAATTATAGATTTGATGTATTTGTTTTTTGAGTAAACTGTTAAAATTTTTACAGTAGATTAAAATTAATAGAAGGGAAAAAAATAAGATCGTTAAATAAAGAATTTCGTAAAGAAAAACGTAGCTTCTTTTAAAAGCCTCAACAATAATAAATAATTGAAAAAAACTATGGTATATTTTAAAGCTGCTCAAAAATTTCGTTCTTAAATATGCATGAAAAATGTTTTAACAGAAAATATAAGAAAAACATATTATATATTATTATAAATTCTTTATATATGCTACAAACTCCCAGATAGAAATATTAATTTAAGCAAAAGTATTGCAGTTTTTATGCAAAGAAGTAGCTTAAATTCCAGTACCTGAATCATTGGCTTACCACATGATGAATAGAGGATGCAAGCCTAAGGTCATGCCTGTTACACATGGAATTCCACACTGAATTCGTTTAGCTCATGAAGTAAACCTCCACTGGTTATAGTTAGACGAAGAAAAGTAATAAAAATCAATTGGAGGGGAAAACTGTAAGTTTCCGTACCCTTTTCCTCTTTTTTCCAAACCTATCCTATCGCTCATCTCCAATAATCAACACACGCAACCAGACACAACAAATATGTTTGTTATTTACCTTTCTGGCCATGGTTAGTTTACCATCGTCAGTGGAACCGGAATGTCGGAGCCGGAGAGCCGGAGAGAGCCCAGTTTCTGGGACCGACATGAGTTCAAGTTCTACCAGTACGGCCACGTCTATGCCGTGATCTATGGCCAGGTGGTGATCGATTACATACCCCAGAGGCGGCTCAAGCGGAGCGTCAAGGTGCTGCTCCTGCTGTGGGGTCACCTGTTCAGCTTGCTGCTGATTGTGGTGCTGCCCGGCTACTTTGGCTATCATTTTCGCACCCTCACCGACACCCGAGACCGGCGGCTGCAGTTGCTCCTGTATGTGAGCTTCGCCAACACGGCCATCAAGTATGCCACGGTGATTGTGACATATGTGGCCAATACGGTGCACTTTGAGGCGATTAATCAAAGGTGCACGCTCCAGAGGATGCAGCTGGAGCGCGAGTTTAGGGATGCCCCCAGTGAGCCCAAGGATCCCTTCGAGTTCCTCATGTACTTCAAGTTCTGCCTGATCAATCTGATGATGATGATCCAGGTGATTGGCATATTCGCTCAGTATGGCGAGGATAGCCAGAAGGAGGGCATGGTGAGTCGGGTTCGCGTTCACTTCGCCATCTATGCCTTCGTCCTGTGGAACTATACCGAAAATATGGCAGACTATTGTTACTGGATCAATGCCTCGGTGCTGAAGTACTATCGCCAGCTGAACCTCCAGCTGGGATCGCTGCAGGAGGAAATGATGGGGCTCAGGCCTGGCGGCATGCTCTTGCAACGCTGCTGCGGGCTCAGCGATCGCCTCGAGGAGCTGCGGCGACGCTGCACCGAGATCCATGGCCTCCAGAGGGAGAGCTTCCGGATGCATCAGTTCCAGCTGATTGGACTTATGCTGAGCACCCTGATCAATAACCTGACCAACTTCTATACGCTCTTCCATATGCTGGCCAAGCAGTCGCTGGACGAGGTCAGTGTTCCGGTCCTGGTGGGGTCTGCCTATGCCACCGGCTTCTATATAGATACCTATATAGTGACCCTGGTCAATGAGCACATCAAGCTGGAGCTGGAGGGCGTGGCCCTCACCATGCGCAGGTTTTCAGAGCCATCGACCTGGGAGGAAAGACTCACTAGAGAGGTAAGTGCTATAGTTTAATGCAACTTTAAATTATATTTTTTATGCCATAAACTGCCAAAGCAATGCCATTGACATTGGCCAGAGAGACAGCCACTTTACTAAGCTTTCAACAACAAATTATGTGTGTTACGTTAAGCGTTCATGTGACTCTTGCAACTTACACTCTTCTTTTTTGGTTAATTTAATTTTCTTTATTAATTTATCAAAGGAGATTTAATATAATCAATATACTTTTATTATTTATTACTTTCATATTTCCAGATAGAACACTTTTCCCTGGAGCTGCTCAACTGTCAACCTCCCATGCTTTGTGGTCTTTTGCATCTCGATCGACGTTTGGTTTACCTGATTGCAGTCACAGCCTTTTCGTACTTTATAACCCTGGTTCAATTTGATCTCTATCTGCGTAAAAGGTCATAGACAATTAGTCATACATGACATAAATATATGAACAATAATATATCAGAAAACCCAAAAATATCCAAAGAGCGAATGTAAAACACCAACTTAGGTAAAATCAAGATTCAAAACTAACTACAATTTTTTTTTGTGACTTGACAAAGATTAGGAGGCTTAATAAAATATATAATATATTTAAATACAATTAAAACTAGTGTTTATTAAGGGTTAAAAATATCATTCTTATCATATATATTTTTTACATACTTTTATATATTTCTATAAGCTTTAATAAATATTTTAACAAAGTCTTACTTTCTCGATATATCCTGTCATCTGGAACAAACGTTTATTAACAACTTTCTTTTAATAAAATATGGCTCATAAAATGATATAATAATTTAATTTTAATAATATAAATATAACATAAATAATACTAAAATAAATTAACTATAATAAAAAAAAAAAAAAAAAAACGATTTTTTCAGTAATTTATATTTAATAGCAAGCTTTAATAATGACTAAAAAAATATATACTATATTATTGCAACAGAAAATGTTTCTTTAATTAAATATAAATAGAAAACATTTCTTTTAATTAATAAAAAATGAATCATTAATAAATTTGTAATATTAAGGAAGAGTAATAATTGAATAGCAATAAGAAAGGGCATAGGAAAGTCACCAGTTGATGTCTGCATCTTGACACACCGAGTTGACAATAAAGGACTAATAGTCTAATAATTCCTCAATGTCTGATAGTAATAATGGTAAGGGGTACGATTTTCCCATCGGTTGAGGCGTGTCCTGTGAAGTTGTCACTTAAATGTCCCTCCCAGATTGATAGATAGGGCTTCCTTCCGGAACGATGGGTCATCGTCCTTGCCTGCAGCAGCTCATTTATTAGCCACAATGCTAGCCCGCAGGATGTGCCGCCTGGTCCTCCGCTGCTGGATGAGTCAGGTTATAGTCATGGGCCTTTCCTGTCACTTCTACACCGATCGCTTCAAGCACTCCCGGCTCCTGCAGACCTACAGTTGGCTAATGATGGCCCTAAGCCTGGGACTATACATTCCCTTCACGGGATATTCCCAAACCTACTTTGCCAAGGGCACCTTTCGACGACAGGGCTTTGTGGTTCAGGTAAAATAATAATATTTCATTTCATTTTCGATAGATATATTTATTGAATCTGCATATACAGATGGGCGAGGTCTCTGTGCTCTTCCAGCTACTGGCCTTAATATCTCATTTAGTCCTGCGGGTAAGGTACGAGCGACAGGTGTGCCAGGTGTACGACGAGCTATCGGAGATATTGGACAAGGATTTGGGCCAAAAGAAGCGAAGTCGCTTCTACTACATGGCGTTCTTTAGCAAAACTCACAATTACCTGCACAACTTCAACGTTGTGCTGAGCATCCTCATGATCCTGGGCAAGCGAACGGTGGGGATGATTGATGTCCTGGCCAACTTTTACTTTATGTACAACGCAGTGGCCCGGGAGTCGGCCCTATTCGCCTATGTCCTGCTCCTCCTGGACCTCGGCGAAGCCCTGCGCCTAAACAGCGAGCAGGAGCAGGACTCCTACGGTCGGCTGATGGAGCAACTGAGGAGGCAGGAGCGACTCCTGCTCCTGGAGCGACAGGTGCATCGAATCTTTGCCTGGCTGGTGGCTTCGAGCCTGCTCTTCCATATGGTCTTCAACATGATCACCATTTATCTGGGCTATTCCTTTATAATTCAGCGACCGGACGACGTGGAGCTGCGTCTGTCCAACCTGAAGATCGTCTTAACCACCATATCCTTGGTGGTGAAGATGTCGGACTGCCTGCTCCTGCAGATCGTCTGCGAGCACCTGCTGGGCCAGGGGAATAGGCTATGCGCCAGTCCACAGGTGTGCGATCAGGATGCCAAGCCAGCCGAGAGGCAGGTGAGATGAAATACATTAGAAAAGTCATGAAATACTAGACTTTTCACTTCTCAGCTAAGCCTAAAAGTATGCCATTTTGCAAGTGAAATATATATACGAATTCTTTCTTTCAGTGGGAACTCTCAATCCTGAGATGCGCTATTAGGGAAACCTCCAAGGACAACAAGGTGCTCGGTCTGTTCAGGATGGACATGCGCTGTGCCTTCGCCCTACTTAGCAGCAGTCTGTCCT
The DNA here is from genome assembly GCA_035046265.1 of Drosophila bunnanda. Classification (NCBI taxonomy): domain Eukaryota; kingdom Metazoa; phylum Arthropoda; class Insecta; order Diptera; family Drosophilidae; genus Drosophila; species Drosophila bunnanda. Next base: position 230,658 of record JAWNOB010000025.1, on the reverse strand, counting down.
ACGGAGTCATCATTATACAAATGGGTTATCTTCACGTATAATAATATAATATATATTTATATATTTTTAATAATAGTAATATTTTTATAATAATATTTAATGTGAGGAAGCATCACTTAATATTTTTTTTCTCAGCCTAACAACTTAAACCACAAAGTGCAATAATATATATGATAACATTTCCAATAAAAACTTTAAAACTAATACACAATACCCAAGGATATGCAACTTGATGTATTATTATAATCCTTCTTAATGTTAAATATAAGAAAAAACAGGTGAAAATTAGTATATTTGGAACAGAGCTTTAAATTAAATAACAAATTATAAATTAAAGATTTTTGGACTTTAACTATGTGTCCTTTCATGGTTTGTCTGGTCCTACAATGTCTATATTCCAGACGAAGGTACATAACTAACACGATATCCTTTCAAAGGAGCAATCAGCACTCTATCGATTCAATTAAGCAAATTAACAGGATTATCTAAGGTAGTGAGTCCCGGGCTGACTAGAAAATGTCACGAAACTCATTCAGACTTTGGTTGTGAAGGAGCTACAGGGATAAAGTATATTAGTATATATATTAATATATTTAATAAAACAAATTTAATATTTAATTAAGATAGAAGTGTGAAAATTTTATAGTGAGCTATAAAAATGTTTAAGAACAATTGCCAGTTTTTAGAGCTAAAAAAAAATGGAATCTAAAATAGGGAAGTAAGTATATATTAAGGAAAAGCGAATTTATTGGCATTCAATATCTTATTGAAAATATCACCATTAATTTCCTGTTTTTTGTTTAGTGTTACTGTTGTAAAATATAAACTTATACAAACTTTTATATAAAAAAGGTAAGTAAATTAGAAAAATGTCACATTAAGCAACAGTGAAAACATTGAACAAAAAGTGAGAAACATTGCTAAACAAAAGCTTATTAAAAATAAGACAATCTTATTAAAAATAAGTAAGTAGAAGTTGGTCAGAGAATTAATCATTATAAAAAATATAAATATATTTCAATTTAAGTAAATAAGGTTTCTAATAATAAAATACCAATCTTATTACAACATAAAATTACATTTAGTTTGTGTTCAAACCACACTTAACTTTTTTAATTTTCGCGCCTAAAGCTTATGATACTATTAACTTTTAAATCTATATACAAAAAGAGCAAGTAAAATAATAAAGTTATAGATATATTTCAAAGAAATTATGAAGCCCAATTTACTATTCATAATAAAGTAAATATCGCTGAAATATATATAAAAAATCAACAAAAGTTTTAAGTTTTCTAAACTTAAATACGAATTGTTATGACTAGGTGTTACTTATAGGTATTTACTGTCACTGTAACTCATTTTTGTATTTTCTTTATAAGTTAAGCTCAGAGGCATGTGTAAATATATGGATATATTGCCTATAAATACTTTTTTTGTAAGCGTTTGCTTACTTTAAGTGTAAAAGTTTATCATTGGCAAATATTGTGAAACCAAAGCTTAAATGCTAATTTTAAAACAGATGTTTGACATTGGTTTCAGGTATCAACATCTTCTACAACAATTCTATAGATTTCTATAGACGAAGAGCAAGAGGAAAAAGTTTAACTAAATAACAGGGAATAATAAAATACTATAAGTTATTTTTCTTGTATTCGATTTCTCCCATACTAGTTGAAAATTATATGTATATTTTTATTTTACAAAAAATCTAAGTGCCATATATAAACTTGTAAAATTAAATAGGATGCCGATGGTTCCTTTTAATGCAACATTTATAATATTTATGCTATAAAATACTTAATTCTTAAATACGTAAAATCAAAATAAAACGCTAATTCAAGCTGTTAATTTTTTTATATTTTTATACCCTAACCGGATCAGAATCAGTGAAGGAGTCATTTCTGACCCTATAAATCATATATATTCTTGATCAGCATCAACAGCCGAGTTGATCTAGCCATCTCCGGCAAAAAAACAAAATTTTTCTTAAATTTTCAATTTTTTCAAAAAAAGGAAAGGGGTTACATCATTAAAATTTTCAAAAATTGGCCAAAAATGTATTTTTTTTAAATATTAAATTTAGGAGTCATTTCCGACCCTATAAACCATATATATTCTTGATCAGCATCGACAGCCGAATTGATCTAGCCATCTCCGGCAAAAAAACAAAATTTTTCTTAAATTTTCAATTTTTTGAAAAAAGGAAAGGGGTTATCATTAAAATTTTCAAAAATTGGCCAAAAATGTAATTTTTTTAAATATTAAATTTAGGAGTCATTTCCGACCCTATAAATCATATATATTCTTGATCAGCATGCAAAGCCGAGTCGATCTAGCTATCTCCGGCAGAAAAATAAATTTTTGAAATTTTTTTCAAAATTTTATAAGGGGTTACATCATTAAAATTTTTAAAATTTTTTTACGCTGTTCTGTTAACGCTTTAAAAATAAGCAAAGAACAATTGTCCGAATTGAAATTAATACATTTTTGGCTTAGTTATGATATTTGAAAAATTTTGATTTTCCTAAAAAAATAAGCATATAAAAATATTAATTTAGTTTACTTAAAATACACAGATATTTTAGGGTTTTAAATAAAAAGATTGAAAACAATTCAACAAAACATGCTTAATTATTAATAATATATATAAGTATATGAAAATATTATATATATAAATAATATTATTTAAAAAAAATGTTGCCATAAATGTTTTCTGTCAATTTGTATCTAATTTCTCTTTAAGGACATGGCTGGACACCTCGCTTCAACGTGGCAACCTGATAAGAAAAACCAATTACAAATTCATGATCAACACAGAAAATCATAGAAAATTAAAAGCTCTCACCTCTGTGTTGTTTTCGTATTCCTTTTTGTCCTTGAGGATATGTAAACGTTGCTTTTGTAACGTAACCCTTGGCTCTGCTTAATACACATACGCCATGTGAGCCACTGTACATGCATACGTCACAAGCCGCGTTTCCTGTCCTCCATCTTTGTGCCGCCCGCGCTCTCTCTCTCACTCCCTAAGCTCTCCATGCTCTCCCTGCTCTCTCCTTAGGCTTTCCTGGCTTGCCTCTCTCCCAACGCTGTCATTCTGCCCGCCGAAAGCTCTGCGCAAAAGGACAGAAATGAAATGAAAAAAAAAAAATGGAATGAAAGAAAAAATACTGGGAAAAAGCCGGCTGCGATAACGACAGCGACTGCGACAGAGCAGCGACTGCGGCAGAGGCGGCGACTGCAGAGTGCGAAAGAGACGCCCAGAGAGTCCGATTGCGATTACCATACCGATACCGATACCGATTCCCCGGCGCCTTATAAATACGCAGAGCTTGGGCCCGACGCTTTCATTCTCTCGCAGTGTTAAAGTGACATGAAAGTGACGACATTGGCGCACTGTAGCAAGTCATGTATCAGCATGTCCAACCAAACAACACAAATCATATTCACGCCAACGGTGAGTTATCGCCTCTGCCCTGCCGCTGCTCTCCTTGTTTCTATTTTTTTTTTCACCCCCTCCCCTCCCCGTTCGTTCGATTTGCATTATTAGTGGTGATTATCCGAATTATATTTCCATATATCATATATCGACGGCGCTGTGCTAAATGACGGCGCAAACAAATTGCATGTGATGCCATTCGTCCGTGTGTGTGTGCCTTTTTTTTTGTACTTTTCTGCCTTAACCGACCGAGTTTTTTTTTCATGTGAAATTAGTGTGTGACAGAGGACGCATGCGCAGGCCAAATAACGGTTAATTACGGGCCGGCGAATGGTTTCTTATGTGTGTGTATGAATGGGTGACTGTGTGTGACTGTGTGTGTGTGTGTGGTGTGCATGTGCGTGGGTGCTGCTGCAGCCGAACAGCTGTTCCCAGTCGGCCAGACACACTAAGCCAAGTTCATAAAAGTTGCAGCACAAAAACAATGCCACTGTGACACACCCACTCCATAGGCTAATGGGGGTACACTTGCCGCAAAGAAGTCTCTCTGAAATACCGAAAAACAAATTCGCAAAAGATTTCCATGGAAAAATCTAAGCCTAAGAGAGGTAGTAAGCATACAAAAATAAGACTTAAACAAGTATTTACAGTAAAAACAAAATTAGCACATTATCTTGTTTACAAAAATTAAGCTCTTAAGGATTTTTAATATTCTCAATATAAAAACAAGTCGGTGTAGATTTTCCTTTGCCCAGATTTTCTTTATCGCATTCAGTCAAGGTTGGTCAAGGCTCCGACCTTGAAAATTGGTTACTTTCACAGGGATTGGAACATCAGTTGTGTATTAATCCATATAAGCAACAAAGTCTAAATATTAACAAATGTTTATCTAAATGCGACTTCAAAAAAAAAACGTAAAACCTTCTTTTAATTCTCATTTACAACCTTAGCTTAAAAAAACTTGCGAAAAACTTCCTAACAATTTTCTCAAAACGGAATAAAAGGGAAAGCCAAAGGGTTTCCAACATAATTTCAAATCTTATTGTTTTTTAAAGTCACAAAAAAATCGTCAACATTATTTATTTATTTATATTTATATAAGTGCCAAAAAGTCAAATCGACTAAACCCTTCAGGCTTACAAATCGATATATTTTCGATACCTTAAAAAAGGTACATAACAGCTTTCAAGTATTTTTCGATAATATCGATAATTAACTTTAATTAATTAATTAATTAATTAATTAATTGTAATATTGTTTAAAGATATAGATAATATTTAACCTGTAATGTAATATTTTTTTGATATTTACAATATCGATAAAGCATATATACACGTTTCGAATTAACAATCTATAAGAATTTATAAAAATTCTGAATGCATCTAGTATCTTTTACAAACTTTATTTTCCACCAATATGTAATTTAAATAAAAAATAGTTAACAATATAGAGAAAGCTTTAAAGAGAATACTTGTATAATTACTTTGATTTGAATATTTGTATCTTTGCCTTGTGTCAATATATAAATCTGTGAACTAGATAGATAATAGACAATTGCTGATTATACTATTGGTTGTATTGTATGGTTTCCCCTACGTTCCCTTTGTTTCATTACCAATTTCACTTTCATTAGAGTTTGTTATTTACATTATTGTCCCTAAAAGCCATTTTTACGACTGCCAAGTCTGGCTGCCTGCCCGCCCCTGAGGTGCCTTGTCAGTTACGCAATCGTTAAAAGCTGCCGAAGGCCCGCTTATCAGCCACTGCCGCCAACCCAAACCAACCCCCTTGTAGATACAGATACATGGATGGCTACCCCGTATCCGTATCCGCATCCGCATCCAACTTATGCTTATGCTTAGTTCTTAGGCGCTGCCTATTTTTGGGCGCTGCCGGTGGCAAGTGGCCATAATTATGTATGCTTGCCAGCCCAAAGGAGGAAGCAGGGCCACAAAGCCGAGTTAACTTCTTGTTGGCCACGAAGCTGAGCCGAGATGGCCTGGCAGCGCCGGAAGCCATTAGGCGGGCCAAAAGCTGCAGTCAAGCCAAGTCAAGGGCAAAGTCAAGGCAACACAAAGGGGTGCAAGGTCGCAGCATGCTGGCAATCGTGTAACACATGCGTTAGGGTTTTTTTTAAATAAAATAAAATAAATATAATGTTAAATATATTATGTATTATTACTATTAGGGTAATTACTATTAGGTAAATTTTAATTAAAAGCTTGTCACGCGGTAAAGGAGTCATCTCCGACCCTATAAAGCATATATATTCTTGATCAGCATCAACAGTGGAATCTTTCTAGCCATATTGGAAAGAAAACATTTTTTTCCCCCATTTTTCCAAAATTTTATAAGGGGTTACATCATTAAAATTGTCAAAATTTCACAAAAATTTTAATTTTAAAAAATTTTAATTGAAATATGCAGATTTATAAATCTATTGAAACTTAACATAGAAATGCTTTCCGAATTAAAATTAATTCTTTTTTGGTTTAGTTATGAGTTTTTTAAACATTGATTTTTCGATAAAATTGTCATATGAAGATATCGATAAATATCGATTTATATAAGGCGAATATTTTAAGCTTATTTATGATTGATTTCCAAATCGATCCTATAATTTCATTCGCAAGCTGCAAAGATATTTAAAACGTCGACTTCCCAATTATAGTTTCCTTTCTTCTTTCAAATAATAATAATAAATTATCCTAAGAATTGTTAGCTGTATGTATAATTACAGTGTAGTATAAATACTTTACAAAAATATTCAAATCCGTAAGATAATTTGTCTTTCCTTAATATTCTTTATTGACAAATCGTATATACTTTATGTAAGACCCAAAACTCTTCTTGGAAAACATTTAAACAAAATTCCATTATCTCCTATATCTCCTATATATCATTACCATATAGCGAAAATAAATGCCTGCAATTGCCAGTTTATTGTTCAAGTGCAAAAATAGTTTTCACTGATTATCAGATGCATTTAGCCAACAATTCAGAGCTGCCGTCATTAATCACACTTAGAGAAGAGCGCGATGTCGCCCGGTGGTTTCCCTTAGATCTGCTTGTGCAACCCATCGAGTGTGTGGGCAGTTCCCAGTTCCGCCCCCCGCCCCCACAACCACCTTAAGAATTACATGTCATAAACAAAACATTTTACAAATAAATATTTGCCAATAAGTAGCATTTTGCACAATGACAGCTAAAAAATATTGATTTATTCCTAAAGCAAAAAATTATATAAATAATTAACAGTTTACAATAATAGGAATAGGAAAATAGGGATAAAAATAGGGATAAAAAAAATGATATGATATATTGATATAATACATAGATAAAAAATATTCTTATCATAATAATCGCTATCTTTTGGTATTTCGAACTTTTAAAGTTAAGTTATCGATATTATTAAGAAATATCGGAAACATTTTATTTAATTAATTTGTTTCCTTTTTCTATTATATTTATTTTTTTATAGCAAACAGAATATTAATTAATTTCAAATACGTATATTGCAATGTCAAACATAGATCTTACTGTCAAATATCGATAATTTCATCGATTTTTCGATGTATTCTGCCATCTCAAGTTTAAAATTGTATCAATGCTTACAACTCAAAGCTACGTTGATTTTTACTGCTTATTTACAAACAAAATAATAATACATTAATAACAAACACTTTGGAACAAACAATTTTAATAAATAATAGAAAAGAATATTAACAAAAAATATATGTGTAAATATACCCACTGAATTCCCACAAGGATATTGACTATCTAATAGTCGTCGCAATTACCTACAGGACCTCTTCTCTATTGTGTTGCCAACAAGGGTTGAGCAACGGCAAGCACTTAGCTTATTTCATTTCCAAATCGTGCAAAAGCGTAGTCTGCGCCATTTCGCAAATTGAGGACCAGGGCTAAGGAGTTCACCATTGTCCGCACGCATTGTCCTTGGCTTTGTCATTTGCCCAGCGTGGGTGGGCACAATTATTGTGTGCGACGGGAGGTGGGTCGTGGTGGGTCGCCCTTGGAGCCACCCTGCAAGGCGTGTGCTACGTGCTACGTGCTGCCGGATTTTCTTTGGGGGTGGAACTCTGCCGCTGCCGAGAAACTTTTACGTTGCTTATGCGGCGCACAGGATTCGCAGCAGCAGGACACACCAGCTACCAGGATACACGAGGTTAGTGAAAGTGTGCGGCGATAAGGCGGCCAGCGAGAGGGCTCTGTTATCAGCAGCAGCGGCAGCAGCAACGAGATATGTCCTGCCAAGGACACGACCCACAGCGCAGGCGTTAAGGCCAAAATGAGCTTTTTTTCCGGAGCAAAATACCGGTATTCTTGGCAAGTCGGGATATCATAATATATATATATTTATATATATATACTTGTCTCTGGCTCAGCTATTTTTGGCCCAGACTCTCGGCCCACGCACGCACATCCTGCACATAAATACCCACCGAAAGTGTGTGTATGTATATGGCGCCAATGAGCAGCTGACAACGTCACCGGGAGCCGGCTTCCATTGCGTAAGTCTAAATGTGGGGTGTGTGCCATAAAAACAGGTGGTCACCGCCCACCGAACCGCCGAAGGGGCGTGACCCGCTGATACACAGGGGGCGACACGTGTGACCGACCGCCTTCTGTCCGCCCATTTATATGAATTTGTACTTTGATGGGAAAACCAGCTCGCAGAAACATAAATGCACTTTTAATTAAAATTTTATTTGTTGGCAAAACAAATTTATTTGTGGGGAAAACTTTTTTCGGAGGGGTATATATTTTTAATATAAATAAAAGGATGTGTAGAACATCTGTAAAAGCATTAAAACTAGCTGAATTTATTGCAAAGAGTGCACTTATAATTCCCAAGTTGGAGTTCTGTGACCAAGCAAACATTAAAGTCTATTGTTTAGTATTTGAACATTATAAAGTTTCTCGTAATATTTTATTGCACATTTCAGAAACACCTTAAACTTAAACCTTAAAAGGTGTTGAAAACTCCAAACCATTATGAAATATATCTAATTCATTTCCCTGATTAATTGAAAGTAAATAGAGTTGCCACGATTCAGGAAATTTTAAAGGAAATGCGAATTATTAAGTTATGTTAGGTAATTGATTATACATATATATAAAGATATATATACCAAATCTAGTATATGCAAAAAATATGGAAAAACGTTTACATGGGAAAAACGACGAGCCTCTAAAATTCATAGCCTGCCCACAAGCAAAAGTTTCGTGCTTGTGTATACTTGTTTTTTCCTTGCTCCTGTGTGTGCGTGTCCTTGCTGGGCTTACAAATAATTGAATGGCGCTGCGAGCAGGAGAAAAAATGAGTTCAATGACTCTCTATCTCTCTCGCTCTCTCTGTGTTTTATATTTTCCATCTGTCTGGTGTTGTTTTTCACCCCCCGCCGCCCCCTGTGACCTCCTGGCAACAGCTTGCGAAGAAGCCAATTCTTGGGCTTCACCATTCAAGCATTAAGTTTGCATGAGCATTGGAGGACGACGGGAGGACGAAACTTTTTCGGCCTGCTGCTATATCCAGTTGGATTCCCAGTTGGACATGTGCCGAGGTTGCCACCATGCATAAAAGATAACGGGATCGAGGACAGGCTGTACTGTGGACCAGGTCAGGCAAGCATGACCACACACAAATCAGGTGAAGGAGAAACGCAAAGGAGGGCCATTTCCGTTTTCCGTGGCTTTGAGTGCAGCTGTTTAGCGATATATTTTTAGAAGCGTTTTCCCAATCCATTAACGGTCCACGAATATATATTTTGCATATTTATTTCTATAGGAATATACACAAATTTAACAAATATGGGTAGAGTATTGTGAATTTTGTAAGAATTAATTAAAATATAATAAATCAATTTCCTTCAAGTTATCACAGACAGATGCAACAAATTTTCCCCAAGATGTATATAAATTGATAAAATTGATTTCGTTTAATGTAAATATTTATAGGATGTCATTTGTTTTTTCGCCCCAAAAACGAACGAATACTTCTCTTCAATTTCTCGGTGTCTTGTCTCAGTTCTCGTTCGACGTTTTTCAAATGAATTTATCGCTTTGTAATTATAACGTCTGATCATTAGCGTCATCATCACCGCCGGCAGCGACGTGGCTTCGTAGTCGCCGTCACGAGTCGAATAAAAATCAATTGAGTTAAATTGAAATGCCAGCGTCAAAGGCAAAACAGCGACACGATGATGAGAGGTCCGAGGTCCGTCTGTAGAAAATTGGAAAGAAATGTGGAAAAATTCGCAAGCCAGCACAAGGCGATCAACTGGACAGATTTGGGATTAGGATTATAAATAGCTCAGCAGGAAAGATATAATTAAGCATTTAGCAGGTTAATTTTAATAACGTTGCAGCTTGCAATGGAATCTTTAAGGGATCTACTAGGTGTAAATTGAATTTATATATTAGAAAACTATATTTTGAGGCAAAGTTTGCCCCTGATAAATCTCCTATATAAGCTGATCATTCGATTCCTGCCTCATGGGGCAAATCCAGGAGGCAATCCCTTGGGTTAGGAACTGCTCTTCCAGGCTTTAAATCTCTCTTTCCTAGGAGTCTGAGGTCCTTACTTTTCACCACATCGGTCCTTAAACGATTTATATAAACTTTTGCTATGTTTAGGTTAAGTCAGTTTTTAGTCGGTGACCTTTGCCAAGCTTTGTAGCAATGTCAAGGTCGTTGGTGACACACAAATATCATTATAATGTTATCTCTGTAGTGTTTACCAAGTAGGTTAAAATTAGTATATATAAATATAGTAATATATATATAATACTATATAATTATATAATTAATAATATTATATAATAATCTAATTAGAATAACTCATGTCAAAGAAAATCATTTCAAATCTGTCTGGAATAAGCCCCTCGAAACATGCCTTTATTTATGATTTCATGGTTTTATAATTCCAAATTTGTTTAATTTGTAAAAGTAGTTTAAAATATTTACGAATTTCCATAAGTAGCTTAAAATTCTTTTATTTACGAGCATGTTAAGTACACTTACTTTTTTCTCCTTTTGGTGACTAATAAGAATTTCAATACTTTTAAAATTATTATCGATACCCGATTGACTCGATAAATGAAATTCCATTTAACCTTTGATTGGTCTTTTCTTACTTTAAAAACTGTAAATAACAGTTCAAACAATAGTAACAAATTTCATGAAATTGATTTCAGTTGCGACCTCCCGCACACGCCACAACATTTCCCCTTTTCCCTTTCTCCCTTTCCCTTTAAACCCTCCTCCTCCCCTCCTCCCCTTCTCATTTTCTAATGTTCTCGCTTCCCTTTCTCATTTGCTTTTGCTCTTTCATGTACATATTTGGCATTACAAGATGGCGACACGCCTTTACACTTCCCCCCACTCCCCGCATTCCACTCGCCACCCGTGTGCACGGGTCGCCTTGACATTGACTTTGTCGTGCTTCCAACGCCGCACGACCCCCTCGCCTCTCCCTCCGCCACGCAGGCCGTGACCAGCCCCCCCTTCCCTCTCCGATTGCATTGCGGGATCTCAATTAACGAAATCCATAGAAGGCTTGGAGAGAGTGAGAGTGCGAGAGAGAGGCGAACAGCGTTGTTAAACGACAAACGATACATTTCAATTTAGACTACATTTCGACAGCATCCAATAAAGCGAGATCTAAGGGGCTGAGGTGGGTCTGTGCTGTTGTCTGACGCAAATGGAGCACAAGATGTATTGAAATAATACAGCATTTCATAAGCGAATTCGAGGATTTATGCGGAGGAGGATATCACGAACAGTCATCATTTAAGTTCGATATAATACATCATTCGATATATATGTATATCATTTTATTATATTCATAATATGATATTATATCGAACTAAAATTAAACAAGACACAGCTTTAATAAATTGAAGTTTTATATCAGTAAAAGAATAAATAAAAAAAACTTCAGTATAATATTATTTCGTATAAAAAATATTAAATAATGCTGAAAGTTTCAAAGTAAAAATTTTTTTTAATGTGGCGTATACTTAACTTGTATTTTATTACGTATACGCATTGTTGCCCCAAACATGATAATCATTTTTAAGCTTGTAAATTCTTATTTGATTTATTATTTCGTATGAAAAATATTAAATAATGCTGAAAGTTTAAAAGTACAAAGTGGCGTATACGTAACGAGTATTTTATTACGTATACGCAGTGTTTCCCCAAACATGATAATAATTTTTAAGCTTATAAATTCTTATTTGATTTATTATTTCGTATGAAAAATATTAAATAATTCTGAAAGTTTCGAAGTACAAAGTGGCGTATACGTAACGTGTATTTTATTACGTATACGCAGTGTTTCCGCAAACATGATAATCATTTTTAAGCTTGTAAATTCTTATTTGATTTATTATTTCGTATGTAAAATATTTAATAATTCTGAAAGTTTTCAAGTACAACGTGGCGTATACGTAACGTGTATTTTATTACGTATACGCAGTGTTTCCCCAAACATGATAATCATTTTAAAGCTTGTAAATTCTTATTTGATTTATTATTTCGTATAAAAAATATTAAAGAATTCTGAAAGTTTCGAAGTACAAAGTGGCGTATACGTAACGTGTATTTTATTACGTATACGCAGTGTTTCCGCAAACATGATAACTAGAGTTAATATTTCATTAAGATATTGAAAGGAAAATAATATAATATAATATTCATTTCCCAATGACTAGATAGTATCCAAGTAAATGATTCATAGCCTCTATACAAACGATCAAGTCACAGATTAAATTTCAATTAAATATCATCTGGTTCACACCTGACTGATCAGGCAAACGTCTGCGGTAGAAGGTGTTAAGAACTGCTCAATGAAATTAAATGAATCAATTATAATTAATATGTCACGCATATATACTCTCCATTAACCAAATATAATGAGAATTGATATCCGAGAAGCAAGTAAAACAGCTGCATATCATTTAAATTGAAAGACTTTTCGTCCCTCTGGTACAAATGACTACACTCCAGTGACAATCACTAATGGGAAAAACACAAAATAATTGTTTTAAAAAATACATCTAATTGAAAAGAAAGATACATATATAATATACATATGTGCAAAACAAAGACCTTAGCAAGATGAGTAATGCTATATAATATTTTTATACTTCATAGCTGGCACAAATTGCAAATAAAATTTACGAGCTTTACGCATCTAAGTATTATAAGGACTTTCGTGCAATTTTATAGACAAATAACTCCCCAAGATACCTCATTCTGCTCCCTATGGATACCTCGCATAAAAACTCTTTTTTTTTCAAATCAAATCAACCAAATTTCGTAGTTTTCACCCCGCATAAACGCCTGATCTGGTTATGACAAGTGGGCGACCGAATTGAGCACTTTTGGAGGGGCTGGGACTTAAGTCTGGGACAGGGCCATTGACACTTTTGACGGCTTCCTCGGGACTCGGAACTCGGGACTCGGGACTCTCGAGAAACAGAACAAATCAGTTAAGCAAAGTGGCGTGTGGTTTTATTTTGGGCTCGCGTGTCAGTGGAGGGTTAAGCAAACACTTGTGACCAAGTTCTTTGGTTTATTGAATGACAGCAGGTCTTTGCTCGTTTTGGTCAAAAGGTGAATCGATCCAACAGTTGACCAATCAATCCATCAATCAATCAATACATGCGGGAATTTGTTTGATAATTAGCACAAATGAATTTTGCGACACAAGCCGCTGGTTAGATAAAGCATTTCCATGCGCCGTTTAATTAACAGCCAACGAAGGCTAAATAATAAACAAATGATGTTAAATTAAATTTTCGGCAAGGCGGCGGCTGTGCCTGAATACATTTTCATTAAATTTAATGAAAGAAACGATCAGAGAGGGAGGATCGAGGGGATACATTGTTATATTGAAGAATACTGGGTGATGGTTTTGAAATTTTTCAAATAACATGTTGTATAGCTAAGTAATTATTTTTATTTTTATTTACTAGATATATATTTTTATGTCTTACATTACGACAATTTTTTTATCAATTAAAATGAATTCTGATTTATTTTTTACCCATGAATCAAGGGGTTTCCCTGCTGAATAACTTTTAAAATATATTCCAAGCTTCAGTTCCATATTCTTAACACCTGTTTTATTTTGTGTCGATGCCATACAGTCACTATATCCACCTTTCAATTTAGAACAAAAAAGAAAACAATAAATAAAACAACAAAATTAACTGAAACCTGAAAATATTTACCAACAAAATTATTTTTATTTGGCCAAATGCCAATTGAGATGCACCCCCTCTCTGTCGGTCGATCTCTATTTCCCATCATCTTGTTCGACGTTGAGCTTGGCATATTTAAAATTTTCATTTGCAAGAAATAGCCAAGTATTTGCCGGGGAAAATCGGTGGGTGGCGGTCGAGGGGTGCAGAAATTCCGTGCTATGTAGCGCGTGATTATTACTCATTTTCATTTAGTGGCGCTGGCAGGCAGCGACTTCTTTGCGTCACTGGAGTTGGATGGCAAACGGAGAGGGGGTGGAAAGGGGTACAAGCCAATACACTGAACAAAAATATGTGATTTATCATTTAAATTCGGAAAGGGAAAGGAGAAGCACGTTAATATTTAAGGAACTGTCGAAGGATTTGGGTAAACCCACTAAAAATTTATCTTTAAAATATCAGTGGTTTTTAATGTTTTATATATTAATATTTATATTTACATTATTTTCTAATTTTTCTAATATTTTCTTTTTATACTTAATATATTTATAATATTTTCTAATTATATTTAATATAATTATCAACATCCTATGGCATGATAGTACATATTTAACCCTAAAAATATTAAAATCTCATAAGTTTCCAGAATAGCCTTCATGATCTTATCACATATATATCAAAGACTTTAAAAATCTTGTAGTTATAATAATTAAAACAACTGAAACTATAATCCAAGCTGTTTGAATGATATCATTAAGTATACCATTAAGTAACTTGATCTAGCACTTGCCTGTGAATTCTTAACTCTATAAAGTGGTCGCTTTCTAGAATTATTTCGATCGTTTGTTCTGTTTATTTGTTTACTTTTGCAATGGACATGCGATCGCTTGTTGGCTTACAATGATTAAGATCGCTAAGTAAAGTACCCGATGTCTGCTGCCTGCCTGCCACGCCCCTTTGGCTAAAGATTTAAACAAAAAAAAAAAAAACAACAGAAACGGAATGTTCAGGGGCCTCGTGACTTTTATGACAGAAAACATATACATCGAGTAGAGAGAGAGATATAGAAAGAAAGGCGACAGAGAGCTTAACATAGGACCCCTTTATTTATGTTTATGGGATATATGTAGCACGGCACAGACGTAGATTATTTATTTATACACCAGTACTGTGGCGGTCAAAACAATAGTGCATTCTGCAAGCAAAACTCCCTTAAGGTTTCTTAGCTTCCAGGTAGAGAGTTGAGATTGGATGTACATATATCCCTTCAGACTATGTCTAGACATCTGCATATCCGATATTAAGTCGAGTTTGGATTTATTTGTTTATTAAGCGAGTTGTCCTCAGAAAATATCTTAAAGAAAGACTAAAATTATACATTTATCGATATCCCAAGCTTTTTAAAATGCTCTGAAATAACTTAGTAAAGAAGAAATATTTCTAGGACTAAATACTTTTAAAACAAATTTTTAACTTGGAAATAATGATTTGTTTTCTTATTTTTTAAAAAATATTCAAGTCAAAGTGGCGTATACGTAATTAATATTTTATTACATATACGCAGGGTTTCCCCAAACACGATTATTCATTTTTACTTGTAAATCTTGATTTATTTAGTTAAACCCTACATACAATTAATTTTTTCAAAATAATATATTGAACGGTGGCGGATACTTAATGTATCTTTTTATCACGTATACGCAGTGTTTTCCCATACATGATTATTATCATTTTTACTCGGAACTTATGATTTATTAAGCAAAATATTCCTAAAGTCTTATTCAAAATAATAATTTATGGTGGCGGATACTTAACGTATCATTTTTATCACGTATACGCAGCGTTTCCCCAAATATGATAACTAATTTAGCTTGGAAATTTTTATTTTCGTTATTTCGTATGAAAAATATTAATTAAAGCTGAAAGTTTCAAAGTACATTTTTTTTAAAGGGGCGTATACGTAACGTGTATTTTATTACGTATACGCAGTGTTTTCCCAATCATGCTAACTACTTTTAAACTTGTAAATTATTATTTGTTTTGTTATTTTCAATGAAAAATATGAAATAAAGCTTTAAGTTTCAGGGTAATATATTCTTAAAGTGGCGTATTCGTAACAAATATTATATTACGTATACGCACTGATCCCAAATATGATCACAAATTTGCTATTTCAAAATTAGGATTATATTTTTTATTATTATCTAAAAAATAATAATAATAAATAATAAAATTATTAACATTAAATTAATTAAATTAATTAACTTAAATTAACTAAATACATATATCACGTATACGCAGCGTTTCCCCAAATATGATAACTACTTATAAAGTTGTAAAATGTATTTGATTTGTTATGTTTCTGTTATTTTTCAAAGTAATATTTTTTTCAAAGCGGCGTATACGTAACGTATATTATATTACGTATACGCACTGTTCCCAAACATGATCGCAAAATTTGTAATTTGGAAATTAGGATTTTTTTATTGTTATCTAAGAGTACAATAATTATAACATACGACTTATATGTGTGAAATGATGGCTACGAATGATAATAATATATCACGTATACGCAGCGTTTTCCCAAATATGAAAACTTTTAACACCGAATCCGATCGTTTTAATCCCATTCATAATTTTCCGCTTAAAACCAGGCTTTTAATAATAAATTCTCAATGATTATGATAAGATATAATGATAATTGGTGCAAAATCGTTGCTATTTTATTCCCATGACAGTAACGGCGTGTGTGAGGGCTTGTGTATCCCAAAATCCCCGAATACGTATGATATGTATGTTCTTGCTTATAGACACTCACTTGTTTAACACTATCCACCGATACGTATACGATTTTTGGGGGCAAGTCCAGGCGAAGAATCGAACGGAACGAAAATAGTGGGCGAGAGCAACTCTATGAAACTTTGGAAGCACAATTGTATGCATGTACATACATGCATCAACATGTATGTACATATGTATGTAGATTTCTGGGTACAAACGAGTCGGCGGGCTGATGAAATTTCGACGCCTCGTGGGCGAGAGAATGTCGAAGAAGCGACAGAGAGACAAAGACCCAATGACGTAGATGTGCTGATGGGAGTAGCGGCACATGACCTAATAGAGAGGCTCCGGCTCTGAGCCGGAGTCCCCCCTACAACTACTTATTAAAAATTAAGAAAAAAGAAGAAGGAAAAAATCAACGGTCAATTGAGGCGAATGAAATGCGCCACAAACAATCAATTGAGAGTGGGGAGTAGAGAGTACAGAGAGAGCGAGTGCGAGTGCGAGAGCTGAGTCCCGCAGGCACTGAGAGAGAGAGCGGCGAAACCCTTGCGGCATGCTGGTCTATACATTAGAGATGTGTAGATGCATTGGAACCTTCTGACGTCGCCGGGGTGAATTAGCCGACTAATTCAATTTGAAATTTTTTATTTCAAGTTATTAATAGCCGGAAAAGTCGAGAGCGAAAGCGCCAACAAGAACGGCAGCGGGAGAGCGAGATGCCTTCACCTTGACAATCTTATAATGAAAATATAGAAACCACACGACAGTCGGCACAAATTTCATAAATCAGTCAGTAGCAGGAGGACTTTTATACATACACAAACTCTGTCACGTAGACAGCGACGAAAGCTAACGGCGAATCTGAGCCAGTGGGGGGGAGGACAGACAGGGAGAGCGAAGTAGAAAGTCTGAGAGAGAGTACTCGACAGTGTTGGGTGGAAACTGGAATATTGTACCTGAATCTACTAGATACATAGGTACTTTATTTTTAAGGAAACTGAAATATGATTTAGGCTGTTAAGTTATGGGAAGGGAACATGGTATTACTTTTTTGTCGTACTAAGGCATGGGAATCTGTCCCACAAAAACTTGTAGAACTTGTACCTTTATGACAAATCTTTTGCTGTAAAATTAGCACAACTTATAGAAGAATTTGAACCTTAAGGGAAGGTAATTCTTGGACCTTAAAATTATGAAAACTCAATAAAGGGACAATCTCTTATCGTAGAGTTAGGAAAAACTTGTAGAAAAACTTCTACCTTAAGGGATACTTTTGTATCGTTATATTACAATTTATATTAAATTACAAAAATTTGTAAAGGATCTTGTACCTCAAAAGAGAGAACTCCACAGTTGTACCGTGAAATTAGCAAAAAACCTTCGGGTACAGTTGGACAAAAGTCCATCACTGGTCGCCATCATGTCGACAGCATCCTAACTTCTCTTCGTATTAGCCTCTCGTCGGCACTTCGGCTGCTGTTCGGCTGCCGCTCGGCTGGCACTCGGCTCCCGCTCGGACCACGCTCGGCGGAAAGCTCTCGCCGTGCGGACTATTTGACGCCGCCGCCAAATGGCAGGCGGACACTTGCCTGCTACTTGTCGCCCACAGCGCAACGATTCTCTTCGTTCCACCGCCGTTCTACCCAACGTTCCTGTTCCGTTTCGGCCGCTTCACATATATTCGTATTCGCTGAGAGCTGAAATTCGCGGCGAAATAATTTTAGCAACTTGTTATCCGTCCATGCCATGCGCGATAAAATATCACAACTATTTTGCTTGCAAAAAACCGCATGCAAAAATAATAATTCAACAGATAATAGAGGTGTGTGTGTGTGTGTGTGTCTGTGTGTGGCTATGTGCGAGTGTTCATTCATATTTTTTTCTATGAATGATTCACAAAATACTTGATGAGAAAAATAACATTATCCTTGTGATGGTTTCGTGTTAAAACAAATTAAAGCTATTAAAAAATTGAATTATTTTTCGTGTGCTATTCTTTTTTTCTAGTGCTTTTTTTTTAGTTTAGTAAATGAACTTGAAATATGTAATTCCAATTAATTATTGTCAGTGAAAAAATTATTTATTAAAATCCGTGTAATAAAACGTTATGTTCTTAGCCAATTTCTCAATTTCGAAACCACAAATATCGAACAGATTTCGAAACATATAATAATTTTTCTATGCTAATCCCTGGCCCATGTGCTCTCTGTCTGATTATTTTGGAACAGATATTTTAAGATCAATATTCAAAACGAAAATAATCATTTCCATGCCTACGGATTTGTTTCCTTTACATATATTTTTTTGATTGTGATTTGATAATACTTTCTTCGATTGTCATTCGATGCTAATCCGTTGCGTTTTCTGCTCTTATTTTTTTCGGCTGATCCTGCAGGACATAATGTGCCAACAAAAGCAACGAGCAACGGGACAATGTGCGCCAATGGGTCTCTTGGGACAGAAGGGCCCGAAGCGACAGAGACCGACGCATCAGGGACCGGGAGGATGCGGAAGCCGCTGGAGAGGAATGGCTCAACGCAGAACCACGTTGTTCACCTCGAGAGAAGGTAGGATATAAATACATATTTTATCAATATTGTTTGGCAAAACAAACGGAAAATATATATATGAAAACGTCAGTTTCCATTGCTGATGAACACGACCGTTGCCCAGAGCAGCAATCGAAGCATCCCAACGCTTTAGATATGTGTATTTCTTATGGCAGATCGATGATCCTAGTTTCCCACCCCTGTGACGTTATAATTCCCAACTGGTATTAGCGTTGCAGTGATGGTAACCACATCGATTGCTAGGTAAGTCGGCGAAATGGAATCTGATTTAGATATCGCTGTACGTCTTTAAACAAAAAAAAAAACACAATTGTAATTGTTTGTTTTTATTTTTACATTTTATTACTAAACAAGAGCCTAAGAATCTCGTTGTACTAATTAATAATTAATTAAAAAGCTTTCAAGCCACCTTGTTACCAGCTTTAAATATTCACACATTTTCGAGTTTCACTTAAACAGAATTTAGATAAGTACAAATAACTATATTAAAAAGAAAAACCCCTAAATAATTCTTTTATACGTTTCTTTACTGTTTTTATCATTTCCCTGTTATCCTTTCCCTGTTTTACATTATATAATAATGGCTTAAAAACATTGCTAAATAAATTTCTTTCCATTAATTATAATTTTTGAATTTGTAATAATAAGTTTAATTATTTTTAAAATTATTACCCTAAAAAGTGGCTTTGTGCTTCACCTTTCTCAGTTTTAATGCCTGAACTCTATGCTGTTTACTTATAAATAGTTGTCACCGGTATTTGTTTCAGTGTGTTTTCGTAAACATTTTCTATTTACGTAGACCGAAACGTGCTTTACAGCTGATTTAATTTTAACACTTTGGTGTTAATCAAAACTTGTACTTTACTCACTTGAAATTAACAAGTTTACTGATGGGATTTTGACATCTAACTAACGATATGCAAATATATATGTATTTTTAGAAAACAAATCCACAGTTTAAGCGCTTATTAACGTCTCTTTATTTATATCAATTTGTAGTTTTCTTTAAATATTAAATTTAAAATAATATTAACAGAGTAATAGAGTAACCTTTGTATAACCAAAACTCCTTTATATCGCTAAATATTATATATAGTTTCGTTTCAGGATTTTTCCTTCATGTGTTTGTTAATATGAAAATATATTCACTTACAAATAAACTTCGGTCTCCGAATTTGGCTTTATTTTGTATAATAAAACTCCCATTTCTAATCTTTTGCATTTTTTTTAAAAACCCATTAGCATCCAGTGTATAAAATACCAACTTGGAAAATTGTTAAACTAAATTTACCCCATATCCTTTGTGTCCTTTCAGGCTGGGCCTCTTCAGTGGGGTGGCTTTAATTGTTGGAACCATGATAGGTAAGTGCGAACCATGAAAAGCGAAAAGAAAATGCATAAAACATGAGCCAGAAGAGAAATCACTGAAGAAGAACATGCGATTTTCCCTGGACCGTGTCAAATGGACTATTCTTGTGTCCATTGTTGTTGTTGATTCGCTTTTCCCCATTTTCTTGCCGCTTGTTTTTTACACATTTAACATATTTCTCTTGAAAAATATTGAGGCACATTTTCTTCTTCATAGCGCTTTCATTTTTTTGTTTGTGAACTGAATTGGAGGCGCGCATGGCCAAAAATACGTTCGCATAAATTTAGATATATGTATTTACGTGTAGCAGTACATATTCACAGCTCCGGGATATATGTGTAGGTGTTGCCTGTCTGCCCGTGGGTGTTGTATTGTGTATACATTAATGTATACATGTATAAGGGCATTTTCCCGGCATTTTCCTTCCTTTTTTTTTTTAGTTGGAGTAAAATGAAGGTTGCAGCGAAATATTCCCAGTAACAGTTGCGGTCAAGTGAATAAATATCGTGGATTAAATAAGTTTTCTTTTAATATCTGTACATTCAAGGTGTCACAGAAATAACAAGAGTTTTCTAAACAGAGAACATCTTTAAAGTGCAATTTTTTGTAGCATACTTTTCAGAACTTCAAAAGGGTTTTAAACTGATTTTTTCTTTTAAAATATTTCCATCAAAAGAAGTATTTATTTATAAAAATATTTAAATAAATATTTATTTTATTTATTATTTAAATACATTAAATTAAATGATTAAAATATCAATAATATAAAAAGAGACCATTAAAAGAATGTCAACGACTTTATTTATTGCTTTTTTTTGTTATATTAATTAGATATGTCAAAAAAAATATCGATTTATGGCACATTTATGGCAACATCATATTGAAAATATCGCAAACTTTGTTAGAGCAAATTTGTATATACAGAAAATTATCGCAATTACCGTTTAAATATCGAAAATATTTTTATTATCGATTATATTATTATTTATCCTATATATTAAACAGAATATCGTTTTGTAGTTAATATATAAAAATTATAAAATATCGATTTTCATTTTTCAATAAAGAAGTCCCTATTTTATTGCCCTTGACTGTAAACAAAGTTAGGTTAGGTTACATATTTATGACACGAATACCGGCTATTATCGGTATTGCACTTTGACCTTAGGCAATGGTGCCAGTTGTGGCACGCAATTGTGTTACCAAATTGTTGCACGCCTTCTCCATTTTCTCTGTCCTCTTCGTTTCCGTTTTCGCTCTCATTCGCTCACCGGATGCGCCTGCCTCTCCGGGGAAAATGCTTCGCACGGAAAAGAAAAACCCATTATTTACCGGTATTTGTGCTATCGCCTCGTGGTTTTTCAGAGCTTTTGCCAAAGCTCCCGCCCACTGATGACGTCGACAACACCCACTGTTCTACATATTTTCGATTTATCGCTCTCTCTCTCTGCCTTTCTCTCTATCTCTCTCCATATCTTTTCCTCCCACATTAGCATAAAGAAATCCACGGAAAATCAGCTGTTCTTTTCGACTGCATCTGTGACGTATGCATTGCACAGTGGGATATATGTATATATATACATATATATTTTTTTGTATAGGGTACCATTAAAATTTTAAGATCTAGGATTTTATGGGAAAATTTATTTAGGTTTAAATTTTAACAATTTTCTAGAACAATTTGTAAAAGTTCTCTCCCCTGCCTATATATGCACTGAATGTTAAATTATATAGCATTTTAGATGTTATTTTTATTTAATATTACATATCTTAGATTCTCCTAATATATAGTACTTTCGTTTCATTTCCAGGGTCTGGAATTTTTGTGTCACCCTCCGGTTTACTGGTTCGCACTGGTTCCGTTGGAGTTAGCTTTATAATCTGGCTTGCCTGTGGTCTGCTCTCGCTGCTGGGTAAGTATTGTGCCACAGTATTGTGCCAAAGTATTGTACCAAACAGCCACGTGCACCGCATGCAGCTGACCCACTTATTTACACATCATTATCCCCATCCCATCAACTTGTTGCACGGCTGGCAAGTGGCCAAAAATACGCTGCTCTTCACTATATCGCACTGAGGTCATTAAATATTCGTTTAAATTTAATAGAAGCGAGGAAAACACTAGTGACATGAACCATATTAGACAAAAATAATGCGAGAAACAAAAGTTACTTAAAAAATACATCAAGGTTCTAATATTTTGTTTAATTTAACTCTTAGGAACATGCTCATTACAAATATTTACAAAAATATATATATATTTAAAGAAACAAACCTTGAAGTTTGCAATTTAATTACAGGATTGTATAAGAAAACAATTATAACTAAGCTTAAAATATTCGCATTTTTTTAATAGATAATTGTCAATATTTTTATATGACAATTTTTTCAACAAATCAAAGTTTAAAAATCTCATAACTAAGCCAATAATGTATTCATTTTATATCAGAAAACTCTCCTATGTTAGTTTTATTAGGATAATAAATTTACATGCTCAATGAAATATTTAAAAATATAACAAAATTTTCAACATTTTGGACAATTTTATCGATGTAACCCCTTATAAAATTTTGAAAAAATTAGTAAAAAAAATGTTTTCTGCCTAAGATGGCTAGATTGACTCGGTTGTTGATGCTGATCAAGAATATATATGATTTATAGTTCCGAAAATGACTCGTTCACAGCGTTACAGGGTTTTGAATAAAATTATAATACCCTGAAAAGGTATAAAAATAGATATAGCAATGTATAATAATTAAATTAAATAAATAACTATATAAATGAATAATAATTAATTTAAAAATCAATTAAGGAATACCATTCAATTTTCTATATTTTTATCTATAAATAAATTCAAAGATGTAAAGGCACAATTTTGAGTCCAATTAATTTCCTTCCGCTGAACTCTTAATAAAATAATAATAATATTGATAAAAATAGAACATATTACTACTTATATGGCCTGTAAATATATACCTAAATAGCTTATAAATATATACACATCCCGGCATTAACCCTTCCTAGAAAACACTTGAAAATTAAACCCCAACTTGGGGCCCAAATTTAATTTGAAACCAATTTTGCGTAGGTCGTTTAAGTGGCTCTTTCCTTTTTATTTTTTAAGCATGATACACTTGCCATCCGCTCTAATTTTTCCTCATTTTCCATCTCTCGTTTTTCCCACCGACTTGCGTAGGCGCTCTGGCTTACGCTGAACTTGGCACGATGAACACATCCTCGGGGGCGGAATGGGCGTACTTTATGGATGCCTATGGACCGGCGCCGGCGTTTCTGTTCTCATGGGTATCGACATTGGTGTTGAAGCCATCTCAAATGGCTATAATATGCTTATCATTTGCACAGTATGCCGTTGAGGCCTTTGTGACTGATTGTGATCCGCCCAGGGGCGTGGTCAAGATGGTCGCCCTGGTGGCAATTGGTGAGTATATATATACATATATCGCATCTCTTGTTCGACACACCCTATTGTATTGTGTGCATTACAGTGATGATTCTGTTCGTGAACTGCTACAGCGTTAACCTGGGCATGGCCGTGCAGAATGTGTTCACCGCCGCCAAGCTGGTGGCCGTGGTGGTCGTGATCTGTGGCGGTGCCTACAAGCTAATGCAGGGCAACACGCAGCATTTGTCGAATGCATTTAATGGCCCAATGCCGAATGTGGGCGCCATTGCCACGGCCTTCTATACGGGTCTGTGGGCGTACGATGGCTGGAACAACCTGAACTATGTCACCGAGGAGATCAAGAATCCCAGCAAGAATCTACCGCGTTCGATTATCATCGGCATACCGCTGGTGACGCTCTGCTATGCCCTGATCAACATCTCCTATCTGGCGGCCATGTCGCCGCAGGAGATGATCGAATCGGAGGCGGTGGCTGTTACCTTTGGCAATCGCATACTCGGCGCCCTGGCCTGGCTCATGCCGCTCAGTGTCACCATTAGCACCTTTGGCAGTGCCAATGGCACGCTCTTTGCAGCAGGACGGTAGGGGATATATACTATAGAATATCCTATATTGTATTATATATATATTATTGTTCTTTGTAGCTTGTGTTTTGCGGCCAGTCGCGAGGGTCACCTGCTGGACATTCTCTCCTATGTCCATGTGCGCCGCCTCACACCTGCCCCAGGCCTGATATTCCACGTAAGTATCTAATCTATCTATCTTTTTCCATGTGACAATCATCTCAGTCGCATTTTGCATACTTTTCTCTAAGAAAACATTCAAGGATTTAAAATACATACAAAATATAGCATTATATAATAATAATAAACAAAGAAATAAGATAATTAGCGCGCATAGATTTTTTTTAAATCAATTTACGACCTCTTCCTTGCTCAAATTTTGGGATTTTAAGAACAAATATAGGAGTATCCCCAGAACCGTCTTAAACGTATGCAGGCAGCAAGATCTAGAATGCTTGAGAATGAAAAGAGAGTGAGATAAAGACAGCGTCGCTTTCTCTCTGTCTTTACAAGTAATTTTCTAGTGCACCTGAAACCAGAACACACTTAAATGTATACAGACAAGAAGATCTAGACTGCTTGAAATTAAAGAAGGACAGACAATGTCTGGTTTAAGATCACCTCCTCTTTCTCTCTCTTCATGGATTTTCAAGAACATTTCAAGAGAGCCTGCAAAATCACCTGGCGTTATGCATCTTATACTATTTATAGGATTTTGTTTGTTGATTGTTTTTACTTTATGTTTACTTTATGATAAACAAAAGTACGCTCTGCAGATTGCACACATTAAATATATAGAAAATAATTGAATATTCTCAATAAAGTGTCCTTAGTGCTCCGAATGCCCTTTCTAACCTCCTTTCTACCTCTCTCTCCCCCTCTCTCTCTATGTCTTTCTCTGTGGCATATCTGTGTGGCACATTCCCCGCCTCCGTTTGCAGTCGCTGATTGCCTCGGCAATGGTGCTCCACGGCACAATTGATTCGCTGATTGATTTCTTCAGCTTCACCGCCTGGATATTCTATGGTGGCGCTATGCTGGCTCTGATCGTGATGCGCTACACCAAGCCCAACTATCCACGGCCGTACAAAGTGCCGATCATCATTCCCGTTGTGGTCTTGGTCATATCCATCTATCTTGTGGCTGCCCCCATATTTGAGACGCCGCGCATCGAGTATCTGTACGCCCTGCTCTTCATCTTCGCGGGCCTGATCTTCTATGTGCCCTTCGTGAAGCTGGGCATGACGCCGAGGTTTATGAGTAAGTCACTTATAATTGGTTATTCAAATTAATTGGTTTCTAATCGAATCCCTCTCGTCTTGTTGCAGACAAGGTGACCCTGTTCTTCCAGCTGCTGCTGGAGGTGGTGCCCACCTCATCGATGGCCATGTTCGAGTGAAGTGCTCAAAGCCACATGCATGGGTGGGACTGGGACTGGGACCGGGACTGAGGTCACCAGACCTAGGAGACGGAATGAAGCAAATATATACATTCGCTTATTTACTATACAAGGATATATTAGGAGTGAAGAAGCATAGACAGAACACTACATGGGGATCGATGACTGGGTATAGTGTGAGACGATGTGGAGCTGTCGCGGAGTTATAAGAGCAACCTATATTGATATATATATTGACGTTGTCGTTGACAAAACGTAAACTATTCGAAATAGTCTTTTTACGCTATGAGCTGGTTACATTCAAGGATTATATTTGCGTATACAGGATACTGTTTAGTATGGATACATGTGTATATCTTTAACAATTGTATGTAGAGCGCATAGGCCAAGTTGCATAGTTGATACGTACGTATTTACAAACCAAAACAAATCTATATATACATACATATATTTTTATGTTCTAGTACTTAAAGAATACAAAAAACAAACAAAAAAAAAAACACAAAAACAAAAACAAAAAACAACAAATGACAAAACAATACACAACCATACACACCCTTAAGCAGTTGTTAAGTCCCTATTGATTTGATATATGTAAAGAAATATCCAGGGGAAACCGAAGGAAAAAAGAAATGGCGCACGGCTCTAGAGATTTCACCGGAGATTTCAAATCGCCAAAGTGTTTTTTGAGGGGAATATAGTAGGTTTTGAGTACAGTATCGGTATAAGCCGGGAAATCGAAGACACCACCCAAGCGGTAGGCGATATAAAGCTCTTCGTTTCAAACCACACGGTGTTATGCATCTTATGCTTTATATTGTCTTTGACCAATCCGTACAGTACCCACCTTAAAAAAATAAAGAACTACACACCGACAACAATACTCGCCGGCAGAAGAGCTTTTCGGTTTTTTCTCCCCCGTTTGCTTTTTATATATAAACCCCGCATTATGCATATATGTACGTGTTTAGCGATCTAGAGATCGGTTGGAATAGCAATATTTATAGTAACAAGCGGGGCTGATGGGGATTAAATACAAAAATAACAAAAAAATGAGGACAAAGGCCAAAACTTAAGAGGAAATGAAAAGAAAACTCAAACCCCAACTGAATGTTTCGAACTTTTGATGCGCCAAAGACGCCGCCTGTTAAATTTTTGTAGGACTGCAACTAAAGATTTGTAATTGATACCAAAAAGTTAAAAAAACAAACAAAACACTGAGAAAAATGCTAACAAAAAAATAGAAAAAAGTCGACTAAAGAAAACGAAAAACAAAGGCAAAGAGCAAACAAAAATACTACTAAGAATACTTGTTAAATAAATACATTTTTTTTTGCGTCGTCTATAGAGAGCTTTGACAAATCGTTGCCACCTACTTCTATTATTATTATAATTAATATAATTATCATTACTATTAAAGTAACAGACATACATAAATGACTATTTTGACCTTTGTTTTCGGTTTTTAATACCCTTTTTTTTTAATTTTAATTTTTTGCCCTAGCTGCGAGTTAGAAAAAGACAGTAGATGCTGATGCCGCCTCGCTCGCAACCGAGCAATTTATAAACTAATAAATAACCATCATAAATTAGTTTATTTTTCCACTTTTTGCTGTCCTTGAGCAGCATCCCTAAAAGTCCTGGACAGTCTCAAACAATGCCTAAGCATATATCCTTTTATTCTTCCCTCGATAACCGGTTTTTTGTTAATTTTGTTCCTTGAAGCCAGCGGAATAAGCTCAATCACGGATTCACCAAGACATGACGGAAATAAGCTGAAAGGGTCTGAACCGATATACAAAGTAAATAGAACAAAAAAAAAACATATAGATACTTAAATACATATACCTGTACCCCTATCTGGGGATAGCACAGAACTTACACATATATATTTATATAATTTGTTAAGTTTATAAATTTGTATTCCCAACTAAAATGAGTTAAACGGAGTTAACCAGAAACAAATCGAAAATCTCTATCTATACATGTACCTACCACCTAATGACTAAAGAATTGTATTATGTAAACGAAAATTGAAGAAATAAAGTTTTTGAAACACATAATAATGTCTAATGAATACAAAATACATCATTTGTAGCTTATTAATGTGATTCTTTCATTTATTTTGATTTTAATCATTTTTGTATAAGTATTTTAATGTATTTTTTTTTTTTTAAGTTAAAACCTGATTTTTAATATTTTTCAATTAATCTAATTTTATAGGCACATTTTTGTCTAATTTACCCATTCTCTTGGTATTCAAATAGTGCTTAAATAAGTCATATTTCTAATTAAAGGCTCATTTTAAGATAAATATCTACGAAAATTCAGTTGGAAAACAAAACCATACATACAATTTTCAACGATTTCCGGAACAATAATATGATGAACAAGAGACTCTGGATTTACCGACTTCTCCTATTATCTTCACGATTCGGAAATGTCCTGGCAATACCAACTTCTCAGCGAGATCCAACGTCCTTAAGGCACAGTACTTCCAGGTTCGACCTGGAGCATTCACAGGCCATATTTATGTAATAACAAATGCTTTGGGCCAAGCCTTACACTTGGCCCTTGCTCTGGCTTATCCCTGGGCTACGTCGTCGTTGTCGTCTCCTGTTTAGGCTCTTGGGCATCCAAAAGGGCGTCTTTGAACTCTGGAAACAGTATGCTGATCTCGCGGCGGGCCGAGGCTTCGCTGTCGGAGCCGTGGCAGGCATTACGGGTGTCGGACAGCCCGTACAATGCCCGGATGCAGTTGGGATCGCTGTAAACAGCACGGAACACCTTGGTTGGACCCAGCAAACTGCGCCACTTTTGAATACTAGCCTCCGACTGAAGAATCAAGGCATAGCAGGGACCACTGCAAGGATATACATTATGTATCAATATTTCAAGAAACTAAATTATATGTTCACTACCTATTCATAAAGCTGGTGAGGCGATGGTAGAAGAATTTATTCTGGTGCTCCGCATAGAATCGCTCGGACAGCTCTTTCGTAATGTGGACCTCCTTCTGGCCGAGCACGGTGAAGTGCTTACCGATCAGCGCCAGGATCTGCTGCATCGCATAGGTGTTTCGCAGCACGTGCGGTTTGATCAGAGCAAGTGTTATTTCAGCCATCATTCAGCAGAACTATAAAATGTTGCCAAAAATTGAATTCAATTATTTGCAAAGGTTGCCCGAGCGCACCAGTGTGACCACAGTTCCTTATGAAAATAACACAACCGGCTGGGCATGTCCGTTAAATTAGCGTTGGTGAGTTAGCGTCGAAATGGAACGGTGGGAAAATGGAAAATGGGGTGAGTTTTTTATTTTAATTTATTTCGTAAGTAAGGCGCTAATTCGATATCCGAGAATGAAGGATAATTATTGAAGTTTTACCCTGCCAAGTTTCAAGCATCAGTTTATCAGCAAATTGCAGAACAGTGATCTAACCTCGGAGTCGGCGCCATACAAAATAGGGCAACAAAACTTGTGAGGCTTATAACTTCAATTTACAAACGGCATACTAGGGGAAGATTAAGGAATATCTCCTAAAAACTATATTTGTTTTGAACCGTCAAATTTGAAGATAATCAAATAACAGTGGGTGGTGCATTTTGGCTGATAGCTAAGGCGCGAACTTTGAAAATGGAACCAGATGAAAATGTGCAGAGAACCAGTTGAACCAGACCATGATAAGAAAATACTAAACTTAATATAAATAAAAAATTGTTGAGTGAAACATTCAGTAAAGTGACTGCCCAATAAATGGAAACCCCATTCAAAGCAATTTGGTGGGTGTTTCATCAAAATCAGTTCACTCGATTAGGAGAAAGCACCACTTTTGCATTTATTTCTATATATGTTCCTACAAAGCATATATACATCTGGCAGCCCTGGCTGCTTAAATATAGACAAATATGATTAGCACTTTTTGGTAATACTTAAAGAAAAAGAAAGATTGTTTCATAAACGGCATTGTAATTCTGAACATTTTGATCTATGTTTCATCAAAATCCGTTTAGTCGTTTTGGAGAAAACACCATTTTTCATTTATTTCTATATATGCTCCTGCAATGCACATATACATCTGGCAGCCCTTGCTGACTAAATAAAATAAAGTTGATTAACGCTTTTTGGTAGGACTTGTGGAAAAAGAAGTTTGTCCGATAAACGGCATTGCAATTACGAACATTTTGATCTATTTTTCATCAAAATCCGTTCAGTCCTTTAGGAGAAAACACCACTTTTGCATTTATTTCTATAAATGTCCCTGCAATGCATATATACATCTGGCAGCCCTTGCTGACTAAATATAAATAAGGTTGATTAAAGCTTTTTGGCTGGAATTATGCAAATTGAAGACTGTATAATAAACGGCATTGCAGTTCTGAACATTTTAATCCATGTTTTATAAAAATCCGTTCAGTCGTTCATGAGAAAAAGACACTTCTTCTTTATGTCCACATATGTTTGCATGTATGTATGTTGTTCGAGCGAAGAATTTTTATAAAGTGAAATTGATTTAAACTTTATTATAAGACTTATGCAAAAGAATGATTATTCCATAAACAACATAGCAGTTATGATCATTTTGGTTCTTGTTTCATCAGCCTTTCAGGAGAAAATTAATTTTTCTTATTTTTCGTTTATAAGTTGGCTACAAATGCAATGCAAATTTATATGGAATAAGTGGCCTAAACGTTTGCAACTTTTTAACATATTTTTATTGATTTATTGCAAAAATTGGATGAAAACGATCCTAACTGCGGTGTCGTTCAGGGAATAATCTTCATTTTGCATAAATTATACCATAAAGTTTAATTTAATAAAAATTCTTTGCTGGGACATAAGTAGAAATAAATGAAAAAGTGGGGTTTCCTCATGAACCACTGAACGGATTTTGATGAAACATAGATCAAAATGTTCAGAAATGCAATGCCGTTTATTGTACAATCTTAATTTTTCATAAGTCAAAAGTCAAAAGCTTTAATCGCATTTGTTTATATTTAATCAGCAAGGGCTGCCAGATGTGTATATGCATTGCAGGAACATATACAGAAATAAATGCAAAAGTGGTGTTTTCTCCTAAACGTGTGAACGGATTTTGATGAAACATGGATCAAAATGTTCATAATTGCAATGCCGTTTATAATACAACGTTCAATTTGCTTAATTCCAACCAAAAAGCTTTAATCAACTTTATTTACATATAGTCCGCCAGGGCTGCCAGATGTATATATGCATTGCAGGATCATATATAGAAATAAATGCAAAAGTGGTGTTTTCTCCTAAACGACAAAACGGATTTTGGTGAAACATATATCAAAATATTCAGATTTGCAATGCCGTTCATTGAACAATCTTCTTTTTTCATAGGTCTTTCCAAAAAGTGCTAATCATATTTGTTTTTACTTAAGCAGCCAGGGCTGCCAGATGTATATATGCTTTGTACGAACATATATGGAAATAAATGCAAAAATGGTGTTTTCTTCTAAACGACTAAACGGATTTTGATAAAACACCTACCAAAATGCTTAGATTGTTAATTCAAAAAAGGAGTATGCATATTTTAGACTATTTATTAAGTTTCTAATAGAATTTTAATTTATTGCGTGATATTCATCGATAGAGCGTGGGAGGCCCTCTTATCGATATGGATGCCAGGGCTACCAGATGTATATATGCTTTGTCAGAACATATATGGAAATAAATGCAAAAATGCTGTTTTCTCCTAAACGACTTAACGGATTTTGATGAAACACGGATCAAAATGTTTATAATTGCAATGCCGTTCATGGAACAATCTTCCTTTCGCATAAGTCATACCAAAAAAGTTTAATCACATTTGTGTGTATTTAAGCAGCCAGGGATGCCAGATGTATATCTTCTTTGCAGGACCATAAATTGAAATAAATGCAAAAATGCTGTTTTCTCCTAAACGACTAAACGGATTTTGATGAAACATGGATTAAAATGTTCAGAACTGCAATGTTGTTTATGTAACATTCTTAAATTTTCATAGTTCCAACCAAAAAGCTTTAATCATTTATTTTTTATATTTAGTCTGCAAAGGCTGCCAGATGTATATATGCATTGCAGGAACATTTATAGAAATAAATGCAAAAGTGGTGTTTTCTCCTAAAGGACTGAACGGATTTTGATGAAACATAGATCAAAATGTTCATAATTGCATTGCCGTTTATGGAACAATCTTCCTATTGCACAAGTCCTACCAAAAATCTTTGATCACATATGTATGTTTATATTCAAAT
Source organism: Drosophila bunnanda (assembly GCA_035046265.1). Taxonomy (NCBI): domain Eukaryota; kingdom Metazoa; phylum Arthropoda; class Insecta; order Diptera; family Drosophilidae; genus Drosophila; species Drosophila bunnanda. The sequence goes on along the minus strand of JAWNOB010000025.1, from coordinate 198,620 downwards.
GCAAAAGTGATGTTTTCTCCTAAATTACTGAACTGATTTTGATGAAACATAGATCAAAATGTTCATAATTGCAATGCCGTCTATAGAACAATACTCCCTTTGCATAATTACAACCAAAAAGCTTTAATCAACTTTAGTTATACATAAGCAGACATGGCTGTCTGATGGATATATGCATTGCAGGAACATATATTGAAATAAATGCAAAAATGATGTTTCTCCTAAACGACTGAACGGATTGGGATGAAACATGGATTAAAATGTTCAGGACTACAATGCCGTTAATGTTACAATCTTCAATTTACGTAATTCCAGCGAAAAAAACCTTTAATCCACTTTATTAATATTTTGTCAGCAAGGGCTGCCAGATGTATATATGCATTGCAGGAGCATATATAGAAATAAATGCAAAAATGCTGTTTTCTCCTATATGACTGAACGGATTTTGATGAAACATAAATCAAAATGTTCAGAATTGCAATGCTGTTTATGGAACAATCTTTCTTTTTCTTAAGTATTACCATAAAGTGCTAAACATATTTGTCTATATTTAAGCATCCAGGGCTGCCAGATGTATATATGCTTTGTATGAACATATATAGAAATAAATGCAAAAGTGATGTTTTCTCCTAAACGACTGAACGGATTGGGATGAAACATGGATTAAAATGTTCAGGAGTGCAATGATGTTTATGATACAATCTTTAATTTACATAATTCCTGCCAAAAAGCTTTAATCAAATTTATTAATATTTAGTCAGCAAGGGCTGCCAGATGTATATATGCTTTGTAAGAACATATATAGAAATAAATGCAAAAGTGGTGCTTTCTCCTAAACGTCTGAACGGATATTGATGAAACACTCACCAAATTGCTTTGAATGGGGTTTCCATATATTGGGCAGTCACTTTACTTAATGTTTCATTCAACAATTTGATATTGTTATTAAGTTTAGTATTTTCTTATCATGGTCTGGTTCATTTGGTTCTTTGCACAGTCTCATCTGGTTCTATTTTCAAAGTTCGCGCCTTAGCTATCAGCCTAAATGCACCACCTTCTGTTTTTTGATTATCTCGAAATCTGACTGTTATAAACTAATGAAGTTTTGAGCAAATATTCCTTAATCTTCCCTTAGTATGCCAATATACTGGTCATATAGGCATGCGTTCGTAAATTGAAGTTATAAGACTAACAAGTTTTGTTACCTTTATTGTATGGAGCCGACGCCGAGGTTAGATTACTGTTATGCGATTTGCTCAAAAACTGATGGATTGAAGTAAATGAAACTTGGCAGGGTAAAACTACAATAATAATCTTCTATACTGACGTATTTTGTATTGCCTCATATGTTTGATTAGCCGAGATATTAAGAAATTCGTGAAAACAAGCTTATTTTTTATACGCCCAAAAGGTCAAACCCTTTTAAACCCAGTAGAAAATAATAGCAAATTCTTTTTTAGCATTTATAATTTCTATTTTGTTTGAATTAGTGTCTTAATTATGAAAAAGGCTGAAAATAAAAAAACTCCTCATGGTCAATTTTCCCACCGTTTCACTTCGACGCTAACTCACCGACGACGGACATTTTCATATTCATGCCTGGGTCGATAAGGTCACACTGGCCGATCAGCTGGTCCGTTACACAAGCAGCCCAGTTTAGTACCGCCGCTTTCAGCTGTTTTCCCAAAATATCAGTTAAAATATCAATTAAAACGCAACCATGCCGTTTATGAAAGGACGCGAGCCTATTCGGCGCACCCTGAAGTACCTGAATGCGGGCAAGCTGGTGCTAAAGGACAACGTGCGCATCTTTAGCGTCAACTACAACACCTACGGCGACCATCATGCGGGAGCGCGGTGAGTTTCAATGGAATTACTTCTCCCCTTAACTTCTAACTTTAATGGCTTCTCGCAGGGACTTTGTCTTCTGGAACATACCGCAGGTGCAGTTCAAGAACCCGGAGGTGCAGGTGATCACGCTAAAGAACATGACGCCGTCGCCGTTTGTGCGCTGCTACTTTGAGGATGGCCGGGACATGCTGATCGATGTGGACAGCCGTAACAGGGATGACATTATCGAGCACCTCGTCCAGGTGGTGGGCAAGACGCGGTAGGCACCTGATAAACCATAAGTTAATTTATATATCTGGATCTGATTCCATTTGCTTGCTACTTTTCCAGGGAGCAACTGGATGCGGAGACGCGTCTGAAGGAGAGTAAGGACAATCCGGCCAACTTTGGCTACGGCTGCGGCCGGCACTGCATCTGCGAGATCCCCGGCCAGGTGCCATGCCCAGGCACCGTCAAACTGCCCGACCACATGCGTGGCAAGATCAAGTTTGCCCCCAAGTAGACATAGGTTTATATTGCTTTCATTCTATATATTTTTTTTAATAAATAAATTGTAAATTACACCTGCAAGGAGGCTTGTCTGCTGAGGTAGCGTCCTAAGATTACTAAAGATTTTTTTACAGACTATGTATGTGGAGGCTGATGCTTAGGTTCTAGCGACGCTTGGGTCGCTGCTGTCGATGATATGGGGCTGAGGAGGACTTGCCGTAGCGCTGCGTTCCATCCCGGTCCTTGTTGAACTGATAGCGCTGGATGAAGGGCACGTTCGCCTCCCCTCTGCCCATGGTATTCAGCTCGAGATTGTCATCCGTCTGCCGTTCCAGCACCTTTAATTTGGCCTCAATGGCTCGTATGGCCTCGGACTTGCTGATCTTCTCCTCGCGCTTGCCGCTGCCCAGGGCAGGGATCTCAATGCGCGGCTTGGGCTTCTGCAGGTCATCCTGCAGGAGAATAAACCACGTAATAATTTGGTAAGCAAACAGTTTAGCTAGAGCGGAGCTTACATATTTGATATTCTTGGCCAGGCGAACAGCAATGGAGCGATTGCCCACGCTGGTGCCGTCCAGCTTCAGCAGGGCATTAGTGGCGCCCTCGTTCTGGAAGAGACCAAGCACGGATTAGACACTGGAGCAGCAGCAGAGACTGGTAGCACTCACCTGAGCAAAGGTGACAAAGGCGTAGCCACGCGACTGGCCAACCATGGGGCCGCCCTTGTGGAACAGCATGTCGAACTTCTCGATGGCACCGCATTTTTGCATCAGTTTGAGGAGTTGGAACCGATAGGAGGCAATGTGCAAAGGGAATAATTAGCACCGATCGCAGTGGCGGCCGCGGCAATCAACTTACTCGGTGATGCGAGAGTCCAGATTTCCAACCCAAATGCGTCGTTGTTCCTCTGTGTTACCGCTGCTTGATGTGGACGCCTGCATGTAGCAATCAAATATGCGTTTATATATATACTATTGGTGTTTCGATTGGGCTTCAACACTCACGGCATTTTCCATTTTGTTTGCTAAAAAAAATAAACACAAAACTATCTACGATTTCTGGTGAGGTGAATTGCCGTCAGCTGTGTATCGAAGGTGGAAACTCACCACGAATCACTGCAGTGGTAAAATTGTTGACGGAAAATAGCTATTACTTTGGCTATTCATTTGTGGTGAACAAAAATTCAAATTTGTCATATTCGGGGATTCCCTACACAACTGTACAATTGGGAATGTTGAAATGAAATGTTGAAATCCTAATTGCTTACCAAAAGCCAAGTGTTAACATCAATTACATAATTATTAAACGGTGAAGGTATTTATAAATAAACTATGACGTTCAAGATCAAGAAGAGAAACATTTTATGATTTTTCATATTGCGAACAAAAAATGTAAAGCGTTGCCGGATAAAAAATTAAATAAAGCTGTGAATTTGCAAAACAAAATGGAGGAAATTTGGAAAAATAACATCATTGCTTTTCAAGCCGAAAGGAAAGGGTTGATTTAATAAATGCCATAATGGTATCTTATCATTAAATGAGATTTACCTCACAAGAGACATTATAAATATTCAATAAAGCTGTGATTTTGCATTCGTTTATCTTTATTTTGCAAAACAAAATGGAGGAAATTTCGAAAAATATCATCGTTGCTTTTCAAGCCGAAAGGAAAGGGTTGATTTAATAAATCTTATCGTTATGATATTTATTAAATGAGATTTTCCTCACAAGAGACATTATTTACCTCAAAAGAGACATTATTATGAATATTCAATATAGCAATTGTGATTTTGCAACCGTTTATCTTTATTTTGCAAAACAAAATGGAGGAAATTTCGAAAAATATCATCTTTGCTTTTCAAGCCCAAAAGGAGAGGTTTTATTTAATAAATGCCATAACCGTATCTAATCATTATGGCATTTATTAAATGAAATTTACCTCACAAGAGATATAAATATTCAATATATCAGCTGTTGGACGGCGACGGCATTGGCCTGGTACATCAATAATATTCCAACTTCCAAAGCATTTCAATTTACTTGAACTTCAGTCTTTTCCACTATACAAATATGGTATTTTACAAATGCAATATGCAAAAGTTTTTAAGATGAGCACACGTTAAAAAACACAAATGCCTGACAATGTGAAAATTTTTTGATCATAGTTATCGATGATTCTCAACTTACCCGAGAGTGTCATTGGAATTGTTCACTTAACATTCGTTCGTCGAGCTGATAAGTGTGTCTAACTGAAAAGTCTCTCTAACTGAAAAGTGTGTGTCCGAAACTTTAAAAGCGCTTCAAAAAGAAAAAAAAAAACTGAAAAAAAAAGAGTGAATAACTGAAAAGTGTGTGTTCGAAATTTTAAAAGCGCTTCAAAAAGAAAAAACTGAACAAAAATAGTGAAATCTGAAAAGTGTGTGTCCGAAATTTTAAAAGCGCTTCAAAAAGAAAAAAAAACTGAAAAAAAAAAGAGTGAACTATGGCTTTCGTTAAAGTGTGCATTAAACTGCGTCCCGCCGTGGCCGGTCGTCCTTCCCTTTGGGAGGTTAAGGATGGTCGTGTGATCCACTCGGTGGATACTGGCAATGCGGAGCGCATGACATTTGGTAAGTGAGCACTTTTTTTTGCAGCGTTTTTCCCCTAACACAAAAAAAAAAACCTGCCCCTAATGGTTGTACCCGCTCCGTAGACGCTGTGTTCGATAAGGGGGCTCCCAATCGCGATGTATTTGACCTGATGGGCAAGCACATTGTGCGCGCATGCGTGGATGGCTACAACGGTACTATTTTCACATATGGCCAGAAATCGTCCGGTAAGTGCACACATACACATACATGCGCTGTCATGCGCTGTCATGCGCTGCAATGCGCTGTCAGGCGCTGTCAAGCGCTGTCATTCGCTGTCATGCGCTGTCATTCGCTGTCATGCGCTGTCATGCTCGCAGAGGCTAATTGACGCTATCCTTAGGTAAGACCTATACCATGATGGGGGATGTCAAGAACCCCGGCGTCATGGAGCTGGCTGCTGAGGAGCTCTTCCAGCTAATAGCCAAAGAAACCGAACGTGACATTTTGGTGCGCATTGCTTACTTTGAGATACTTAACGAAAAGGTCAATGACCTGCTGAACAAGAAAAACCAGGATCTGAAGCTATACGAGGCTACCAATGGCATGGCTACGGTTAATTGCGATGAGCGCATCGTGACCAGCAAGGGCGAGCTGATGCGCCTCTTGTGCCAGGGCAATAAGTTGCGTTCCGGCAACTCGCATGCGATTCTTCGCGTAATCACAGAGGCATGGAGGTCCGATCTCAGCGATGCCAGGCTCCAGAGCAATCTTAATCTAGTTGATCTGGCTGGGTCTGAGCGCGGCGTACAGTCGCGTAACAAGAGTCTCATGTTTCTGGGTACGGTAGTCAAGAAGTTGTCGGCTCCAGACTCGAAGTTCGTCAACTTCCGCGACTGTAGGCTGACTCGATACCTCCAGGCATCGTTGTCCGGCAACTTTCATGTCTCTGTGATTTGCACCATAAAAGCCTCGAGCCTTGAGGAGTCGCACTCGACTTTGAAGTTTGCCATGGTCGCCAGAAAGATCCGGGTCAATCCGCAGGCCAATACCATGGAGCGCGGCGCCTCGACAATGGAGCGGGACGATAGCGAGCTGAAGAAGCTGGCTCCGAACAAACACGATGAGCTTGAGACGATCTCAAGCCTGCCGTTTGCGCTGAGTCGCCGCTGCAACTCTTGTCCCGACATCCTGACCGCCGAACTCGGGGCTCCATTGCCTAGCTTTGCCGAGTACAGTCGCCTGCCCCGGCCCTCGAAGCTGCCGCAGCTGCAGGAATACCATTTGGAGTCCGATGTCGCCCCCCCACCGGCTATACCTCACATGTCCCATGTGCTCTCCCGTAGGCTGAAGCAATCGGCCGAGGAGAACGATCTGCTGCACGAGGAGCTTCGCGCCATGGGCGCCAGAAAGATCCGGGTCAATCCGCAGGCCAATACCATGGAGCGCGGCGCCTCGACAATGGAGCGGGACGATGGCGAGCTGAAGAAGCTGGCTCCGAACAAAAACGATGAGCTTGAGATGATCTCAAGCCTGCCGTTTGCGCTGAGTCGCCGCTGCAACACTTGTCCAGACATCTTGACGGCCGAACTCGGGGCTCCATCGCGTAGCTTTGCCGAGTACAGTCGCCTGCCCCGGCCCTCGAAGCTGCCGCAGCTGCAGGAATATCATTTGGAGTCCGATGTCGCCCCCCCACCGGCTATACCTCACATGTCCCATGTGCTCTCCCGTAGGCTGAAGCAATCGGCCGAGGAGAACGATCTGCTGCACGAGGAGCTTCGCGCCCTGAAGGGTGAAGCTCCTGAGCAAGGACCGGACTCGCAGAAAGATCTGCTGAAAGAGTTTGCTAAAATATCGGAGACGATCCATCACATCGATATTAATATGCACTCGGGCTTCAGTCGCCTCTACACAGCCTATAAGGAGGCCGCAACCCTTCAACAGATACAGGCGGTACCTTCCTCTGAGTACGAGCAAGAGATCGAGGGTCTGAGGAACTCCCTGAAGGAAGCGCAAAATCAACTGCAGCTGAAAGATAAGCTAAAGGCGGATGAGATCGATGCCCTGAAAATGGTGTACCAGGCGCATATTGAGAAGATCGAGAACGAGAACAGTGCTAAGCTCCATTCACGCATCCTTGAATTGGAGGAGGGTAAAGAGCAGTTGTTGCGTTCCGGAGAAGAGCTCTCCGTGGTTACCGATCTCTGTCAGGCGGACATCATCAAATTTAAGGACACATTCGGCTCGATTATGCAGAAGACTGTAGAGGACTTGAATGCCAAGCACCAGGAGCACATTGAGAAGATCGAGAACGAGAACAGTGCCAAACTCCATTCACGCATCCTTGAATTGGAGGAGGGTAAAGAGCAGTTGTTGCGTTCCGGAGAAGAGCTCTCCATGGTTACCGATCTCTGTGAGGCGGACATCATCAAATTTAAGGACACATTCGGCTCGATAATGCAGAAGACTATAGAGGACTTGAATGCCAAGCATCGGGCACAAATTGAGAAGATCGAGAACGAGAACAGAGCGAAGCTCCATTCACGCATCCTTGAATTGGAGGAGGGCAAAGAGCTGTTGTTGCGTTCCGGAGAAGAGCTCTTCATGGTCACCGATCTCTGTCAGGCGGACATTATCAAATTTAAGGACACATTCGGCTCGATAATGCAGAAGACTGTAGAGGACTTGAATGCCAAGCACCAAGCGCATATTGAGAAGATCGAGAACGAGAACAGTGCTAAGCTCCATTCACGCATCCTTGAATTGGAGGAGGGTAAAGAGCAGTTGTTGCGTTCCGGAGAAGAGCTCTCCATGGTTACCGATCTTTGTCAGGCGGACATAATCAAATTTAAGGACACATTCGGCTCGATTATGCAGAAGACTGTAGAGGACTTGAATGCCAAGCACCAGGTGGAGATCGCCGAATGCAAGAACGCCCTCGAACAGCATCTCCTTGAGGCAGCTGAGACCCAGCAGGGGATGCAAGCTGCTCACACCAGCGACTTGGAGAAGGTGCGGGCCGACTTGCAGGTGCAGATCCAAAAAGCCGAAGACGAGCGCAACAAGGGGCTAGAAGAGCTGGCCATGATGAGGGAGCAGAACGAAGAGGTTCAGCGAATAAATAGCCAGATGGACATATACGTAGATAATCTGATCGGAGAGAAGTCACTCCTGGAGGACATCATTGATCAGGAGCGACGAAGCGCCATGCTAAAGGCAGCTAGCCTTGACAATCTGTTGATGGAGAACGCAGATCTGCAGTTGTCCCTTTCGGAGGCAATGAAGTTGTCCCACACTCTGCAGGAGAACGAGGTCGTCCTGCAATCGCAACTACTTGCTTCTAACAATGACTCCTTGGGTCTCAATGAAAAAGTGAAGGAGCTTCGCTCGGAACTGGAGCATGCCCTGGAGGCAAAGGATTCTGCGATCGGGGAACTAAAGTCTTTGACCAAGGACAAGAAGGCGCTGGAAGAACAGATCAGCTCCTTGAATCTGAGTAACAATCTTAATGCCGAGCTCATGGCGAAGCTCGAAGCCAAGGAGACCGAATCTGAGTCCTTGCGCGAAGCCTTGACTCATCAAAAGCTAGTTGCTGAAGCAGCCAACGATGAAAGCCAGAAGTCCAAAGAGCAGATCGAGCAGCTGCGCACAACTATGGTAATATTTAATCTAATTGTCATTTCGGTAGAGTAAAATTTGTGTGTTTAGAAATCCGAGGAGACTCGTATCCAGGCCGAGATGGAGAGCATGAACAACACCATTACCGGCCTTCTCGAGGACAAGCGTAACCTCGAGGAGAATAACAATCTTAATGCTGAGCTCATGGCGAAGCTCAAAGCCAAGGAGACCGAAACTGAGTCCTTGCACGAAGCCTTGACTCATCAAAAGTTAGTTGCTGAAGCAGCCAACGATGAAAGCCAGAAGTCCAAGGTGCAGATCGAGCAGCTGCGCACAACTTTGGTAATATTTAATCTAATTGTCATTTCGGTAGAGTAAAATTTGTGTGTTTAGAAATCCGAGGAGACTCGTATCCAGGCCGAGATGGAGAGCATGAACAACACCATTACCGGCCTTCTCGAGGACAAGCGTAACCTCGAGGAGAATAACAATCTTAATGCTGAGCTCATGGCGAAGCTCAAAGCCAAGGAGACCGAAACTGAGTCCTTGCACGAAGCCTTGACTCATCAAAAGTTAGTTGCTGAAGCAGCCAACGATGAAAGCCAGAAGTCCAAGGTGCAGATCGAGCAGCTGCGCACAACTTTGGTAATATTTAATGTAATTGTCATTTCGGTAGAGTAAAATTTGTGTCTTTAGAAATCCAAGGAGACCCTTATCCGGGCCGAGATGGAGAGCATGACCAACACCATTACCGGCCTTCTCGAGGACAAGCGTAACCTCGAGGAGAATACAAATCTTAATGCTGAGCTCATGGCGCAGCTCAAAGCCAAGGAGACCGAATCTGAGTCCTTGCGCGAAGCCTTGACTCATCAAATGTTAATTGCTGAAGCAGCCAACGCTGAAAGCCAGAAGTCCAAGGACCAGATCGAGCAGCTGCGCACAACTATGGTAATATTTAATGTAATTGTCATTTCGTTACAGTAAAATTTGTGTGTTTAGAAATCCGAGGCGACCCGCATCCGGGCCGAGATGGAGAGAATGACCAACACCATTTCCAGCCTTCTCGAGGACAAGCGTAACCTCGAGGAGAAGCAGTGCACTCTGGAGGAGAATGCTCTCAAGCTGAAGCACGAGCTCTCTGGATTACAGGCTGCCATTCTTAATAGACCCGCCGAGCCAGGTGCTCTATTACCACCTCCGGCTGCTGTGCAGCCAGGCAACTTGGATAACCGTCGCAATGGTGGTGCTGCCGTCAAGAAATCTAGCAATATGAAGGGCGCCGTGCGCAGGCAGAAGCGCAAGGAGGCACATGATGAGCACCGCATGCAACTGGGACTTGAGGATACTGAAGAATCCTCAGACGAACCACGCCTTTGCCAGGAAGATGAAGAAGCCGCCGAAGCCCAAGTCCCTGATGGTCAAGATCCACAGGAACCTAAGCCGGACGATCAGTAAATTCACACACTAACATCGCATATCCAACTGACCCTGGCTTGATCTCCGGAAATAGAAAATGATGATGTCCTTTGGGAGAAGAACAGCTACGGCTAAGGCTCAGTCGCTGGAGGAATAAGCCCAATGGGTCACACTGGATATACTACATATACATATCCATATACATATACATATTCAAGGAAGATGGAGAAGCCTCCGAAGCTCAAGTCCCTGATGGACAGGATCCACAGGAACCTAAGCCATCGCACATCCAACCGACCCTGGCTTGATCCCCGGAAATAGAAAATGATGATGTCCTTTGGGAGAAGAACAGCTACAGCTAAAGCTCAGTCGCTGGAGGAATAAGCCAAAGGGGTCACACTGGATATACTACATATACATATCCATATACATATACATATGCAAGGAAGATGGAGAAGCCGCCGAAGCCCAAGTCCCTGATGGTCAAGATCCACAGGAACCTAAGCCGGACGATCAGTAAATTCACACACTAACATCGCACATCCAACTGACCCTGGCTTGATCTCCGGAAATAGAAAATGATGATGTCCTTTGGGAGAAGAACAGCTACAGCTAAGGATCAGTCGCTGGAGGAATAAGCCCAATGGGTCACACTGGATATATTACATATACATATTATATTATATTCAATTATTAGGTTATTTTTTATTTATGTTTATTAAGACTGTTTCTCAATTCCACCTTGAAACATTATAAATATCGAAGTAGCTTCAAAAACTGCATAACTTTGTAAATAAGCAACAGGTAATTATTTAATAGAACTATAAGCATATATTGAAACATCTGTTGATCATTCATAAAATAATAATTTGGTCAAACTTACACTTTCAATATATGTATATCTATGTATTTTTGTGTAAGAAATATTTTTAATATATTTTCTCATTTTAGATGAATAGGAAAAGAAGATCATAAACTGAGAACATTTAACCAACAGGCCAAGGTAGTTATTTGCGGCTTAAAGTGGTCGCCTGACATGACATGCACCCACAACTAAATTGGCATCATTTCAGCGCCCATCAAGTGGTTTGCTGCCCGAATTACGTATGCAGCAAATGACCAACATGTTGCTCCCAGCATCCCAGCATCCCTGCATCCCAGGATTCTAGCATCCCATCTCGCAGCCATAAAAAATTACCGTAGAAATATGCGCAGAAGGAGGAGAAAGGACGAGGCTTGGCGAAAATATATGCACACAAGGAGCACAAGCAAGCAATTGCAGCGTCATGGCCATATAGAAATTGCAGCATGCATACTAAACTGCATTCCTCAGATACACATACACTGTTCAAAAAAGGAGATGAGGCCACCGGGTTCTAGGTCAAGATCAAGTACATTAAAAGAGTACGAAAGCAGCTCATGACTTGGAGCATCTATTAATTGCGCCATTTAAAAACAATAAGTTTAAAAAATGGACTTCAAAAGGAAATAACTTGGAATTTGTGACAGCCTTTGGAGACCATGAAAGCCCTTTGGATTATCTGAATACAACGTTTTGCCAGTGTCCAGCCTCAGGACCTCCTCGGACCTCGTGTCAGTGATAACTCCTTGAATTACATATGTATGTGAGCGCGTCCGGCTGGACAAACTCGATATGCATGCCGGAGTCCAGCGTTTCGTCTCGGTGAATTATTTAAACGGAGCAGTGGAGCACGAGCAGGATGCGGAAGCGGGTAAAGGAGGAGGAGGAGGAGCAGGAGCGGGAGCGGGAGGAGGAGTAGGACCGGGAGGAGGAGCAGGACCGGGAGGAGGAGCAGGACCGGGAGGAGGAGCAGGACCTGGAGCAGGAGAAGGTGCAGGAGGAGGAAAAGGAGCAGAAGGAGGAGCTGGAAATGAAGCAGCAAAAGGAAGAGGAAAAGGAGCAGGAGGAGGAGCAGGAGCATGAGCGTGAGTAAGAGCAGAAGCTGAAGCAGGAGCAGGAGCAGGACTAGCAGCAGGACCACGACGAGCATGAGCAGGACTTGCACCAGCAGAGGGAGGAGCAGAAGCATCAGCGATTCAGCTTTTCCAGCGGTCCAGGGACAAGCATCAAGTGAGCCAGTTTTTCATCATCACTCCCTAACTCAAAGCGGACATTGTCTCGCCATAACCAACCCCATGGCCCCATGGCTCTTTTGCAACTCCATGTCCTTGGGATCTCGCACATCTTCGGCCTCCCAGCTTCGTCTGCTTGTTAGTGGTCCTTCAGCTTCAACGATGGCAATTTGTGTTGGTCGTGCGACAAACTGGCTGGGAGCCTGGAGAGCCAGGAGACGGCAAGCTGGTGGTGTTGGGCGATGGGTCTGGGGGCCAAGGGTCAGCACATGTGGCGAGTGACTGGCGGATGCAAACTTCGGCGATGATGTGCACAGTGGAGCTGAAAGCTGAGCAAGACTCGGTCATCTTTCAATAAATTATTAAAATTTAATTTCTACCACTTTACAGGAAACCGGGAAAATAAAATAATTGCAAAGCCGCAAATTGTATGGCTTTGGCTCACAGTTTGACGGCAATGAAGATGTCCGGATGTCGTCCTTGGAGTCCTGGCCGGGCAGCGGGGGAAGGAAGGAGAACTTATCGCATACAATGCGCATTAGCAGTGTCTACATGAGTTCGCATCAAGTTATTTCCATCCTGTCCGGAGGACGGCTGTTGCATATTTCAAGCAGTTTTTCCCAGGACTTTTCTGCATTCCACTGCATATTATGAATATCAACAACAATCTTTTTATGTTCTTCTTGTACTTAATTTAAGTTAATTATTTAAATATTGATTGTGCTATCATTACGAATTTAATTATACTGAGCTGTAGGATTCAATGTTTTTACTTATATAAAATTTACTGAGCTTCAATATAAATTACCATAAAAGTTTTGTAATATAATAAACAATTTAACTATATTTTATTTTAAGTTTATTTAAATTAAATTTAATGCTCTTTTGTTTCAATTAAATTGTTTACTTGTTTTACTTGTCGCAGAAGAGGAATGTGCATATACGCTAAAGAGTAATTCGCATCATTCTTCATTTATAAATATATATATATTTCTTTTATTAAAATAAATATTACCTAATTATGTAACTAAACTTATAAACAATAATATCTGCTGAAAGCTTAATACTTGCATTTCCATTATTTTTACTATTTGTTTTGTTTTCGGTGCTTTATACTTACATACATTTGGAGTTTTGTTGGAATGTCTTCATTTTATACACTGCCTGGCACATGTCGTTCCGCTTATCCGCCCGCTTTTCCAGCCACTTTCCCTGCTCCTACCCCCCCGGTCTCTTTTCCTTTTAACCACTTTACCCTGTGTGCACCGCGCCTGCGGCGGATTTTAGAATGGAAACGGGGGAAGAACCGAAAAAGGCAGCAAAAATTGTTTTTTTTTTAGTTCAACGTTTTCTGTTTCTAGTTCATAAGTATAACTAGTATACACTCAGAGAAATAAGAAGAAGTAAATGAAGTATTAGGTTAAAAGATGCAATTAATCAATTCATTGGGCTATCTACTTTAAAAGCTCGAATTTTTTAAGATTTTTTAATTGATTTTAATTAATTTTTTAATTAATAAATTACTTTATTAATAAATGCCTAAATTATCATCATAAATCTATAAAGCGCAATGTTCCTTTGTTTTAGCGATAGCAAACGATCAATAGTAATCTCTCAATTCGAGCACAGACTGGCACTTCCGGTTCCGGTTTAAACGAATAAAACGATGCAAAATGTTTTAGAATAAGATGGAAGAATGTAGAATGTATTTTAAAAGGGAAACTGCCATAATTTTGTAGTTTTAAAATGAATAAAAAAGTAAGTCTATGTATAACTAAAAATGGAGATAGATTTTAAAGTAAAATATGATATTAAATTGATATAGAAAATATAATAAGAAGTACTTAAATATAAAATATAAATTATATAATACTGAGGTAAATAGTTTTATTTGTTTTCTTAAATAATTTCAACTAACTTTCCCCCGCTATGCATTTCCTTTAATATTATATAAACTGACCAAAAAAAGAGCTTGAAATTATTACAAATAAAATCTGTTAAACACATGCACCTTTTTTTTTTTTTATTTTGATAAGTTAAATGTGCTCATTTAATCAACTATTAAAAACTTATTTTAGATACAATTTTGTGCCGTGTTTATAGCTAAGATATGCTGATATGTACATATATATATTTATAAATATATATGTATATACTTAGGTTCTGGGGCGGCACGCATGGAAAACTTTTTGTATGGGACGCAAACCAGTTCAAGTGCTTGGAAAAGTAGAGTCGTCTGGTGACTTAAGTTGTTATAAAAATGCAAATTTTTTACAGCTTTTGCCATTTCGTAGACCAGCATAACGGCGAAAGGGCGATGGCGGTGCAAGGATATATTTATGTATGTATGCAAGCGTGTACATACATTTTGTATACATATACATACATGGAAACAGGACGATAACTACAACAAAATGGTTGTAATGATTTTGTCATGAGTTCTCCCTCTCTCTCTCTGCATTGTGGAGAGCGGGAAACCGGACATTCGTTCAGTAAATGGTGGAGAGGAGGAGGGGCGAGGTCCTGGGCCTGACATCCTGCCTACTGGATAGGAGAGGATAGCAGGTACTAAATATTCCAGGACACCTCGGAGAAGGACACCTCCAAGGTAAGGTACACCAAGAAACCTCCTGCCAATATCGATTGGCTGGCATTTAAATAAGCACCCCTTTCTTCCAATTTGTGATCATTTCTCTCTGTGTAGCAGCTAACTGAATCAGTTATTAATAATTTTAGTTGCAGGCATTCAACGGAACGCAGAGCCTGCCAAAATGGCAGGACCCTACTCACAAAAAAAAAAAAAAAATAAAAATAAAACGGCAAGAGCAGGCAGGGTGGTGGAGGTCCTGCGTGTGTCCTTGCCAGGCTGATGTACGAGAGAATTATGCGATAAATGTGCATTTTTGTGAGGTATTCAAATTATGTTTGCGCATCAGAGTGTGTGCGTGTGTGTGTATATCTGCTCTGGTCCTTCGTCCTGCATCCTCTGTTGCCTCCGAGGGCATCCGTGTACAGTTCATTTGTGCAAGGCTTGCGCAATTTATGACAGCGTCTAGGATCACGACATGCAAAATATGAAGGCAATAAAAAGCCTCAGCCGAAAACGAAGAGCAGGAGCCGGACCAGGCAGGATACGACGCTTATCCTTAACGCAGAGTATCCTTCGAAAAGGTGTTGCAATGCCCATCAAGCATGCCTTGGCGGAAGCTGCCTAATAATAATTGAATTCAGATTTCTCACTAAATCAGATTAAATTGAATCTAATATTTGGATATGTTTTGGCTTGATGAACAGCGCCTTCAATGGATTTCAACTCATCCTTGATTAGTTTTATAATGTCAATTAGCTCTAATTAATTCAGCCGAGTGCATTCCATTCTATTCCAAATAAATACTACAACAAACTGAAGTGGCAACAGCCGAGTCAAGAGATTGTTGCTTATGCCAACAAACGCATTTGCAGAAGGTGCAAACAGCCTTCAGATGCAATGCAAATTGGCTAAGAACAGATGCAGACAGATTTTGATTTTAATTTTAATTAAAAAGCTTATTCGAGGAATGCTGCAGCTGGAATCTTTAACAATAATAAGGCATGACGAGTGCTGCATAAATTTATGCAGCACGGAATGCACTCGAGGATGAGATTGTGTCTGTGTCGGTGAGTGCACTGCTAGAAAATGTTTAGTTCTCTTATATTTTTGTATATATGATATAAATAAAAAATACATTTCAGTAATATCCACAATAGGTTGTTGCTTAAAATTATATGTCTTTCTAGAGAACAAATGGGGATATTTCTTGAATATAGTAATAATTTAACTGAAAGACCGATTGCTTTTGTGCTGTTTATCCGATAAATAATATATATATCGATATTACTTTCGATATATTAAACTGTACCAGAAATGAGTCTAAGGATAGTTTAAGCTAGCTTTTTTAATAAACAAATATAAGGAATTAAGGAATTAAAAAACAACAAATATAAAGAATTAATGAAATATTTTGATTTAAAATTAATTTTAAAATATTCCTTAAAAATAACAACAAAAAATATATTGTTCATATTTCTGTTAGATTTCATACAAATTATCCATATTTTAATGTAAAATACTATAGTTCTTGATTTTTTTTATTTAAATTTATTATATTTTCGATATGATATTAAGGTCAATATTTTGATCGATATATTATCGAACTTCACCCTTCGATATACATCCCTAAGCCCATTGTATTGTTTTGAATGTTGCCAAAATCCGTGTAAATGTTTTATTTATATTCCATATTTATATAATGTTTTTTTAAATGTATTTTCTTAAAGTATTTATTAAAGGGAAGCATAAATCATAAATGCAAGCACTGTAAACAGTAAATAAATTTGATAAAAAAATAATTAATTAATCAAAACAAAATAATTTACATTTGTATGTATGTATATTTGCTATACTGAGAATATATTAATATACATAAGTAATTCCCCATTTCTGTGTGTGTGTGTGTGTGATAGATATACACACATACACACACATATGTGTACATGGAAACTAACTGTTACAAAACCATAAAACAAATTACATTCTGCCAGCGCCGGCTGCGCCGTCGCGTCGTCGCTGATGTGGCGAAAGGCGGAGCACGCGTGCGAGGGAGCGCGCGCTGCTTTGATTATGCCAGCCAAGGCGAAATGACATTTGGCTGCGCGCTCTCTCGCTCTCCCGCTCTCCCGCTCATCTCAAGACGCTTCCTTTGACGTCGGTAATAAAAAGCACAACATAAATGTAGGAGCAACCGTTTGAGCTGCTTCGGCAGCTGATTTATCGACGCAGGGATACCCTGCAAGGGCCCTAAAACCTTCTAAGAGAAGCATTTTTTTTTTCATGATTTTGCAATAGTCTAAACTCACACAGTAGGTGCTTTTGGGATAAATAAATAAGAACAACAATAATAAAACAATATAAATAAATAGCAAAAATTAAATTAAATAAGTTCTAAAATCTCTTAAAAATGCGCCCAATATAATTCAACAAAAGCTTACAAAGTAAAATGCACAGTTTTTGAACTCTTTTTATACATTTCACATTTTTTATAAAACTTTTATATGCATTTTGAAGGGATATTGCATTTGTTAATTAAATTAAGAAACACACCAAAGATTTTACAAAACTCGTTTTAAAATTGCAATCGAATGTGACCAAATTGTTTTTAAAACTCATACATTTTTAAGACTTAAAAATTTCTTAGAAACTGTTATATTTTCAAGAGCTTTTAAAATCAAATGTCTTAGAAACAGTTGTATTTATAGGGCTTAAATAATAAAGTGTCTTGAGAACTGTTATTTTTTTAGGGGCTTAAAAAATTAAATGTCTTAGACTGATATATTTTTATGGGTATTAAAAATAAAATGTCCCCTTTCAACTTATTTTTTTGAAATAAATAATGAAACAAATGAATACAAATTTGAAATCTTATACAAAATAAAATGTTTCAAAAACCAAATGATAATTAAAAGAAAAGCTATCTATACTCTGAATTAGAGTCCTTTGAATTTCATAATTTTAATCTGAATCTTATCCCATTTTAAAGGTGTTATTAAAAAGTTAGTTTTAGTTTTTAAAAGTACTAAAAAGAGTGTTTCAAATTAATTATTATTATTATTATTATTATTATTATTTATTATAAAAAACAATGCATTTTGTTTAATATTTACTATGTGTAACCCAATTTAAAACCTTTTTTAGGCACACCTTTAAGGGATTTCAAAACATAAGCGATTGCAGCCTAGTGGTTTATCTTTGTTACCTATTTTTAAAAATAAATACTTCAAAATGTTACCCCATGTAATCCTTCAATTGTCAGCTTTCTACCTTTCATTCCGGAATACCCTAGGATACATGTGTTGCTGCTGCTGAACGTAGACAATCCGAGAGTGCAAAAGAATGGAATGAAAAACCACAACAGACATATAATAATGCATAAATTGTGGCAAGTTGTAACTCCTTCCTCGAACTCTCGTCCTTTTTTGGTTTACTTGCGAGATATGTGCAAAGGGGGGAAATGTGGAACACGGAATGCTCTTGATATTGAAGATGGGAATATGCGATTTTTCCCACTTTACAGCGGCAAAAAAACTTTTTAATTATCTGTGCGAGCTGTGTATCTCTCTCTCTGTGTGTGTGTGTGTGTGTGTGTGTGTGTGTGTGGGAGTGTTTGTTGGCAATTAAAGCAACATATACATGTGTATGTGTGTATGTGTAAAAAGCAATGGCATCCTCCACAGGCTTACGCTGCTCTGTCATCCCCAATCAACTTCATCCTCGTCTTAAAATAAAAATGACTTTGGTTTGTGTTTTCGCTTTCCGCCGAAGAGTGGATGCTGCGAATTTAATGGGTCACAGGGTCAGCTTTAAGTGAACATATACAAACAAATACCCACACAAATTGAAAAGGATACAGGAAGAGAAAACAGCACAAGGATATGATAAATTTAATAATTATTATTATTAAATTTAATGTACTAAGATGCTCCAGCAATTACTATAGATTTTAAAATCCTTTAAACTGCACTTAAAAGTATGCTATACTTTTGTCTATTAGTTTTGCATCCTAATTTTGCATTTCTTTTTATGGGCTTAAACAAAACACATAGTAATACTATTGGAATATACCTAAAAATCATATTTAATGGTAAAAGTAAATAAGCAAGAATTCTGGCATCGAAAATGGGGACCGACCCTTATTTTCTCTCACTGCACACACGTATGAAAAACAGCCATGTCGGCGGCGGCGGCGTTCAATTCAATTTTCGTTCAATTCAATTAGTTTGGGGAGGATTTAGTTGGAATGCCGCCATCGACATCGCCATCGCCATCACGAGGCCATTCCAGGCAAGGCAACGCAAGGCCAGGACAGCAAAAAGGAGAACTTTTTAATGCCGCCGAACAAAACGCTGTCCAAACATTTTCGGCCCCCGCCTGGTGGCCGTTGCTGTTGGTAATGCGATTGGTTTCCACAGCGACCGAAATTGATGTGAATTGATATTGATAATCCATGCATTATGCGCGATAAACAAAGTTAATTGAATCAAAGGCGATGCTGATTCTCTCCCGACTCCCCCTCGCCGGCTTAATGGGCGTATGAGCAATGTCCTTTAGGCACGAAATGGAAATCCAAATGAGATTAGTGCCCGGATGATGACCGATGGTATCAGTGTCCTGAATTTTCGCCTGTGTGGAAGCCAACTTCAGAGATTACTTGGCTTATTTAAATGCTTTTGTTTAGCTTTCTAGCAATTATTGATATTTTATTATACCTAATTAATCAAGAGTTTTTTGTATAGTAGATAACTCTGCCTGTCTCATTGAGGTCTCATTAATTTACAATGGAAGTCACAGTGGGTTCAATTCGAACATAATATGTTGCTTTATAATTCCTAAGTCTGAATTTTGGCACTTGCATTCTGCCTTGCTTTCAATTTGTCTTTTAGAACACTTGATTTATTTCAATATTTTGTTTTAGCTTTCTAACAATAATTGATATTTTATTATACCTAATTAATCAAGAGTTCTTTTTTTAATAGTAGATAATTCTGTCTGTCTCATTAATTTACAATCAAAGTCACAGCGGTTTTAATTCAAAGATAATTTCTAGGCTTTTAATTCCCAAGTGTGAATTTTGGCTTGCTTTCAATTTGTTCTTTTAGAAAAAACCTGAAAAATCATAGACTCTTTATTGAAATTACATAAGAGTTTCCTTTAGAAGATTTTTTGTATATCTATATATATATTTTATGTTTTTCTGAAAACCAAGGCTTTGAACATGGAACAGCAACTACCTACCAAGGCGTCAAAATTAAAAAGTTTCGACAGCGCTTCAACAACAATTTGGCAAGTTTCTTGATGCTTGAAATGAACAATAGTTTTAAAATGCCACCAACCCAGCAGCATAACTGCCTGCGGGCAAGGGAAATGCCAAATGGAAAATGGGAAATGGGTGGGAGAGAGAGAGAGAGGGGGCACAGTTTTATGAGCTTGGCAAAAAGTTAGCTAACAATTATTTTTTGTCGGAGCAAACGCAAAAATACGAAAAATCTACATGACACTGAATGAGTTTTCAAAGTTTTCCAAGCAGTCAGCCGGGGAAGATGGAGGTGGCGGAGAAGGAGGCAAACGCCTAATCATTTGGCATTTCCCTGAGAGTGTGTGTGTGTGTGTGTCTGTATGTGGTTCTAATGCATTTTGTGGGGGAGCCACTGTCTCCTATTCCTGCCCGAATTCCTTTTCGTATTTCTATTCCTATTCTTTTGCTGGGACTGTCCAAATGTCCTGTCACAAGAACACATGCACAACCAATCTACACACGCACACAGAGCACACGCAATGGAAGCACTGAGAAAAAAGCGAGTCAATTAAAGCCTAATAATAAAATAAATTAAATAATTCATAAATTATAAGAGTTATGAAGCTAAAACGATCAGGAGAAATATTTTTTTTCTTAATTAAGTAAGCAGTTCCCCTTTCATTCGCTGCAAATCTTCTTTTTAATTAAATAATAAAGTAAAATATAACTAATTACTTACAAATTAATTACTCATACGAATAGTGAAACAAAACAGAACAGAAGAAATATATTATTTAAAGTTAAACAGGCAATAAAAAATGAAAAAAAAACAAGTCCACTCGTTGTTGTGACTCCGCAGTTACTGGTTCTCGTTACTGTTACTCGCTGTGACTCCACTCGCTATTTTTATCTTTTCTGCTTCCTCTGTCCCCTTGCTGGACTCGTTACTTTTTAGAAGTAACGTTTTCAAAGTTAAAACAAGTTATTAACAAATGCATTCAAAATCGAATAATAAATATTTTCTAATATATTTTTTCCAGTGCTTGAGCACCCTGTGTATTAGCCAACCCCCTGTCCCCTTACATATGTGGTTTATCTACAATTCTCACTGACATTGGACGACTGCCCCAGCCCCCACTCACAGGAAACGGAAAGAAATCAGGGTCCTACCCGTCGCTGCCCCTCCATGGCCCCAAGGATAACTCATCCTGCCGCCTGGACCTCGTTTCCTATAGGGCCTCAGCCTCAGATGTCTGTTCGTTTTAAAACTTTGCGCAATTGTAATTATTTTTCGATTTGCATGCTGCAGTTTTTCAGTTGTCCGGCAACTTTACAGCCAAAGTAAAGGCATGGTAAAGGCAAACTGCAGCAGCAGTAACAGTAACAGTAACAACAATAAAACTGGCACTTTCAGCTGCCACTTGCAGCAGCAGATTCCACACACACACACACACACAGTCGTGAGTAAAACCCCCCCAAAAAAGCATCCGCCCCTCCTCCCAGTGACCACCAATCACCCGACCTCGACCCATCGCTCGGACAATGAGCAAAATGCCTGAGCCAATGTTTGGCTTTGTTCGCTTAATTACAAAAATTGCAAAAGCTTCAAATAATTTTGATCAGTTCCCTCCTGCAGCATTTTCGAGGAATTTTCCCGAATTTCGGGGGATGGAGGGAAGAGGATTCGAAATAGGGCAGTGGCGGCACCCCCGGAGGGTTTTTTTAAACCATAGAATAAATACATCAAAATCAAAGGGGGAATTGATTTTTAAAATATTTTACTTATATATATAAAATTAGAATTAAAATTAATGTGTTATATTATAGAAAAATTACACAATTTATTGAAAATGTAAATTTCTTTTCCAGGTTTAATGATTTTTGTACATTTTTGAAGATCTGAATAATAATATGATCCTGAGAAGTATAGTCTTAAATTCAATTGAATTTTAGAATAGACGCTTAAACTTTTGGCATTCTTTGAATGAGAATTAATCGATATTTATCGATGTTTTTATAAGATAATTTTGTCAACAAACCAATGTTTCAAGAACTCATAACTATGCCAAAAAAGCCATAATTTTAATTCGGAAAACTTTCCTATTTTAGTTTTAATTAGATTAATAAATCTGCATACTCAATTTAAAATTAAAAAAAAATTATTTTTTTTTTATGTAACCCCTTATAAAATTGGTAAATTTTTTTTTATTGCCTATGATTGCTAGATCGACTCGGCTTCCGATGCTGATTAAGAATATATAAGATTTATAGGATTGGAAATGACTCCTTGACATTGTTACAATCTTCTGACTAAATTAAACTTTAAAGTTATAAACAAATAATAGTTGGAAAAATATTTTGTTTAGAATCATTGTGTTATAAGGCCAGCTTTCTTTTCATTTTCAAATAATAAAATAATATATAAATGGGATCTTGCGACGCCTCTGACAAAGGGGGACTCTGGCTGATACTCAGTTCGGGGCGCTTTCTTCGGACAGGGCCACCATATGAGACCGATTTTCCTAGACCAGGGCTTAAGCCCGATGAAAGTTGCCTCGATGTGGAAAAACTTTGCACGCACATTTGGCACATTGTTAGAGGGGGGGTGGCATCCCTATGTGGACGCCAAGGGGTCCCTGGTCCCGGTTCTTGGGGGGTCTGGAGGGGTGCCTGTCAAGTGTGCGGTGCCTGTGGTCATCAGCAGTCCGGGCAGTCCAAGCCGCATGGCATGGCAGGCTCCCGGGTAGGAGAAGTTGAGGCAACATCATCATCAAGTGCATTGAGTGTGTGTAGAGGAAGTGGTGCCAGATGATGGTGGGAAATGGGTGGAAAAGTTGGGGCGCCAAGCTAGCCGGTTATACATCTTCTTCGCCTTTAACTGCTTGCTGCAAGTGTGACACGATTTTTTGGGAAATGCAGCCGAAAGAGTTAAGGCGGTCGTTTAAAATGGCAGGACTCGTCCTCTGGCAACTCGTAACAGAAGCAGGACGCATACGCATTCAATCCAATGGGATAATGGAGAATTTTTGGAGGAGTAAATGGGGAAATGTGTCCACAAGGAGCTTAGAAAAGATATGAGAAAAACAAGAAATGGAAATAAGTACAATGGAAATGGCAAAGGTAAAGGCAGGGGGAAAGGCAGGTTTATGGCAGGGAAACAGCAAGAAGGAATGGCCACAAACGAAAGGTAGAAAACTAGAATAATTGTTGATAAGGAAATCTGAGGCTAAGAATTTAAATCTTTATTAGTTTTCGGAAGATAAAACTACAAGTTAAAGTCTTGTATTTATTAAAAGTGAATACCCTTTAAAGGTTACAAATGAATTAAGAATTCTTGTAATGCTTGACGGGATATTGGCTACAAATCAGTTAACAGTTTGGCACAATTTCTGGAAAATATAATAGTTACAGCCCTGTATATATTAAAAATGAATACCCTTTAAAGGTTACAAATTAATTAAGAAATTTTGTAATGCTTAAAAGGTTATTGGTTACAAATCAGGCAACAATTTGGGATAATTTATAAGAAAAATACGATGTTTTTATTAAGAGTTAATACCCTTTAAAGGATACAAATTAGTTAAAAATTCTTGTAAGACTTGAAAGGATATTGGTTCCAAATCAGGCAACAGTTTGGCACAATTTCTGAGAGTAATTACATTTTCACAGAGTAATTAATTTGCTGGCAGCTTAGTTGCTTTACGCTTTATAGATATTTTTTTTTTTGGTAACGCCTCAAGTACCAATATCCTGTTGTCCTGTTGCCTTTGCTGTTGCCTCTTCTGTACCTTGGGGAATGGGCAACCGCAGCTCTGTGTCCGTTGATCCTGGTGGCCCCCCAAGCCACAAGCCCTGGGCCACCTCCTGAACTCCTGGCGGATCCTTGTGTGCCATTCAGTTCCGCTGTTGCGGCCTGGACGCCAGAAATTTAATACTTTTACACATTTTCTAAACTGTCGTTGGCCTTCTTCTTCCCTTTGCACCCCTCTTCTTTGGCCAGTCTCTCTCAGGACATGTGTGTGTGTGGTGTGGTGTGGTGTGTGTGTGGTGTGGTGCGGCCTCTGTGCATTTTTCTATTCCCGTTCTCATTTATGCAACATTGCCACAGAACGAAGGAGCAGCAGGCAAAGCAGAAGAACCGAAGGAAAGAAAATGTTGTCTACATTTTTCTAAAATTACAAAAAAAAAAAAATAGAAAAAAAATTGCTGAAAAAATATGCGCGCTGCGTCGCTGCTCCGTTGCTGCGGTTGACAGCAGCAGCAGCAACACCAATGGCAGCGCCACACGGCAAGGAATTTTTAAAAATTAAATATTAACAAGAAATTGATTTTATTTATGCTCACAAAATTTGTGGATTGAGAATAGGTTTAACAGATAAATATATATTTATGGATATTCTTTAGATGTTAAGCACAAAAGTCGATATATAATAATTAGACATTGCGATATATGTGCAACTGATCGATTTTCGACGCAAAGTTAGCGGAAAATAAATAAAATAATTTAAATACATTTGTTATTTTATTTTATTGATATTTTTTCGTTTAAAGCGATATTTTATCGATATTTAAAAGTTGTGTATGTAAAAGTTTATCATATTTTTGATCTGATAAAGTGTGCGATAGTTTTTTATATTTTTCATTTACATTTATATACTTAAAGTATTTCAACAAAGTATATAAAGTATTTCAAAAAATTGAGTGAATAGATATGTGGAAATAATTGTATACTCAGCGGAAGTATAGTTTATTATACTTATTTATGTTTGTATCGCTTATGGCACATATTTTCTCTCTGTGCAGCAACTGTGGCAGCTGCAACATTGACGCCGCTGCCGGCTGTCGGCGTCGCTGCCGACTTGCAATTTTTATGACATTTCATTTGCATGCCGCGCGCAAAGGCAGCAGCAGCAGCAGCAGCGGTAGCTGCGGAAAAGCAGAGGAAAATCGTGGCAAACGTAGGCGGGGAAAAGCGTAGGAAAAGCAGAAGAAATGGCAGCAGCAGCAGCGGCAGCAGCAAAAAGAAATTAAACACAACGGCATCAAGGAAAACCAGCTGAAAGGCGGTGGAGGTGGAGAGGTGCTGCCATTTTAGTATGCACACAGAATTGTTAACAATATGGCGCCTCCGTTCACCACACTTTGTTGCAGCACCGCCCCCTCAGCGCCGGCCCCAGTGCCCCCCTTCTAATCCTCCTCCCGCCGCCCTCCCGGCACCCCCGCACCCCCTCGTCCGGCTCTCCACCGATTCCAATTCGTCCTTCGCCTTCCTTTTGCCAATGCTTGCTTTATCCTGACGCAAGGGGTATGTGCGGCTGTCCAAGATTTATGGCACGCCTTTGAGCGATCAAGAAGAAGCAGGAGTAATAAAGGAAAAATACTTCAAGGAAGTCAACTATTATCAATTGAGTTTGATATTTATGTCCTTCAAGGATTTTGTGTTTAGAATAACTAGAAAAAAGGTATATATTCAAGTTTGAAAGCCAGGAGCTTGCTGCTAGACCTCGTTGGGAATTGTTAGTGCAACTTCAGGAGTATGTTTGCTAAGCTAGGAAGAGGAAGGGTTCAATGATATATATGTATACAAATATAGCACTGAATAGTTGAAAGATTAAAAAAAAAAATTGTACAACAATATCAATTTGTAAAATATCGATAAATATCGCAATTTTATTTAATTGATCGATATTATTGGATAAGTCATCAGTTATTTCATTTACTTGTATTTTGGTATTGAGTGTATTTAAATCATCTTTGTAGTTCATAAGAAATAGAACCATATGTTGATGTGTATATCCTATATCCAAAGAGTGTCTAAATTTATTGCAAATTTATGGCAACTTTAAAATATCGATCAAAATGGAGTCAATATATGGATATTCTTTACCTAACAATTTAGCATTATTGTTAGGTAAAGAATATCCTTAATTTTTAATAACTTATATAATTGCTTTACACAATACATTTTGGTAAGGCAAATATTTTTATTTAATTTTTTAAGCTACACTCATTGCAGGGTATTATTATTATTAACAGATTTTTAAACAAATAAAATATAACATATATAAATTCTAATACAACCGACTTATTATGTGACTAATGTACTGAAATTAATGAAGTAAATAAAATAAAATAAAATAAAATAAATGTAGTAAAGGGTATACCTGCTTCGACTCGTTCCTCGTTGACATTTCCCACTCCCCTGCTGTTGCTGGTGCTGGTGCTGCTCCTGGTTGGTTACTTGTGTTTGTTTGGCTTGCGCTGCCAGTATTTGTATTTTTTTAATTAATTCAGTTTTGAGCAATTAGTTTTGATGCGATGCATTTAAAATTAATTGCAGCAGCAGCGTTAATTGGCTGCAATCTGCCACCACCCTCGAGCTTAGGCGCTAAGGAGTTGGGAATAAATCAACTAAAAAGTGCACAGCACACAAAAATGTTTCCTCTGCGGCTCATTAAAGCTTAATTTGTTGAGTTTTCGGGAAGAGGGGGGGTAAAGGGTTTTCCCAAATACAAAATGAATTATAAATGCATATGTGTATGTGTAATTTTTGTACCGACTTCCTCTGGCTTTAAAAGCGCACAATTTAATGTGACATTCAAATCCCTACCAGCGTTGAACCCGAATACCATAATTACGCCCCCATTGCGGTTGTCCATCGGAAAACTGAGCATCAAAATCTCGTCAATGTTGAACTCGAAACGGGGGTTACAATTATCTCATTAAAATTTGAAATACGGCGAGAAATGTAGGGAATAATTTGTAGTGCTATAACAATTGATGTATTATAATCTATATAATATATTTTCTTACAAATACATATGTTTTAAAATGTAATTAGAATAAAAAAGTTATTTTCTGTTCCTTTACAGAGAATTCATATATTCTATTATTTTTAAGATCAAGCATTTAAAGTCCTTGCCTTAATCAATTCATTAAGCCTTTCTTAAGTTAATTTATACATTTAATATAGCAATGTTAAAACAAGAAATAGATTCTCCATTTAGTCAGTTTAAAATATTTTAACTATTTATAGAGGCTACATAAATATCTACAACTTTGTCTAAATATATATAAAATTATACAACATATATACATACTTTCAATAAAGTCATTTATTAAAATAAAATCCCCCAAATCATGTTTTTAAAAGCAAGTTTAATTTTTAAATATTTATAGTTTTACATTGAAAATTAAGAGTTTTCCTGCAAGGAGCTTTTTGACTGCAAATCTTTCGTTATGAACAATACATCTTGACAAAGAATGTTCTTTGTTTTTCCTCTCAGCATGTCCACATCTTTTTGTCACTTTTATGTACTCATTAAAACGAATTTGTTTTCCTTTGCAGGCCCAAAGAAAAAAATTGACAAAGTAACTAAAAGCCTGAACTGACAACACGGCGTATGCGTAATATCCAAATAAAGATGCTCCACACGTGCTCGCATAGGTCTATGTCCGTGTTGTGTTGTGTGTGCTGTGTGTCCTGTGTGTGTGTGTGTGTGTGCCATGTATTTGCTAATTAGAGTACGCTTGCGGTTTTCCATTACAAAATATCATAAATACACGGGGGAGCAGACACATTGGCGTACTGTAAATTCCCTTCTGGTGGTTGGTTATTTTCTCCCGGTTTTTTGCATTTCGGATGCTGGTCTATTCTGGGAACTGCGGTCATGGCGACCGAAGCTGAGGTGTGTGTGTGTGTGTGTGTACCTCAGTCACCCCCTTAACCTTGCCGCGTTGTCGCCACCATTGGTGTGGCTTCTGTGGCAGCAAACCATGGAGTAAATGATTGTTTTAGTGGGAAAAACTAAGGAAATTGAGGTTTATGTTGTTTTGAAAACATATTTTGAATGTAAATATTTTAAAATCTTAGAAATCAAGTTAATTAACTAAGGAAGTTATTACATTTTTTACCATGAAGCTGGAGCTATTTCCCCATTGTGCGTCCCTGGCAAAAACTATTGCCTATTTATACGGGCCATTCCACTCCCTGGGTTTCCGGTCAAGTTTTGTAATCCACACTCACACCCAGAGTGTGTGTGTGTGTGTGTGTTATGTGAAGTGGCTGCACGTCTTTCATTATCTTGATTGTGGGATTCGATGCTTAAATTATTTTCACTGCTCTGTAGCACACCGAAAAAGATAACTTTTTAGGGGGGAAAACTGGAGGGGCAAGTTGACATCCTAATTTATTCAGTTCTTTGTGATTGTTCTTTAATTGGTAACGATTGTATTGCCTAAAAGCAGGTATTCCTAATCCATATTTATCTTCCACATAACTCTTTAATACCCAAAAGAACCCTTCTGCTTATTGACTTATTTGCATTTCTTTTTTTTTTTTCATTCACTGTTTGAGTGTCTGTCCCTCGGCTTTTCCAGAACTAACCCCATGTATATATGTTCCCCTCAATTTCCGATTTTTCCCTTCCTTGCCCTGTGGCATTTGCTTTGATTTTGCGTTCATGTTTTCCCTTCTTTTTTATTATTTTTTTTTTTGTTCAGCTGAGTGCTTCCTCGCTGTTTGCATTTGGCATTTGGCGGCGTCACTTGCAGCTGCGACGCCTTCCATGATGAACGGCCCAAAGGGCGAATGGCCTAAAGGGACCAGGACAGAGCTGCATGTACATTTATAGGTAGATTTTTCGAAAATATCGAAGCTCTAATAAATGAACAAATTGTTGGAGAATTTGCTAATGGTTGAAATTTCGTTTTAATATCAAGGAAAAATGTGTTATTTAGCTTGAGTTTAATATTTCATTTACAAATTATAGGAAATATATTAATTAATTTATTAATTAAAACGTTTTTATTTTAAATAATATGTTTCTGATTTTTATTATACCCTTAATTTGCAATTGTTATATTAGGATGGCGATGTATACGTAATATTACGTATACGCATTTATTATGTTGTACATTTTCTCTATCATTTACCGATTTTTGTGTTAAAATTAATTACTTTTATTTATTTTCGGCTTTAACCCAAAATCTTTTCAGATTTTAATATTTGTTAGAGGAAACGTGGCGTATACGTAATATTTCATTTTTTAAACGTTTATAATATGAAATTCTATACTTAAGTCTAATATATTTCTTATATACAAATTAATTGTTATTAATATTTAAGGGGTTTGGAAATCCCGTTTGGATATTTTTTAAGGAACACAGACGTATACGTAATATTACGTATACGCAATGCTCACATGCTAAATTCTCCAATATATTTTTTTGTCTTAATATTAATTGCAATTATTTCTTTTTCATTAGTATAAAGCTGTTGAAGTTAAAGCTGTGTCCGATAGAACTCAGCATAAATGCGTTATATGCCTAATATTACGTATACGCAATTTCTATATAATTAATTTTGTAATCAAGACCAATGTTTTGTTTTATTAAAATATTTATAAGTTTTTTGATTACGATTAGCAAAAATGTTTAGTTTTTCCTACTTCTCAAAGAAAATGCGACGTATACGTAATATTACGTATACGCAATGCTTACATACTAAATTCTAAAAGCAGCTGCAATAAATATTATTTTTACTTAAAATTAATTGCAATTATTTGTTTTCCATTTGTATAAACCTGTTAGTCTCAGATAGGACTCAGAATAAATGCGTTGTATGCTTAATATTAAGTATACGCAATTTCTATATAGTTAACTTGCTTTTTTTGCTTTTTTATTTATATTTTAACATGTTTTGAGTACGATAAGCAAAAATGTATTAGTTTTTGATACTTCTCTTCGAAAAAGCGACGTATACGTAATATTACGTATACGCAACTTCCATACTAAATTACTTGTCGTTACTCACTGTTAAGCCTTATATCGATATCGATTCGATATACGCACATACCATTATCTTGTGTCATCCCTTGTAGAAGGTGAAGCTTCACACCGTGTCATCGGTCGGTCACGGGCCTAAAGCCGGTTTGCTTACATCTAGCCACTTTTGTTTTGTTGTACTCTTTTGTTTGACAACATCAAACTTCCTTGGCATAATCAACTCGACGATGAATGCGTGTGTGTATATATTTGCCACGCCCACACTCGGGCATGTACCCTCGAACACATCCACAAACACTGGCAAAAGATTTAATCAAAGCCCAATAATTACGGCCAGGCCTAGTGTAGTGCCAGCACTCAACAAAAATATTATGGATGCAAACAAGTGTGACCTACTAAAATAGATTAATATTTACTGTTTTAGTATGTGCAGACACACAATTCCAACAATTTATTTGGGTATATATAATATAGTTATCAGATTTAGTACGAGAAAATGTAAGTCAGTCGATTACGAATCAAATTTATGGACAGAAGTGCAAATACATCTTATTTTGTTTCATTTTGGGTAAGATTTTTACTTAAGCTAAGTGTAAAAGGAGGTAAATAAATTTATTTACATTAAGAAGAATATAGAACTGACAAAACTATATATATTTTTTATTTATTTAACTATTAACTGTTATGCATAAAAATATTTATAATACAAAAACTAATTTAAAGAGAGGACAATAAGTTTACAAATTAATTTTATAGAGCTGTTCATGTATATATTATTAAAGTAACTATATACAAAAAAGCAAACATTTAATGTAATTTTAACTTAAAAGTTAGCAGTTTAAATATATAACCATCTTATTAAACATAAAATTAATTGATTATAATATATATTCATTTTCCCTTTCTCTACGTGCATATTTGTTGTACATTCTAAGCACGATTGCATTTAGCTCTCCGGCATTTATTATCGGCTCAGATCGGTGCTACGGGTATGCTGGCAAATCAGCCTTAATGTATGCGCACATGGTCGAGCATTAAACAATGGACGACCAAGTGTCCTGGCATCCGGCTGACTGGCTGCCTGGCTGACTGGCTGGCTGGCTGACCAATTGACCAATTGACCAATTGACCAGCTGAATGACTGACTGGCCAACCGGCAAGTGTTATTTAATTACGTTCAAACAAAATTCAATTGAATTTCCGCCCCCTCAGAAGCGAACCGAGATTTCAGCTTGGGGTTGCCATGCACTAGCACGCACAACACTAGTTTCAGGACTCGGGCAAAGGGGCAGGATGGGCGGAAGGATGCCTGGGAAAACCTTCTCTCGGGGGGTGTTATCAGCCCTATCGTGCCATCTATTTAGCTCAGGGAAAATCCCAGGGAAAATAAGTAGTACTGTCTGGTCAGGACTCGGTACCAGACCACACCTACGCACATGGAATGCAAATCACAAACTCGTACATACGCACAGACACAATTTCTTATACAAAATAAACAAATCAAATTAGAATTAATGTTGAATAATTAGTCGTAACATAACGCGTTGGGTGCATTTGCAATTGCAATTGCAAATGTGTGTGGCATGCAAGTGGTTTGTTTGTTAAACATCTAATTTGATTTTGAACCCGTCCCCCCTTAACTATATGTATTTCGATATATATAAATAGTTTGGACTGTCCACTGCGCTGGCGCTTGGCTCTAAGGGCTTTAAATGGAGATTTTCAAGGCTTAATTTGGATATTTAACTCCCTCAATAAATGTCCAAATGTTTCATTAAAAACTTATTAGTGGAAATGTTAAATAAATGCATATTAAAAAAGGGAAACTTAAAGAGTTACTTATTTATTTATATATTTTATGTATTTTCTATTTAGTGATATAAATTTTTTATATTTTCTTGAAATCATAATATATTATTTTGCTCTGTGTAATACTTTGGTCATTAAATGCAGTGCTTTCAATGCGGTTTTGAAGCTTATGACTGGAAACGAATTGTGATTTTCTTGGAATTAATGATAATTATTATATAGTATAAGGATTTCAAGAATGAACTTGAATTTTGTACAGGTTCTTGGAATTTTTGTAATGAGCGTAATCCGATTACTGCTGCAATGCGAATGCACTAAGGGTTAGGGTGAGTTTCCAAGAAATGACCCACAACAACCAGGGGTTCTTTTCCATTAAATTTTTAATTTTTAAGTGGTTTTGCTCCTGAATCCTTAGCTATTGATTTCAAATTTTCTTTAATTGTTTGCTGAATTGTATTTTGAAAATCAAACTGTTTTAAAATAAATAATTTTCATATCATCAGCTTTTTGCAGGATCAAACCATTGCACCATAAATTCTAATTAGCCTTTAAGAAATTGGTAATTTCAATTAAGCCACCACTGGCTCCGTGAACTCCCATCTAATGCTAATTGATTGCCTTCGCGTGTCTCTCTCCCTATCCACTTGAATTTTATACTCTTCATTTCCCCACTTTTCCCAATGGCCATTTTCCTTATCGCTCATACGACACGTGTTCCGCGCGTATGGGATTTTATTCGAGTTCGGGTTCAGTTCAGCCCACGTAGAAAAAATCAACACAAATTCCTAAATGCTGCTGCTACCTTTACCTTGTCTTTCAAGTCTTTCATTCTACGAGGGGCCAAAGAGGATATTCTGAAGGAAAATGAAATTAAATAAAATACAACAACAGGGAAAGGATTTTGAGAAAATAAGGAGAAACTTATAAATCTAGTCGAGATCAAGAATTAAAGTCGCAAAAGAGGAATTTATTGTACTCTTTTACCAAAAACTATATTAAGAATAAGATGAGTAGCGTTCTTAGTTATTAAAAATATTAAATAACACTGTAATCTCTTATAGGTATATGCAGTCACTAAAGGGAGTAATATATGCAGTTCCATTAAAACGTCCTTTAATTAAGCGCATCAGTACATTTTAATTATCAACCCGATCAATCATTATAATAGAATAAGATACATAGCGCTCATACATTACAATTTTTTACCCCACAAATACGATTGCAAACATGGCAATTTCGATGGCGTTATGCATCTTAAGTTTTGTCTTTGATTTTACCCTCTAAATGGATTTTTACTTTGTGCCCCGTTATTTGGGGTATTGTTCCCATAGTGCCCAGAGATTTGGCATGAAAAAATCACGACATGCTGAAGGTGGCAGCAAAAAATGAAACAAGATGGAATATCTTTTAAGCCATAGTCGGTAACTTGCCGGCTTTAATGGCAGCGGCTTAAGCCACGACTCAGTCTCTCTCTCTTTCGTTTGCTCTATGTGGTATGTATATCTGTCGCTATCTCTGTCCCTTTTATTTGGTGCATAATTGAAATTTATGTTTAAATACATTCAACGAGCTGCTGAGCGGCTTATGATCCTGCTTTGCCTCGTTTCCTTGCCGGATGCCGGGATGCCGGTTATGCCGGGATGTTGGAATCCTGGGCTCATTTCGCAATGGAGGGGGTGAAGACGACGACGGTGCGTGTGTGTATTTTGCATATTTAACTTTGCATTTGAGCGCTAAGCTTTCTTAGTTTATTATTTAAACAGAAGCAGGCGGCGAACGACGTTGGCAGCGATGACGACAGCGTGACAAGCTGGCAAAGCTGGCAAGGACGAAATGGCGGCAAGGATATTGTCCCGGTTATTATTATGCCAAGTAGCTTGAGTCTTTGTGTGTGTGTGTGCTGTGTCTCCAAGCACTGTACAAAAAATTGTACAGAATTATTAAAGAGAAAGAAAATGGAGAACTATATATATGTTTTAAGGAGCATGATTCTGGTTTGAAATCATGTATTTTTTGTTTTTCCCTTTTCTTAGAGAAAGGTATACAATTTGAAAGCCCTGATTTTCAGTGCACGAGTGTGTGCCAAGTATTTAGCGTGCGTGAAATTGAGATAAATGTCGTCAGAGTTATGACAATCAGGCAACCCCCAAACCCAAACCCAAACCCAAAGCCAAAGCTAAAAACCCACACTCTGGCCCAGGCCAAGACCAAAACCCAATTCACGCCCACAAGCCTCAACCTCTTCGGGTGAAACGCCGCGTTTCAGTCGTCGGAATATGCAAATTATTTTAGAATTGCTGGCACCATTTCCACCATTTCCACAGACACACCGAACAGCCACCTGCTGACTGAAGCGGCTGCCGGGGCCGCGTCTCATTGTCATTAAGATTATGAATTAGCATTTGTAAGGCATTCGTGCACAGGCTCAGCTGCGAAGGCTAACCCGACTTTAAAGGCGGATCAGCCTGTGTCAGGACGCCGGATGATTGAGTGCAGGCTGCCGGAATTAGGGGGCTCTAATCCTAGGTGGCAGCCGCAAATTTCTTATTTCAGCGAATCCCTTGAGCCGGCAGAGTCAACACGTGTAACACTGATAAGTTTTTCAAAGCTATAATTCTTAATTATTAATATTTAGCCGAAGAGAATGGATGGTGGATTTTTTAATCACTAAAAATAGGTAAAAACAAATAGTATCTCTTTGAAAAATATTTTAAAATTGTTTTTGGAGGCCAGTAAATTCCAGGCTTTGCCAGAGATAAAACGGAGACAGAATCTCGGGCCAGAGACAGAGTGCTGTTAAATCTGTTGGCCGCAATGTGGCCACCGATGATCTCCATCCTCCCTCATGTCCTGGCGGCAAGGAAAGCCCTGCCATCCTTGCACACTCGAAGCCCAGCCATTCGATTCCCCTTCGGCCTTGTTGTGTGTGTGTGTGTGTGTTTTTATTGTTGCAAGAGGCACAGTGGGATGTGTGCCAAAAATGTGCGGATTAAGTCAGCGAAGAACAAAGTGAAAAGGGAAATTTATTTATGGGCAATTTTTAAAGACCTAAAGTTATGGGTTTTATTGGGCCTTAAAAAAT
This sequence comes from Drosophila bunnanda, assembly GCA_035046265.1. Classification (NCBI taxonomy): domain Eukaryota; kingdom Metazoa; phylum Arthropoda; class Insecta; order Diptera; family Drosophilidae; genus Drosophila; species Drosophila bunnanda. The sequence continues at coordinate 164,080 of JAWNOB010000025.1, read as the reverse complement.
TGAATAATACAGGAAAGAAATGATCGAAAATCAAATTGATTTATTTTGTTCAAATAAAAATAAGAATCAATTTGTAACCAAAGAATTTTTAACTTAGTTAAATGTATAACTAAAGAAACAGAATAATTAAGAATTTATTTCTAAGCCAAACAAACAGTCCATCTGAATACTGTCAAAAACATAGGTGGAATTCGATTAGGAGCCCCAAGCAGAACAGAGTAGCAAACAGTTTGTTGAATTTGAATATATTCTAGATTCATTTCACAAACGCAATCCCTCATAATGGAAGGATCATCTGGTCATCATCTGGTGTCCGAGCTGCTCTATGGAGCCGGTCTTCTGACGGCAATCACCGCCGCCCCCGATATTTTGATGCAAATACGCCTGAACGAGTACTTGGTGTCCTCCGTGACATACAGCTTCCCGGGAATGTGGTTCACTGTGGTGAGGGCCATGATATTCACCGCCTTGGCCATGTCGCCGATGGTTGTGATGCTGCCAGAATGGCTGACCAGCATCCGTTTCCTCAACTTGCTGCCCCCGGCACCCTGGATACTGTTGTGCTGCCTCAAGTTTCTCAAGCACATCCTGATGCATTTGTTTACAATTGGCCACATGGCCCAGCACGACGACGCATCGGGCTTGATCATGGCACTGATCATTTACTGCATCATCTTTGCTCTGTCCATTGAGATGATGCTCCACTGGATTAGCGTGGCAGAAATGAGTGCCGTTGGTCAGGTCGTGGTGGTGTTGATGAAGCATAAGTAAGTGGTGCCTCAACTTCTTTGGCAATCAGGAATTAAATATATTTATTAATGGTTTTTTTTTTCCAGGAAATAGCTTGTGTACAATTTGGAATGCTAAATTAAAATGATAAACGTATTTAATAAATAATTACGATATTAATAAATTGAGACTACGATTCGGAACTATTTATAAAAGTGCATTATTTTTTATTAGCCGCTAAGTGTCATGAACCAACTAAATAAATTAAAATAGAAATAAGAATATAAGAATAGACCTTTATACTGCTATATTTTTGCAATAAATTCAAGTACTATTGGGAATATCAGATTATTTTCTGTTTTAATACAATTTTAAACATATAACCCTTAAAAAAGATAACATTTAATAGTATTGTCCTAATATTTTGTTTTAATAATAATTTTAAACCATAAATAATAACATTTTAAAATATTATTATAATATTTTATTTCGATACATAGGTATATGTGTAATTATATAGATATAAAGACTAGTTACTTAATGCGATATTCATAGATTTTTACAATTTCTCTAAGTTGCACTTTATATTATTTTGTAGAATATATTATTATATATTCTTTTAGTATATCTTTTCTTAGAGATTCCTCCCACAGTGCCAGGCCTTGCAGCAGCTGCGTGGGCAACTTGAAGCATCGCTGCCCCGGGGCATCTTCGTGTTGCAGCTCTGCAACAATTTTATAAACTGCTGATGATGCACAGAGCTCAAAGTTTGAGGGAGTCCCGATGCCCGATGCCCGGTGCCCGGTGCCCAGTGCTTTCCTCGCGTTTCATCCCAGCCGGAATCCTTTGCGGGTCACTCCTTGCCCCATCCCCCAAAGTCTGCGGAAAGATGCAGATTGGGGGCAAGGCTGAGCAGGCCATAATGCCTGCCAGCTCGATTTCACATCAATAATATGCCGCGCACAGCCTCGATATGTTTGCCTCAGCAGTTTTATCCTCTGTGTGATAAATGTTTGTAGCAGGGAACCTGATCCCTTCAGGACCCTAATTAAAGCCCGAAATGAATAACTAAGTGGATGGCAATTATGATATTTTGTTTCGGGTTACATCACTACCAAATTGCACATCAATTACTGCCCATTGAAGTGGACACACAAAGTTATTCTATTGCAATTGTAAGTAGTTTCTCTTCCGCTCTTTTGGAATTTTTTATTTTTTGCATAATTTGATTTTGCTGTTTTCGCATGATTTCAAAATAAACATGAAAAATTTGACATACAGTCCTTCGCTCTGTTTTTCCCTTATCCGGCAACTGGGGGAAAAAATGTGCCCTTTTATTTTTTTCGTGGAGGAGAGAAAAGTTTTCACTAGTTGAACTTCTTAAAGTAAAAGTTTCCGCATTGCCTTGTTGTCGTCTCCTTTTTCCACATTTATATACACTTACCAGGAGAGTGTTGAAATGTTTTCCAGAAGTGTGAGAATATGTAAATAAATAATATTAGAAAAAGAAATTGTTGCTCTAAGAAACAAGCTTAATTGTAGTTTGTATTGTTTTCTAACTCTAAGTGTATTAAATATAAATATTCAAAGCTTTTTCTCATGTCTAACCACTTTGCTATGTAGCTTTCCTGACTTAGATTATCGATTAATTTTGGATTAGAATTTCAAAAATTAATTTTTGCCAGAAAGGGTATTATAGAGGTCGGTCTTGTGATCGATCAGCTTGCCTGTTTTTGCAGTTTTACCATCACGAACAATAAAATATCGCCGGGATTGCTTTGAGCTGTGGGGTGTGGCATAAAAAGGGGGCATCGGATGCATTCTTACGTTGCAGTGAAATAAATATTTTTGCATGTGTTGTGCATATTATTTGTTGTTTGCCTTCTCCTCTATCGGACTCCTTATTTATTTTTTGTTTGCCGCATAGTTTATTGAACAGCTGGCGGCGCGGGGGCCAGTGAGGGGTCAAGTGTCCTTCGGAGGTGCATCTCGTGTAAAGTGCAATTGATTGCTGTTTAAGTGCATTTTCATGTTTCGTGCATTGAATTTTCCCTGTCATAAATATTTGCTCTTTGAGTGCTGAGCGTTTCCTTCCCGATTTTTGCACATTCCGTATGAATTTCCCTCAGCTCAGCACCGCCCCGCCCCGCCGCCCTGCCATCTGTTCCAGATGGTTAATCAGTCAAGTGACGTAAGCGGAATTATGCTTAATGCACAGCATCTGTCCGGGGTGTTTTCGGGGTCTCGGGCATCACGAGCATCCATCCTTACATCACGTCATTGTAGCTGCAACGCGTAACAAATTGGCCAGCAAAGCACAAATGAACGTCGATCAAGTGGCTGTGTAATTATCTGAATGACACACGGGACTGGGGGACCAGCACTCAGGAGGAGTTAATCATAAATCAAAGAAAGAATAAACCAAATTTAAGCAACACGTTTGTCAAGAAATTATTTTGTTTCTTTAGCTTTTTTATACTAAAACTATCAAGCGAAAGCTAGTTTTTCATAGTTTCGGTTTGGAAATTTTATAGGGTTTATTTCATATATTTGATGTAAATTTTTCCCCAATAAATTCAATGTCTTACTGATTTATGTTTAGCATTTCCGGTGTTATAAAACATTGGCAAAGGGTTACTCAGGGCTTAACAGCGTTTAACAACACTATTTCCAGTATTGTGAAAGTCTAGTAGATTTAATTTGGACTCAAAAAAAATGTAAAAAAATAGTGTATAAAAAATATAGGTATTTTTTAACTAGAAAAAAGTTATCAACGAAAAAATCAATCTGAAGTTAAAACCTGACTTTACCGCAAAAGACTCACCAATAACTTGACGATACTCGTATTTGAGTTGGCTCGTTGATTTCCATTAAACTCTGTTCAACTATCAACGCATGAAATTTTCTCGTTATCTTTGGCTTTTGTGGCAAAACGCTTTCCGTCCATCCGAAAGTATTTTCCAAAGAATTTGCGTTTGCATTTTGTGCGGCATTTGCAATTTGTCTGCGTCTCACTCTCGCTACTTTTTACACTTAGAGAGAGATTTTTGAATTAGTTTTGAACTTTTAAATATATATTTTTTCCATAGAATCAAACTAATATTTTATTTCTAATGGAGATTAATTTAACGAAAGTTTGTTCGCTTTAGGATAATAATAGGTCTTCCAAACGCTTTTGCTATACATTAAGAAATCAGGAGTGCAAACTCTTTTTTGTCCCTTTTGAACATAAATAGCTCATATTTTATAATTTAATTTAACTTTATTAATTTACTGGAATTATCACATGAAATATATACTTATTTTAACACATGCTAACACTTGATTTATTATTATTACTTATTACTAACAATTTCTTCATAGTTTAGTATAATATTACTGTTTTTCATTTAACTTGAAGTACTCCATAATTATATTTTTGTATTTGGTATTTTTCGCCACTAATGTTAATAATATTAAACAACAAATATTAAAAGACAGAGGTCGGGCAGAGAAACTTGTACTTCTAGTAGCCTTATATTTTGTTAATGGAAATTAAAAGTAATTAATAGCAATAGATTCCCCCTCATGATCTTTATTATTATGGAAGTCGTAGGCTATTTTTTCCAGTGCCTGCATCTAGCTCCAGCTCCCATCAATACAAATAATAAAAATATTAAGTATAAAAATATTACAGGTGAGAGACCGGGCAGAGCAACTCACCTGTCACCTGTCATGTTCACCTGTTTATTAATTTTGTACTTCCCGGAACCTTGTTTTTTCTGAATGTATATTAAAATAAATTAATAATAATAGATTCCTTCTCATGATGGGGTATTTTGTTTCAGTGCATGCATCTTGTCTCCCTCCGCACTCCATCGCCGTCTTATAAAACCGAGTTGCAATCGCAGTTGACGATGTTGGCTGCCTCTCTGCTGCCGCATCAGCAGAAATTCACAATAAGGCTGCATAATGCACAAAACTCTCATTCTGAAATCACCGCTTACCGCTCGCCCTCCTCCCCCCGCCCCTTGAGAATTTCCACTCAAGTGGGCGTGGCAAACTTTAGTGGCGACGACGGCCTACAAAAACTTTGCCGAGTCAAGCTGTTTTCACCCCAAAAGCAAAGGCAAAGAAAGAAAAAAAGAAAAGGGGGGAAAAAGAAAAACCCCAAAGCAGCGAAAGAAGCTCAAGAACCTTTTGGCAATGGCATAAAGTACACAAATCCATTTTCAGCTTAATCGCTTCTACTTCAATTTGCATTCGTTTGATTGTCTTTCTAGCTGACGGGACTGGGGGCGGTGCAGGGAGGCGCTGCTGTTTCGGAAAAACCCAATCTGCAACGGCCAGAGCGGAGGAGAGCGGAGGAGAGCGGAGCGGGGCACTGATGAATTCGCAGTTGTCAAAACAAAATGTTAAAGTGCACTGTGCAGACGGATTTCCAGATTTTCCGAGGATTGCAAGGAGCACCTACACGCTTGCATATCTAAGCGCACAGCGAAGCGAATCCGAACTGAACGGAGCTCAGTTCGGTTCAGATCCACAAAAGACTGCACTGGCAAGGACCTCCTCCTTCCTGCGAGTGCTTCACATGTGATACATCTCTGCTGGTGGTGCTCCTCCAGCTCCGACTGCCACTTGATGACAGCGCACAGCTACTGCGACAGCAGCCCCCTCTTTGGAAAGGGGGCGAGGGTCCCCCTTCTGGTAACCATTTTCACCCGGCGACGACTGATGGCTTCATTAGCAGTTCAAATGTCAATCACGCAATGCCGTCTCGCAGAATTTGCATTTTGTTTTTCGCCAACTTGGCTCCTTGCGGAGGTGATGCGAGCTCTAGGATCCGGCCATTAGGATGCTGAATACCTGTAGTAGTGGAGGTTCTATTGCAACATCAAAGTAGGAAATTAAAGGATAACAAAGAATTCTTTATATATATTCTATATTCTCCATTTGAGATAATTTTAAGCTGGATTCTGGAAACATATCAGTTGTGTTTTTAATTATGTCAGATATTAGGGAAACCTATTCCTTAATTTTACTTTGCTATTTTTCAATCTATCTAATTATATATTTACAATTCACTTTGAATTAAAAAATAATCTAGACATTACCCAATCCCTCCATTGGTAATTCTTCGCCTTCACATAGAAAGTTTTCTTTCAGTTGAAAAGCTAGTCAACCATACCTTCCTGATTGCTAGCTAAAATTGGAACTTGATGGAAATCTGTATGGAAACGGGTGGGAAATCTGTGGGGAAACTGAGTGATTCAATGCTGGTTTCCTGGTTACAGTTGCATTTTCCGTTTCCTCTCCACCAAAAAGGTAACATCACCTGAGCGTCAAACCAAAAGGAAAGCGCCTGCGGTGCGAATTTCATATCAAGTGGCAATGTAAATGAGAACCGATAATCATTAAATCGTTATCCAATAGATACTGCCAGTACACACACATAAATACGCAAATGTTTTTAAACAAATTGCAGTTGAAGGTAAACATTGATGAATTTCCAATTGACTTTTGAGTTTTTACTTTATTGATTCAGAATTTGCAGCTTGTGAAACTTGCAAATATTTTAAATACACAAACACAGTATATAATGTTATATAAATAAATATATTATTATTGTATAAATAATAATAAATATACCACATTTTTATGCTACTCACCCAATAAAAAGTTACACAAAAATATAAATATTAATATTAAAGAAAATATTCTTAGTCATTGCAGAGTGAAATCACAGGCTGTTAGTTTTATTTTCTTACTTATACCCACAACTTTCCTTAAAATCTCTCTCTTAAAAATTAACTCTTTCCTTTGTAACAATATAAAATTCATTTCCATTTCGAAATCTCTTGTGTTTTAATGACTTCCTAAAATACATAATAACCTGCCTTAATCAACGTTTTTTAGGTATTTAAGGAAACCATTGTAGACCATTTCAGAGCAGCCGCATAAATGATTTTATGTAGCAGCAAAGCCAAACGAATTATATTGTTGTGAAATTTAACAGCAAATTATGGATTAATGAATTTTCAATACAAGCCTGGCAAAAAGCAGTCACAATAAAAAAAAACATTGCCGGGGGAGGGGGCAGAATGAAATAAGAGGAAATCTAGCCACCGAAACATTTATCGATTTAATTTTCGAGGGATTTTAATGTTTTCAAGTACAACCTGTGGCAACAGCTAGAGATGACACAGGAAATGGATATGACAGAAGAGCAGGGAAAGAATATATATCGATCAGATTAAATTGTATTTTAAATAGAATTTTGAATATAATATTTAATGTAGATATTTGTTATGTTACCAAAAAGGAACCCTATATTTTAAAGTAAATTATTTCGTAATAACTCAATACTCAAAGCCGCCTCGATATTTACAAAACGTTACCTTTAATTTTCGGAATCGAAAGTAACTAGATTTTATGGATAGATATTTTCGATATTCAACCCTGGCATCAACTGCCAACTTTCAACCCCTAGGGCCTCCAGATCCTTGTGCCCCCCCTTGGACCTCCACGAGCCATTTCAATGGCCACTTGACGCGCACCGCATGTTAAAAATTTTCAACGCTCCGAACACACAAATTGTTGGTAAATTAAACACAAATATTGCGGCGCCTGGCATTTGATTGAAGTGGCAGCGGGGTAGAAGGGACGAGTACTTTCGGACAAAAGGCGCCGCACAGTGGCACGATTTTCCCAAAGGCCAAATTTTGGAATAATAAATTTGAATTTAAGCAAAAGCTAAAGATTAACAACTAAAATGTACGTTTTGTTAAATTTAAAAGAAAACTGTTTACAAAAAGAATTAAGTAATCCCTATATAATTTTACTACCAAAAGCAACCACTGTTTGCCATTTTCGTGTGGCAGCTTGTCGCTTCATTTTCTGGTTGCAGACTCCTCAAAGTTTTTCCCCTTTCCCTTCCACCAAAGGAAAAACCCCGAAAACCCGCCTTCTGCCCCCCGCCTCCCATCTCGCGCCGCTTCCTTCCCTGTGGCACTTCCTGTTTGTGTTGGAACTGGCTTGTGCCGTCGCCTTCGCCATTGCCATAAATTTTGTAACAATATCGCCCGTTCCGTCTTTAATGCCCTCTCAATACTAATTACAACATTTTTGTGCCTTATGCTAATGAAGTCGTCAATTAATATTAAATTAAAGACATCAAATACTTGCGGGGACTAAAGGAAAGTGCTGACTTGGCGCTGGGAGAAACCAAAAGTCGGGTCGTTTGTTAAAAATGGTTCTGTATGCCTCAATCGTCAAATGGCGTTGATATATTACATATATTAAATTGGAACATTTTAGGTGTAGAGATTAGAGATATATTATGGCTATTAGTGGTTCCGTATATATTATTTTTCGAATTTATTTTAATTTTCTTGGGTTTCTGAAACTTGTAGGAACTTTTGGTTAGCTTAAAAGGTTATTTATTGTTTGTTTACTTCAGCTTGGGATTACTTCTCTTTAAAAGTAAATTAATTTGACTTAGTTTTGTATACTAAGAAAGTTAATTATTGTAGAAACTACTTATAAATTGAATAAATAATTATTTAAATTATTATTAAAAATATTATTACCATTGATAAGTACTCCAGTTAAAATTAAATGTTTTATCCCATCTCCCATTAAAATCCCCTGCTAATCCTTTAATGAAATAATTGACATTTTTATTTTATTCATTTATTTATTGAATAATAATAATATCAAGACTTAACGAAGTTAGCTTCCGTTCTTTTAATAATTTAATGTTTTAATGGCAGTGAGTAGCTTTGGTATCTAACTCTCTATCTCTGACTGTCTCTTTCTCCCGCTCAATCTATCGCCCGCTCCATCGCCCGCTCTATCGCCCTCTCTATCGCCTGCTCTATCGCCCGCTCTATCGCCCGCTCTCTCCCTCTCTCTCTCTGTGTGTGCATCTTTAGAGATATCGCTGTGGCCCATATGTCTCTCTGCCTTTATCTAGTGATGCCTCATTCTCTTTGGCGCTCTCGCTCTCACTTTCTCTGTTCTCTTTACTCGGAGACTATAAATAGGGACACCGGCCTCGCACTGACCTCTTTCTTTTTGTAGCCGCCGCAGTGTTTACATCTACAGTGATAGTGATAGTGATTGTGCTTCGACCCAAAAAGATCACCTGACCCAGGGAATACATCTGGATAAGCAGGAAGAAGCTCACATCGATGATACCATTAATTAAAGTAAGAATATGACTCTACACTGGAAGGAATTAAGCAATGACGGAAGAGTATAACCACGTGTCCTCTACTGGGGTAAGTCCAAAGCATGCCAATTATATCACGTATTTAGATGTACAATTTAGGGGATTGGTTCTTGGCTTACAAACAGCTGTTCATTTATTTTACAATTAATTCCCTAATTGCCATGGACCTCATTTTTTAATTATAACTTGAAGCAATACAGTAATTTGGTTTAGGGATAAGTCACAAGCCTTAATTATAAATTATTTACGAATATTGCTCACTTACTCTTACGATTATTTCCAAACTGACTTTGAAAACTTTTGCTACATTATTATACCCTCGTAGAGTATTATAATTTCAGTCAGAAAAAGCAATAATGCATTTTTGGTTTAGTTATGATATTTGAATGACTTTGATTTAGTAGAAAAATTAGTAGGTTATAATATCTAGTGCACCACGATGTGATAATAGCGTATGTCCCCTGTCACCCTAACTTCCCTACTTGCCCTTACCCTGTATTTATGGTTGGCCATCTGTGGGCTTAAATGCATCATGGCAACACGGCGGACCAGCAATAGAGGCAATAATAATAATAATAACAATAATAATACCAATGGGGTCGGCGAGGAATTGGCCTTGAGTTGGTGATGGTGCGGCATGCAACTTGCACATTTGCGCCATTTGCACCATTTGCGCTAATTGCGCGCTACATGCACTTAACAACGCCTCCGCCATTGCCATCAGATGGCCCGAACCGAGCTGAAACCGAAACCGAGACCAGCCAGCATCCAGGCATCTGCACCACAACCTGGAGCATGGAGCACGGAGCACGGAGCATGGAGGATGCAGGATGCAGGATGCTGAATGCTGAATGCTGAATGGAGGATGCAGGATGAAGCAAGGAAAATGCTGCATGCTGGATGCTAGATGGAGCCCGGAGAAAGCATATACTGGAGCTGGGAGCTGGAGCCATTAGAAGGGCGAATGCAGAACGCAAATAGAGCTTATTTGCCATAATAAATTTCTCATTAACATTTCATGTAACATGAGCGAGCGGCGTTGCCACAACGAGGGCGGGCGGCTTCCCAGGGCCTGTGGGGTATAGGCCATGTGTGTGCGATGTAATGGAAACTGTGGCAGCCGCATGAACATTACCAAAACGCTCCACAAACTTTGCGTTTGATGACTTGCAACTGTTTTTGGGGCTCTCGAAGAGGGCAAGACTTTTGGCTTCCCAGTGTCAAGTGGAAAGTGGAAAGTGGCAAGTGGCAACTGGCAAGTGGCAAGTGGCAAGTAGCAAGTGGCTGTGGCAGTGGCTGTGGCAGCGGCAGTGTGTGTGTGTGTGTGTGCCGACAGCCAAGTGCATCGTCAATGCGGAGTGGTGTGGCTCAAGTGGATTTATAAGTAATTACGGCCCATGGTCGCAACTTTAGAATTTGACTAACATTTGGAAAGCATTTGCTAACATTTTAAATCAATTTACTCAATGAAAACGTATATTCTTTTTAATATTTGTCACTTAATTAGAGTTTAGAAGAGACGAAGTGGGGTATATTATATGTTATTACTCCCTCCAGAAAAAAGGTCCTTCGAATAAGTGCCTGAAGGAAATTGCGTACAAACACTCCACTGGCAGAGCTTAAATGGCCAAGCAAACAGAAAACCTACCTGGGCTAATGGACCCTGCCTAGGGCTAGTCAAGTTAGGCAGAAAAACCACAATTTACCCACAAAATAATTAAGTTTTAAGCTTATGCTTCGAAAAATATAACTGATATAGGTATTAAATCGCTGAAAACTGCATTCCGCCTAATTGGCTCAGGGAAAGCCAAATACTGCAGGTCAAGAGAGTGTCTTCTTTATAATTGCTTTCATTCATTGTTCGAGGTCTGCTGTCTTTTAGCCTCCAGTGTCTTCGTGCCGGATTAAGCCGCGGTTTTCGCCTTTAAGCTGGCAATTAATGTGCATTTGTCTGACAGCGCAGTGTACAGTGGACACCACTCTTGTTTGTTTCTGCAGCAAACTGGCGATGGTTTATTGCGGGCAACAGGTCACTGTAAGAAAAATGGGAAATAACCAAGGCTTTAAGATATAAAATTAAGGTTTTTATCAGGGATATTATAAGGGTAACAGAAAGTAATAGGAGTATCACATTGCACATGAACCTCAAGGCTATAAGTAACCCCAAAGATCTGGGGACTAGGAGTAGCAGTAAGCCCCTTATATATATTTTAAGGAAATTTCCTTTGTTTTTTTTTTGTCAGTGTCTTTTACCAATTCTAAAGACTTGGCGTTGAGTGGAGCTCAAGCTGAGCTCTGAGCCGGCGATGGCCAACCGCGAGCTGAGGCGCGCCTCAGCTTATGCAACGGTTTTTGCCAATAAAACAAGCTGGTAAAAGGCGGGCTCTGCGGCGTTGTTGCTGCCAGCAAACTAATTAAGTTTAGCAGCCAAAGACATTGCCATAGCGGCAGAGGGGGGACTGGTTATAAGAAGGACTTCGCGTAGCAGAAGAAAATGAAATAAGTGGGCGGCTTGCGGCCCGAACTGAGTAATCCCCCCCTAACTGGGCTGATTTCCCTATTTTGGCGGCATACATCATGGCTCCGGAACGCACTCACTCGCAGCTAAATTAGATGCATAAACTTGTGTTTATTGTTTCGTTTATGTCAGGCGAAAGCGCACACAGAGCCGAGCCAAGGCTCCAGGACCTTCAAGGTGTTTGGGCTAAAATAAAGGAAAGCCACTGAATACTCTTCACAGTCAGAGCTAGAGAAATTTGTATTTTTAAGCCGGAATTTTATGGTTTATATTTATGTAATGGTATCAAAACGATTCGGTAATTTCCTTAGTTTATGATTCATTGAATTTTAAAACTTTTAAAACCCACACTTCTCCCTTGTTCGCTTTAAGAAGCTGCCTGTTTGTCCTGCGACTTTCCCTGCTTGACAGCCTCTCAATTAGGTTGTGTTGCACATTGTTTTTCCATTGTGAGAGTGTGTGTGTGTCCTTAGCCAGCTCCGCCCCCCCCTCCGGCCCCTGTGCTGGCGGAGTGCGTGCCTGCGGTTCACAGTGCGTGCCATGCACATAATTCAGAGCCAAAATCTGCCGCTGACACGAGACAGCAGCACAGCGGCAGGCAACAGCGGAAAAATGAGAGAGTTGCAATAGTTTAAACAACAAACTTGGACAGGACATGGGGCACATGGGGCATGGGGGATGGGGGATGGGGCATGGGGCATGGGTGCCTGTGCGTGTGCCTGTGCGTGTGGGTGTGACGCTGCAAGTCGTTTCGATTGCAACAGTGTTAACCGCAAACTTCCGATTGCATTTTCGCAACACCAGTCTGCAGCAGTGGCAACACCAACACGGGGCAACATTGTGGTTGTTGCCCCGTCAACTGGAGCGGTGCAGCGGTGCAGCGGTGTGTGTGGAGTCAATCCCTCTTCCTCTGGCCACACTCAAGTGGATTCATCCGGCAAGGGTGGGGCAGAAAAGTTCCTTGGTGATTTTTCGATTTATTAAAGGAGTATTCTAGGGTATTTTCTCTTCGGGCTTGCAGCTTCTAAATAGCTGCACTGAGACAAATATATACCTCACCTTATTATTGGAATTTTTAAATAATAAAGTACTTTTTTTTTGAGGGTAAACTTTAAAATCACTAAAATAAATAACAATAATTAATAACTAATTGTGGAACAATTGAAGTTGGCTCTTATTTGCTATCATAACTTCAAATAGCTTTATATATTTACTTTTCCCAATGGAAACTAGTCACGAAATACATGTGATTATAGTATAGAATTTCCTGTAATCAGAGTTATGGTCAAGGAGCAGGTCAAAAGGGGTTATCAACTGGTTAATTCCATACTGACATACTACCCTTTTCGCTGAGTGCACTTGTGCTGCATGCAACGGCTGCTGTTGCTGCTGCGCTTGTTCGCCAAGTTGTCGGCCATTTGAGAAATTGTTGCGCCACACGCGCCTAATGGGCGAAAAAGGGGGCGTGCCAGCACAGGGGTGTTGGGGGGGAAAAAGAGGGTGGGAAAAGGGGGTGGGAAAAGGGGGCGGAAAAAGGGGGCCAGGGAGGCGTGACCGTACATGGCTGACGTGAGCTGACAGGCGCCAAAAAAGAAACGACAGCCGTCGCCGTGGCAGCCTCGTCTATTCAAGGCGACTGCTGACTGTGCCGCAAGTGTGAAATATTTCCCAGAGAGAGAAAAGCGAACGTGAGGAAGGAATTGCTACCTCTGTGCACCCCTTACACCCTCCCATACCCACGCCACTGCCCTTGCCCCATCAACTAATCCACTGGCAACCGCAGGCAGTTAAGGGATGCCTTGGTGTGTGTGTGACTGTGGCACCAACTAAAGATGCACTGAGCTCAAAACTGTCATCGGAGGTTGGCCAGGAAATTTGATTGGGATAAATGATTTAAGGTGATACTACAGCCGATATTTATATATATATATTACCTGAATATCACGTCTGAAAAGCTGAAGCAAGAGAGCATACAGAATGCTGTCATTGGTACACAGTACAAAAGATACTCATTATCCTTTGCATTTTAAGCTTAATCATTTGTAATTACCCTGCTTTAAATATTCATTAAAATTAAGATTAAATTTGCAGTGCTGCTGCAACTGAAGCGGCCCAATGGCCGCCGACGAATCACGGAAATTGTTTTGCCGCGCGCGACGCTATCTATAACTCTGTGTGGCACGTTTTTCGTCCTCCACAGGATCCCCTCTCGCACATCCTTTTCAGAGTCTCTCGGTGGTACTTCAGCTGGGTCCTGGCCAGCGTCACGCCAAATCGCCAACAGTTGCAAAGATGGAGAGGGAGAGTCACACCCGGGACCTTTTTCCTGGGTTGCCCCATGCAGGGACATATGGCTGTAGCAGCATTGCCATTGTGTCCCGCTGCCAAGCCCAGCAAAATACGGAGGCATTGACTGGATTTTGAGAGGAGCAGGGATTTTCGGATTTTCAGATTTTCAGATTTTCGGATTTCAGGCATGCTCCAACATTGTTGAGATAATTACAAGATTCCGCCACCGCCAACGTTGCACGACACGGCGCCCCATTGGGTGCCAGTTGAAATCACTTTATACTCTTTCCCCAGCACGCCAAGTTAATTAAATAATCATTTTGCACAACACATCTGCTGCAAGTTGCATCCTTTTATTTACAGTAGAGAAGTGGGGGAAGATGAGTTGAGCTGAATGCAATCCGAAAATTTGTGCAATTCAGTAATGAGTTGCCATTCTGATTAGTACAAAGAAACCATATTTTTAATGATTTCAGTTGAAAAGACTTTGGCTCTTTAATAAACTGAAAAAGATAGATTAAACAATCAACTTTGCTTTAGAGCACTAGTGAAATTGTGCACAATTAAGCAACAGCTTTATTTTATAACTCACCAAAAGCCACATTGGGAGCTCTGACTTAGCTGAAAAATTACGATATTAACCTTAATTATTTTTCTAAATTGAACACATTTTCTTAGTTTATTCCCACTTAAGCCCAATTTGAGTCCGATGGGGCAAACTTGCAACCGCTTGTTGCACAATTTGATTGATTGCAATCGCTTGCTCCTTGCTCAACCCCTCAACCCTTGGCATTTCCTGCTCTTAGCCCCAGTCTCAGCGCTAAATGGCTGGCCATCAATGAGAACGGCATTTGGCACCTTATTGGCCCAGTTTTAACCCTGGCCAATAGCACACACTCCCAGGGCATTGTGTGTGTGTGTATGCTGCGAGTGTGTCTGCGCTTCCCCCTCTCAACCTGCTCTGGGCATTCCAATTACTTTCAATTTGCTGAACGCGCCTTGCGCCGAACTTGAACTTGTCTTGAAAAATGCACTAAACTAAACAGAGCGGATCGCCTTTGTTGGGGTTGCTTAAGCTATATACTACTTTGAGAAAAAAATAAGCTCACTAATATTAAATTTCCTAAAATACCTCATGAATTTGTTGACGAATTTTATATATATAAGAATACTTTATTGTTTAATTAGTGAAAAGAGAGGTGAGTATTTTATAATTAAGGAAGTGATTGACTGTTAAATACTCTGTACTAAAAGCGGTCTGCCTTAATTTTAAATACTTACTTATTTTCCAGATATATTTAGAATTCTATTATTCTATTCCTTTTTCAATATTAAAACTGTATAAATATACAGTGAAAATACACAATAATCGAAATAAAAGAATAGAGAATATAATAAGAAATTTATATCAGAAGAAAATGTCTAATATAATAAAGTAAGGTACAACTTAACCATTCGTATAAGTATAGGATCTTATTTAAAGATTAAATATATATATATATATATATATATATATATATATATATATGTATATATATAAGCGGTGTTTTGTTTATTTATTTATCTTTAAAATATGTAGATGTATTTTCAAATCATTTTTATTTTCTTTATTGCAGTCTTATTATTGATTATTTGTATTGAAACATTAACCTACATAATTAGACAAGGAAGAACTTATATTTATTGCATTAGTAAAACTAAATATACCATATTAAGGGTAATATTGATTCATACCATAAGTATTAATTGATCGTTTTACCTCTCCAATATTGTGATCAATATTTTCTGTCATTTCAAAGTGAGTCACATAGCTTCGAATCCATTTAGTCACTTAAGAAAACTAAACTGTTTTCTTTACTAATCACCTGAAACTCTTAAAGCTCTCAAGTTGCATTCAAAGGTAAGCAACATGAAACCATGACAGTGGTTATGCCACGAACCACAGATTTCTCACAGTGTCGATGTGGGCTCGTTGTGGCTTTTGGTAATATGGCGTCTAACAAAGTTACTGGCCGGGAAGAGTAGATGCGAACGAGAATGAAAAGCCAAGTCAAAAACTTGGCCCCAATTGTGAGTGTGTGTGGGGAAAGTTGGGGAAAGGCGGCGTGGAGCTAACTAAATTCATTTAGCTGCCAGTCGGAAGAGCAGCCAGGGACAGCAAGGACTGCAAGGACTGGCAGGACGAGTGGCTGCGAGATGGCTCTGAGCTCGGAGGCCAACAGCAAGTCTGTAATGGCGAATTTATCTATGTGGCTAAAGGTGCAACCGAGCTGTCTTGGCCTGTGCATCGATGTCGGTGCCACATTATTATTTCACTCGGTGAGCAATTGTTGTTTGTCCAAGGACACACACGAGCAGGATGCGACGGGGTCGGGTAAGGGAACGGGGATCGGACAGGGACTCGGCCCACTTGACACACACAGAGGAGGCAAATTTATTTGTTCTGATCTCATTTTTATTGAAAGCAATTTAGCAGGGACTACAAATCGCTCATTTCTAATGGACTCGCATTTATCCCGGCCACATGGTGAGCGGCAGTCTGCTTATAACTTGTGATTCATTTGCAGGACCCAAACAGGACGATTGATTCAAATTTGAAATGGGCCAGAGAACGGCCGGAAAAAAGGACAGGGTTTGGTGTATTCCATCATGTCATGTCTTCTGTTAGTCTTCCTTTAATATAAATATTGTTTAATATTAAATATTATGAAGTAGTGGAATATAAAGATACTCAAGCTCAGTTTGATAAAAACTAAAGGTTTAAATATTATTATAATAAGAGGTTTTACATAAAGTATTACTGTATAACATATATATACACATTAGGAAAAGATACTTTATCTTATTTGTAAAAAAAATTCCATTATAAATTAAGGCTAGCTATGTTTAATGACTTTACTTTCCGCTTTGACTCCTTGATAACCGCAGAAAGGCGGTCTGAATTTTCGTGTTAAAGTGTCCGTTGACCATTGACCAAAACTCAAAGTGTCCGTGCCACTTTTCGCCGAGAGTGTGTCCTTTTCTATAGCCGCAGGACGTGTCCGCCAAAGTGTCGGCTGCCCGCCGGAATGTCTGACGCCGCACAGTCGCAAAAAAGATACTTCTCCCAAGGTAATCAATATTTTTTATCGGGTAAGGTATATATATATATAAATATATATTTGTTTTTGTATTTAAGAAGTTGTAATAAAAAGAATGTATAATATTATTTTCCCAGCCAGGGCATAAAGATATCGACGCATTTCTCATAAACTACCGAATGGACTTAAAAAATCCCTTGGGGTCCGCGGTGGGTATTAATTTCACAAAGCTATCTTTTGGCCACTGGCGCGTTGTGGCAAGCCTTCAGTGCGGAATGCTTTGTGTTGCTGCTTTAATTGAAAGCAATTAATAATATCGATGGGACACGTGGATACTGATACATCTGCGAGTGGCCGAGCGGCGGTCACCTACAAAACACAGATATACTTACGCCGACACCTGCGTGTGTGCGGCGTGTGTGTGGGCCCAATGACAAATGGCGTTTTTAATTAAAGGCAATAAATATGTTTGAGTCGTGCCGAAAGATGGAAATAATGGAAAAACATGCAGAAAGAAATCCAAAGCCATCCCATTCCATGCATAAATCATAACAGAAAGCGACACATATCTGTACATAAGTGTGAATGTATGTATTCATCATGAATATATTTATTTATGTATATATATGTATGTAGATGTAAGTGGGTAAGGGTATCTCTGCCCATCTGTGTGCAAACGTACAGAAAAATCAAAAGCGAATCCCAGCATCGAGGGGTGATGGGAAAAGCCGACTGAGACTGGCAATCGTGTGTAAAACTTCAAACAATTTTCATTAAAAATTAAATTTCCTTTGTATAATTAAATAACCTTGAAGCACACAGAGATAGAGAGATAGAGAGATAGAGAGATAGAGAGATAGAGAGATAGAGAGATAGAGAGATAGAGAGATAGAGAGATAGAGAGATAGAGAGATAGAGAGATAGAGAGATAGAGAGATAGAGAGATAGAGAGATAGAGAGATAGAGAGATAGAGAGATAGAGAGATAGAGAGATAGAGAGATAGAGAGATAGAGAGATAGAGAGATAGAGAGATAGAGAGATAGAGAGATAGAGAGATAGAGAGATAGAGAGATAGAGAGATAGACAGATAGAGAGATAGAGAGATAGAGAGATAGAGAGATAGAGAGATAGAGAGATAGAGAGATAGGGAGATAGAGAGATAGAGAGATAGAGAGATAGAGAGATAGAGAGATAGAGAGATAGAGAGATAGAGAGATAGAGAGATAGAGAGATAGAGAGATAGAGAGATAGAGAGATAGAGAGATAGAGAGATAGAGAGATAGAGAGATAGAGAGATAGAGAGATAGAGAGATAGAGAGATAGAGAGATAGAGAGATAGAGAGATAGAGAAATAGAGAGATACAGAGATACAGAGATACAGAGATACAAAGATACAAAGATACAGAGATACAGAGATACAGAGATACAGAGATACAGAGATACAGAGATACAGAGATACAGAGATACAGAGATACAGAGATACAGAGATACAGAGATACAGAGATACAGAGATACAGAGATACAGAGATACAGAGATACAGAGATACAGAGATACAGAGATACAGAGATACAGAGATACAGAGATACGAGAGATACAGAGATACAGAGATACAGAGATACAGAGATACAGAGATACAGAGATACAGAGATACAGAGATACAGAGATACAGAGATACAGAGATACAGAGATACAGAGATACAGAGATACAGAGATACAGAGATACAGAGATACAGAGATACAGAGATACAGAGATACAGAGATACAGAGATACAGAGATACAGAGATACAGAGATACAGAGATACAGAGATACAGAGATACAGATTGTTAGAGAAAAATACAGAGATGAGAGATACATATAAAGATAGAAAGATTTAAAGAGATAAAAAGAGAAAAACTGAGAGAAAGATTGAGGAAGAATATAAAGATATACAGATTGATAAAGACATATATAGAAAGCTGAATCCGATCGTTCTTTCGTCAGCTAAATTTGTCTGATCTTGATCAGGAAGATGTAAACCTTACATTTATCACCTTCACTACATTACAAACTTCTGACTATAATTATAATACCCCCTTAAAGGGTATACAACTAGCATCTAATTTAAGAGAAGCTGCGTTTTTATAGTCGCCATAAATAATGGCAAATTAACCTAGAATCCAGAGAATATTTGACTTATTTTCCGCTTCTTAGTAAGAACTGAAAATGTGAAATGCATTACGACCTCCTTGGGGGCAATCATTTGGCTGCAGCGATCAACTTTTTCACAGCGACTTCCGGACTTGGCATGCCAAATTCCAGGTCCATTGGCCCGCGTCCCCGGCTCCTTTGGAGCTCTGCAGAGCGGAAAATACTGATGCACAGAGCTCAGTGGCACAGTGGAGGCCACTAGGAGAGCGACTACTCCACGAGTGGGGGGAACAACGACAACGACAACGACAACGACGATGACGATGACGCCAACAATGCGGGGATGCCGCCAATGTTGAGGGGGTTCCCAGGGCAAGGCAGGACGACGATGATGGAGTCATTGGACTTCGTTTCCGTTGCACAAAATGTTTCAATTTGCTGGGACAGAGCGCGCAAATTAGAAATGAAATAAAACGGCAAGAGTGCCGGGGAATCCTTTCCCGAGAATCCCATGCCCCTCTGAACACTGGAGAGGATGTGCCCGAGTGCCGGATAGCTTCCGAG
Organism: Drosophila bunnanda; assembly: GCA_035046265.1. Lineage (NCBI taxonomy): Eukaryota > Metazoa > Arthropoda > Insecta > Diptera > Drosophilidae > Drosophila > Drosophila bunnanda. The sequence continues at coordinate 144,557 of JAWNOB010000025.1, read as the reverse complement.
TGGTATGCATGTGTGGCGGACGGAAAACTTTGTCATTCTTACGGGAACAGATAGTTCCGCCCCGGAGTCCGGCTCATTTAATGGTCGCGCCGAGTGCAACTTTCAAATGCGTTTAATATTTAAATGGTTCGCCGAAAAACGGCAAACGGCCAATTTCGGTTCCCGCCTCGCTCTTACTGTCCTTCGACCATCGGTTAGTGGGCGATGCCTGGCAGCCAGGACTTGTCATCGCTTTGCTCCGGAGTTGCTGCTCCTGCCTGCCCCATCCCGCCGGAGGCCACCGCACACATGCAAATTTGTTTTGTAGTTTGGCTCCCGGGAGGGAAAGGTACTGCGAGAAAATTTTGTGATTTTTGGGTGACAAAAATATACAAAAATTTATATAACATAAATATATATATATAATACTACTTGGTCCTATTTTTAACAACTTTTCTCTCAAGGAAAACTAACTTAAGAAACTTTGGTAGAACTTTGGTTGAACCTAGTTTCGTAAATGATTTTTGTACTGCTTTGCAAACATCTAAAAAGCATAAATCAAGGTTGAAAAATAAATGCATTTATTATATTAGCTCTTTATAATTTTTAAGAATTTTTTTTTCGAGTTTATGCCAGCTCGAAAAGCCTGCGGAGGCCACAAAGTTCGTACTTTGGAACAACCTGAGCCATTCTGTCCGTTCCCGCTTTCGTCACTCTCTCACTCCGTCACTACCAGGACTCCCAGAGGAGGGACTCTCCAGCGTATGTACACTGAAAAAAATGCACATAATTGAAACAGGAACTTTGAAGGTTTGCCATAGCTTAATGAAGGGGAAAAGGAATTATGAAAACTGAACAAAAAAATACTAACAAATCTAAAAAGAATTAACTAATAGAGGAAGAAAGGGATATATTCTGATTGATATATATTTATAATATTTTTAGGGTTGTAAATTTAGAGGTAACTAATTTTATAAATGTGTACATTTTACACTCGTGTTCCGCACATATTAAAACCATTATTTTTCCGCAGAATTTCTAGCTGACGCAGGGACCACATTTCTCCCCATGTACTGTGGCGTTCATTTGGCGTACTTAAGCTGCTTAGCGGCAACTGGTCGTCGTCATTTCCGGTACAGTGGGCCACACTTGCCTTTGGCAATGGCAGTGGCAGTCGCTGCCACGGCTGCCGTTGCCCTTCCCAAAAAAAGAAAAAACCCAAAATCCTTTGCAGCGCTGCAACTTCGCCGAAATGCAACTGATGACCACATTTACTCAATTAAGTTGCAAATTTAAACGAAAAAGCCCGGCTTTCAGCGAACTGACCAAAGGCAAGGACCCACGAGATCCGTAAAAGGAAGTCCAGTCCACATGCGAATGGGTTGACAGGGCAGGGATTACGCTTAATATGGTGTGAACATTTATTTAAATGCCTTAAAAGCGCTTCTCCAACTGAGAGCAACCAACCTAATTGAAGGTGAAGCTGCCCTCCTGGTTTACCGCATCCAAAAAAGAGGATAAGGATATATGGCAAAGGCTTTGCACTAAGGCAATGGAAGAGGAGTTAGAAAGTACAGGATTTCGGGAACTTGAAAGAAGTCCTAGTAATACTATCAATTCCTTAAATTTTAAATTAATTTAAACTATGCTTAATAGTCACGGTTTTTCTCTGTGTGGTTTGTCTTTGATATATATATATATTTTATAAACTATATATATATAAATTACTGACGACTTCTGGGCAAACTGATCGATCAAGTTTCGAGTGCTGGAATTTTATTTGACATCGCCCTGATGCCCTACAGTCGTCAAAGTTTCGATTGCATTGTCTTCGGGCCTTGGGAGCGTGCGGCCCAAGCTCTGGCTAAGAATTCCACTCACTTACTTTTACCTTGCCAAAGGGGGGAAAAGCTGGGAAAATCGCGGGGAAAAGCGAGCGGAGCGGAGCGGAGCCGAGCAGAGCAACTCGATGCCGGGGAGTAAAAGTTTACCATGTTGCATTGTTTGGCGTAGCACAAAGTGAGCAGCCCTGAAAGTTTCTGCGTCCATTCATAGAACATTTCCCTGCAATAATTATTTTGTGGCCGCAAGTTGGCAGGCGCATGCATAGGGCAGTTGAATGGACCGCAGTCCATCCGGATGCACTGAGAAAATTAATTGGGGCACTCTAAGCAACAAACTATTTCTATTTCTCAAGAATATACAAAAAAAACTTCATAAAAGAGTTATACTTTATCGCTTTTAATAGGCGTTGTGCATTTATTAGTCTTTGGCTTGAAAATTATTCCCCTTTAATGGGGAATTTTTTTCCAGTGTACTGTGGCAAGCTTGGACCATGGCCGACTCGTTTATGTGCTTTTAATTAAAATAACCAACACAACACGCAGCAGCGAAGGAGGCACAAAGGATTGGCAGGACGGAAGGCCAAGGAGCAGAAATGGCCAAAAAGGAGAACGAGAAGGAGAAGGCGTCCTGGACAAGGAGCTGGAGCTGGAGACGGACCCTGAGCAGTGGCAGGCGAAGGATCTGGGCAGAAAGCATCTTTGTCTTACTCTAATGAACTTTTTGGCAAATTTGGAGGCCCGCAATGGGTCGAGGGTCGGTGGTCGATGGTCGGGGGTAGAAACTGTGGCAAGGACACGTTGAAGGAACATTTCGGCCAGGACTTGTGGGCAGCCGCCCGGCAACGTCTTCATTGCCACATTGCCACATTTCGAGAATTTCATTAATTTTTCGTATTCGTTTGCGGCAATTGTTCATTTGTGGTGTTGGTCAGCCAGGCCGAAGGGGAGGGATACTTGGCTCCCTGGATCCTTGGATCCTTGGATCCTTGGGCCTCGGAAGTAGTGTTGCAAGTTAATGTGCTGCATTCGTTTTGGAATTTTATATGCGGTCGGCGTCTCCATTTCAAACACAATGGGAATGGAATCATTTATTCCGCCCGAAGGAATACCAGGATCCCAGACCTCCTTTTCTTTGCCGACTTCAAATTAATTTGCATAAATAAACTACATAAATAAATTGAACAACATTGTCACAATAATATCGTCGTCCTCGTTGAGTCTGAGCCATCTGTAATGTCGGTCATGCCCACACAAATTACAACTTTAATTGCGAATAGTCCAAATGTGCAACTGATTTATGAATTCATTTGGATTGCGATCTGAAATGAAATGAAAATTCAATTTGAATAAAGACCTTTTGTGGACAAACTCTGGCAAAGAATAATTGTAATTAATATCGTTGTAAGCCAACACATCATAACGCCCAAATTAACTCGCCAATTTCAAAGAAATTCCGTTGTGGCATTTATCAATCATCGTTCAATCACATTCTCAGGCTCAGCACAGTGGCACGTACACAAATCGAAAAGGATTTGGATAAATGGACACTTGGAGAAAAATTGTGCAACATTTTCTACGGAATAGGAAAAATTTAACAACCTTGTTTCTATGGAACTTATGTGGAAAGTATAGTAAACATAGTTAGACAAGATTTGAAAGTATTAGAAATTCATTTAATACAGCAAATTAAATTATTTAAACTTTTCAAAGAATAAATTGAATAACAAATTCGTGAATTAGACTCTGTAAAAGCAATAAACAATTTTAATCAATATCATTTCTATTTAAATTAAAATTCTATTGCAATTTAAGCACCTCAAGTATAAGAAGCTTACTCCAAGGTCAAGTTTCAAATTCAATGCAATTCAAAAGAAAATATTTTTTTTTATTATTATTTATTTATTTTTTTATATAAGGTGTAATTTCTAAGCGAATAAAATCCAAAGTTATTCAAAGGGAAATATACTGCTTAAACTAAAAATTGAATCAAAGAATAAACTTAAAGAATCAATTAAAATAATTGTTTCAAAGTTATGCCGGAAAGAATAAATTGAATTTTTGAGCTTAAGCTGGGAAAATCCTTTGTGGCGTCAGATGAAGTAAAATTAAAATGGGACAAATAAACAATTTTATCTGAGAAGGTTTAGAGTGCTCCCATGCTAAAATATACATTTTAGCCACCGAATCTGCTTTAGTTTTTGTTTCTATTTTTTTCATACCATTTGTGGCAGTTGATTATGAATCATATCGTGTCATAAACAACGTTTTATCGCGCTGCATCGTACTGTTTTTGGAACCAAAATGATGCCGCAGGATGCATGGATATAGCATCCTGTGTCCCGTGTCCCAGGCCATAAAATATGCCACATGTTTGGCTGCTGTAAACAGTTACAATTACTGGAAGGGAAGCAGTCAGTTAGTCGAGTGGACGATTAATTGCCGGGACCGCTGCTGCGCCTAAGCGCATGGACCTGCAGCCTAGCCCCCAAAAAAGAGACCCCAAATTGGTGTATATACTGGGGAAGTCCCTGGAACCGGACTGGGACTAATACACACACCCTCACACACCCACACACACAGAGATGGGCGCACTAAAAATGCTGTTAAGTTTTCAATTTGCATAAAATGGCTGCCAAAGGGGGTGACAGTGAAAAAGCAGCTGCCATTTTGTTTGCTGCTGGCACACGGCACAATTTATTACAGTCTTCCTGCCATATAGCCATATAGCCAGCCATATATGTGTATATATACCTCCTGCATGGGACTCTGTTCCTGTTCGAAACCGGAGACCGGAGACCGGAATCTGGCAGAGATGGCCGAGGCCTGCCCACATATGCTTTATGAGCCACGCATGGCACTCCCTAATTTCAGTCATAATTACCTGGCCTAATGACGGATTAGACTGCCGACATGCGTACTCTTTGAAGCCCATCACGTATTTGCATTGTTATCGTTTTTATTATTGCCACTTCTACGTGTCCTCCGCCCTTTGACCTCTCACCTGTGCCCAACCCCAATTGTCTGTGCCGGTGTCTGTCCCCCCCCCCCCGGTTCCCCTTTTGTTATTGTTGATGGCGCCGGCACTCTACACGCCTCATAATCCAAACTTCCAAAGTCGATTTCTGCATAATTCCTGCGCGGACTCACAGGGTAGCAACATGTGGCCAAAGGATCTACCCGCCAGTGCCAGTCTGGCTCTTGGTTTTTTTTTTTCTTTTATTAAAAAGGGCTCTTTGCCTTTTTGTCGATGAATTTGACAGGTTCAACTAAAAAAAGAAAAAATAATAATAATAAATAAAGAAAAATGAGTGCAAAATCAAAAGAGGAGGGTTCTTCATACCGAATGCAGTAATGCCCTATGAAAGCTTGATTAAAGACTGGCTTTCATAATATAGTTTTTAAGCTTTGATTTGAAAAATTCATAATTTATTTAAACATTTTAAATAATTTATGGGAATTTATTAAGTGGCTTTTATATTTGAAACTTTTTTCTTTACTTTATAAGCTTTATTGATATTGGAAAATATAGTTTACTTAACTCTTTCCGTTTGTTACTCTTCCTAGTCTCAGGCATACCTCTCTTAAACTTCATTGAACTTTTACATATTTCAAGTATATTTAAATATATATAAAATATTTTAAAAAATTTTGTAAGTACTTTGCAAGTCATGCTAATACCTTTTAAAAAAATTTAGAGAGAGAAAACGCATTCAGAGGTTAAAACCACATGAAGTTCATGGACTCACATTGGGTTTGGGTAAATTGATGGAAATGAACTGCGGCGTTTTGGGATTACCAATCGATGGAACGCAGACGACGCCGGCGACCACGTGGGAGTCAGGCAAAATGAGTCTGTAATTTTGAAGTCTCACATTTAAGCTGCATCATATGAGCTTTAAGGGTAGACACACAATTAAGCGAGGTCCTTTAGGATATAAAACTTCTTTTTTATGTCTAGCTTCATAGATTTTAAAGGTATTTAAAAATAACAGAAACACATTTAAATAAAAAAATAAAATATGTTTTCCCAGTCCGTTTTTACAAGCTTAATGCTTGTTATAAATTGTAAAAGAAGTGATTGTCAGTCGCTTACTATACCTACTTCAAAAGAATATCAAATATCTGAGTCAAAAGGGCTTAAAATGTGTTCAAAGTTATGCTAAAAATTTGTACTTCTTAAGGAAAATAAATATAAACTTTATATTGTTTTAAAACATATATTTTGGACACATTTGTAACAGTTTTTAAAGCCTCTAATATATACCAAAAGGCGCACTACTATTTTCTTTATTATCTCCAACACATTTGGCTCAAGAAAGATACATTTACATGCAGTAAGTGCTTCAAAAATGTTAGAGATCCTAAAATCTCTTAAAAGGAAATCCGTCTTAGAGCTTGTGGTAATTAAAAATAAACTTCTAAGCAAATATAGATATTAAAGAACGCGCCAGACTTAATTAAACATTCATTAGTAGATATATTAGCTAAATATATTATTAAAGTTAATCAGTATTTTGCATTATTTTCCTCCGCGACTTTCTTTTTCAATGCAATTTTCTTTTATTTTTTTCTGTTTGCCTGGCTTTCAATCCTCTAGTTAAACCCTTCGATTTACCCGCCGCCAATCCCAATCCCAATCCCAATCCCAAACCCGATTCCAATCAGCTTCGATAGCTTTGCCCTGCACCATGGACATCCTCCACACAAGTTGGCTGAAGAAATGAACTTAAAAAGTTACTTTGGCTTAGGACGGCTTAAAAGTGGGCCATGTGTGACGGGAGTGGGGTGTCTGCCTTCTGCCCCGAAGCCTCATTTTAATATTTTCATAAGTTATTTATTAGAAAGTTTTCGCAGTTCTCTCCGGCTGGCAGCCAGCTGAGTGTGTAGGCTTGTTTTTCCAGCGCATTTCAGTTCAAAGTTTTCATCTGCCAGTTGTCAACACTTGGGGCTTAGCGCCACCATCTGGCCCATGCCAAGGCACGCCTCCCCCCCAGTAGCCCCTCATTACAACCATTTCTGTGTGTGTGTGTGTGTATTTTTCCCTTTTGTTTTACTATTTTACACAACAAGAAATTCATATAAAATTGAATTGATTTCATTTAAGAAGTTGTTACTCTCAGTTTTTGATCAACTAACAAGAAAGGAAGCTTTAGCACGATAAAGTTCGCCTTGCAAATGGGAATTCGATAATTAATAATTAATACAATATAAATTATATAAATTTATGTTAAAAATCAAGGAGTAATTCCTACTTTCATTATTTACAGTTGTACAGTTTCAGTTTTACATTCATAGTTTGGCATTTTCCTCAATATTTAATGATAGTTCCTATGGCAGTCATATAGTCATCATAGAAGTATACACAATGTTTTTCCCAGTGCACCACTGTATTTTCAGCTGGGGTTCCTTGTTGAGATTGCCTGTGTCCCTGTTATAGACTGGGACTAAGCTGATTTTCAAATGATTTGCCGGGCGTGGCATAAATTACCATCAGGCCCGGCCGCGCACGAGAAGTGCAAAAGTGAAATACTTGGAAATGCAACTTAAGAGAATCCCAGCTAACAAATTCAAATTATCTCTGGAAATAAATTCAAATTAATCCGCAAGCACAAAAACTACCAAGTACACCAAGTGGATGCTCTTCTGCTCAAGTGCGCTGCTTAATTTCAATTAAAGCTGAGCAATTTTCACAGTTTGTTAATCTTAACTAGAAGTCCGCGCCAATAATTAATTATCCCCCTTTGCCTGCCCAGAGAGTGTGGACAGTCGTTTGTGAGTGGAATTTAACTGAATTGGGGGCAGGATCCTGCTCCTGCTCCTGCTCCTGCTCCTGCTCCTGCTCCTGCTCCTGCTCCTGCTCCTGCTCCTAGTTCTCATCTTTCATTTGGCTTAAGGTATAAGGCTACTTGAAACTTTTAGCACTTAATAACGAATGTTTTCCCTGCATGAGCTGGCGAGGAGGGAGGAGATGACTGTTACTGCTGGCTGGCTGGCTGGCTGGCTGGCTGGCTGGCTGGCTGGCTGGCTGGCCCCCGGTCGGGCTTGAGTTATTAGAGTGCATAAAACGCACTTTTCGACGCTGGAAATTTATTGGAGCACATTAGAAAATTCGCCACGACAAACATATACGCAGGACTCCCGACTCCCGACTCCCAGCTGCCGGAACACTTAAGGACTAGAAAGGATGGGGGCGGCCAGAGCGTCAGCTTTGGTCATTTGGGTAATTTAATTAAATGGAAATGATGGAGGGAAGCAGCTACACTGCAAGGAAACTATATTAAATTGGGAAGAAAAACTCAGGGCACACACTTTTAATTTTAAGTGATTTTTAGAGTAGCTGCAGCTGAGCAAAGTAAGTCTCATAAATTAGGTTTATTAATCTCTACAATTTTGCTGGATTTTTAAAAACTCCCCTGAAATATTTCCAAGCCTTGTTGTTTCTTGATTGACCAAGTGTGACACCGAATGCCTGTGCATGTGCCTGGCTAAAGTCCTCTTAAATGTCAAGGCATTTGCTTTTAGCTGCTCGCTCCTCGCTGGAATCCTCCTGGCTTAGTCCTGGCTCATTAGCAGTCAATAATAAACTAGCGTCCGCCGGCAAGGATGCGAGTATGCCTGGGTATGTCCCTCGGTGTGCGGTGTGTGTGTCCCTTGGTGTGTTTTAATGCATCATTTAAGCTGTAATCTGTCTTGGAACTAAGCTCTGCTATCAACGCACTCGACGGGGAAATGAAAATAACAAGCGGATGTGGACACCTGCATGGAGAAAAGTTCTTCTTCTTAGTTCTTGGATATAGGAAAAAATAGGAAAAATAGCTCTAAAATAAGTTAAGGTCATCCACAAACCCTTGGAGCCGAAGAGCAATCAAAGAGTCTGCAATTATGAACGAATTATGTTCTGTAATTAAAGGGCCTTGTTCATTTTAGGCAGCAATTACCTCCAAGTGCTTAAAGTTAGAAAATTAATTGATTAAATACAATTAAATTCAGATGCATTCAAGGATTCCACAACCACACAAAATGATAAACTCCTACAGAAAAACAATTTAAAGCAAGTGCAAGCCTTTGTCTTGTGATTTTTCAAATCGTAGCTAATCTTTTGCTTATAAATAAATTGTTTAAATGAAAATATTACAACTGATATCGGAGCCCTGTTGCCTGGCCTGATTTTCGGCCAAATTTTCGATTACTTAAGCCTCACTTTAAGGCGGCGGGGGTGGCCGTGCTAATTGCCACTTTGCCGCAAATGCGATCTCCGCAAATAAATGCCCGAAAGTGTGCTGCATGGAAAGCCAAACAAACTACACTAACACACACAAAGACACAGGGAGAGAGAGCCTGGACTGTTGGGAAATTATTTATTTGCGGCAAATCACGTTTCAGTTGGCTAAAAGTTAGCAAAACCGACAACAGCCGCCGCTCATCTCATTCGGCTGAAGGCGACATTATTTGCGTACGTGTGCGGCTCTTAAACGGAACGGAGCCGGGGGGCGGCCCATTAACGGGCAGCGCGTGCGCCATTGTCCTGTTCATCAGTATCCTGCGGCCTCCTCTCGCATCCTGCAGAAACATTCAGAATCAGAGCCCAGCCCTAGCCACCTCCCCCACAGACCATGCCAGGAGCCTGGCTCCTTCCGCGACAGTGGATTACTTCCATTCGTTTTGATGGCAGAAATCAATTGCATCGCTCTCCACTTTAGAGTCGCCATATAATTTCATCTGCTGGCGAGAATCTCGCTAATCCTGAAAAATAAATACATAACATAAAGACGAGCGATTTTTCGTGAACGTTTAGCGTTGCCGCAATTTGCTAACCAAAATGAAGTAATAAATTATCCGTGATTGGCTGGATTATTACGTTGATTTTTCAGTTGATTCATTTGCCAAATTCTTGCGTGTCATTTAAATTAAATAGTATTTTTATTGTATTTTTATTTTATACACACAACTGTGTAGTAAGAATTATTGTCACGTGTCGTAAAGGTTTTGTTTGGGGTTTTGAAATACTGAGTGCGCAAGAAGCTAATTTATTAATTAAGAAAAATTTAGACAAGGAACTCTTTGAGTATAATATAGTTTTGAATTTAAAAAACAAGTTATAGTAGATATTAAAAAATAGTTTTTCAATTAGGTCGTGCCTTTTGTATATTTTTAATAAGACTTTCATACTATTACAAAGCTTCATCCTTTAAATTTATATATTTTTTTATTATTATTTTCAGTTAGTTAAGGTTTTTATTTATATATAAAACTCGAGGAAGATGCAATTGCTTAAAAATATAAGATGCCATGATTAAAGTGCTATCTTAAATTAACAATAATATATAGTTCTGTAACATTTAGTAGCTTCTAATTTTTGATATGACAACAAATATTCAATTATTGTAATATTAATTCCTTAGTTTCTTTTTACATTTCAATGCCAGGATAGGGCACATTTTCTGAGACAATTTCAGACCTTTTCCCATGGAAAACTCAAACGTTTAGGGGGGATCCCCGCTATCCACTGTTCATTGCCACATTCGCCCCACTTGCCGCTTCGAGTGGCTCCACTGTGCAGCAGTTTCCGTGGTGCGTGCAGACAACTAATGCATGCCTCAATTTTGTTTGATTAGCGGCTAAATGAATGAACGAGTGAGCACGACCGAGGGGTCTGGATAAGGGGCAGCTCCTCCCGGAATCTCCGCACTCGAATCCCATTTGGCTATCCAGCTGTCCGTCCGGCGGACTCGCTCAATGGCCGGATGGCTGACTGACTCTGACTGCTCAAATCGTCGGGCGCAGAACAGTAAATTCAAATTTGAAAAACGAGGCAAGTTCTCGCCTTGCAGCAGCAGCAGCAGCAGCAGCGGCAGCGGCAGCAATGGTAACTACTCGTGGACTCAAGGACTCACTGGATTGAAGGAGGACTGGCCCTGGACAGGAGTGAACCATTCCAGCTAGCCGCACGCACACACACGACCGGCATACTAAAGAGCTGCTTTCTGGCTGGGAAGGCGAAGTGGAAGTCGGTCAATCAGTCAGTCAGTTAGTTCACAAACAGCTGAAGTTTCATTCTTCTTCGCTTGGTCCCTGGTCCGAGAAGGGGGTTAAGCTTTTGACTATTGATAAGAATGCCAACGTGCAAATTGAAATGAGGCGAATGGGGGCGTGGTTGGACTACACACCAGGCAAAACCAGCGTCCAATACAATAGAGCTGAGAGCTATTGGAATTTGGGATATCTTTGTGTGTGTTTTTATATCTTAGAAAGTGCTATATGAAGAGACAAGCTCATCACTATATTATACCGATTCCTGTTAAAAAGATATGCGCAGAATTGTGACTTGGGAATTTCTAGACATAAATTGGAGTTCCAATAATTGGTTCTGTATTTTGTATAATCAAAATGCTTGCAGAATTCTGTACAGAACCGATAAGCGAACACTTCAGGCACCGGAATCTCTTCCTTACCACCTGGTGATTTGGGAAGGCATGCCTAAGTCCTTCCCTTCATAGAATTACAAAGCAAATTCCCCCAGTATACTATTCCTATTCCAAAAACCTATTTATTTAAGCTGTGCTGTTGCAATCCCACAACTCCACCATGGAATGGGAAAAACACTATAAAAATCGTGTGGCTCCGGGGGTAGACAAAAGCGAACCGGGCTTTCCACATCTAACTATTCGGAATTTACTTAAGGAAATTACTTTGACTTTGTTGCCATTGTGCCCTGCAGCCATGTTGTCCTGCCACACACCAATGCGGCACAGTGCACAGCGCCAATATGCAATACAAATGTATCGAATGCAAATAGGCATTGTTTGACGAACCACTTCAGTTCGATGGCCGCCTGCCAGCTTAACACTTTAGTGCAAATCAATTTTAAATTTACAGCCCATGGGTATGGCCGCGATTGGGAGAATTGGATGAATTGGGGTCTTGTAACGCCCCCGGGCCATTTGTGGCTCCATTACACATAATCAGCAGCGGCCAACCCGCATTTAAACATTGAAATACACACACTCGGTCATAGCAAATCCCATTGTTGACAGTTCCGCTTTATGAATATTGTAAAAATCCAACAGAACCCAAAGCTGCCGAATTGAAATTGGTTTCAATTCTATCCATATGCATATTTATATATGAATATATATAACTGAAAACAAGCTCTGCTCTGTGTAACCAAAATCTACAGAAAAAAGAACGTGTAGCCTGCGGAGGAGCTGTTGAATCAATTTCCCTTTCATAATTACCCCTTCCGCCGGCTGGCTTTGATGTGGCCAATGTATTGACGGTGGCATGGCCTCGAGATGGTGGCGGGTTCCACTAATTAATAAAATTGCCACTTGTTGTGGCAAGAAGGCAATGCGCAAGGAAGGCTCGAGCTGCGAGCTCTAAAATGTTTTCGGCGCCCCAAAGTATGGCCATAAAATTCGCTACAAGCGAGGCGCACCCGAATGCTGTTCATTTTTATTTGAGCCTTTTGTTTAGTGTATTATAATGACATTCTGCGGCTGTTGCTGCTGCCTGTCAGGCAGCTGTCAGCGGGAAAACGGGAAAGCGGGAAAACGGGGCGGGCCAAAAAAGGGGGGCGTGACAGGGCGTGTGAGAGGCCCGCAAATGAAGTCATTAAATGGCGTATGTGTGATTTTTGATGTTTGCTTAAACTCTTTATTTTCAATTAAAAATTCTCTGGCGGCATAAGCAGGGCGGTGCGAGTGAAAATCCCCGACATAAACGGCACTGGGGCGTGGCTGTGTGTGTTTGGCTTTTTAATGAAATCGCGTCTAGACTCCAACGAGGGCACACTGACATCGCTTAATGGACAAATAAAAAAGCGCCTTCATTTCAAATTCCCAAAAACATTGAAAACTTTATCAATTTTAGACGCTTTAAGAATATTATGTGTATGTGTCTTATATGTTTCAGGGAAATTTCCAACCTCATTTTCTTTATCAAGAGAAGCTTGGAAAATATGACAAACTGACTGAAGACTGACAATAATGAGGTCTTCGCCGCTATGCCAATTAATTTGAATGCTGTTGACTGCCTAAAATATAGGAGAGGCAGCATGCTGTTTTCCCTGTTTTCCCCCATCTCTTTGCCTTTTCCCAACCTCATTTCCAGTTCGCCTCCCATATTTCCTCCAATGAATATGAAACTATGAAAGTTTTGCGCCAGCGAAACGCGAGAAGCGAAAAGTTTTCAGGCACTTTACAAATATTTTATGCAACTATTTATTTTACTCATTATTTGCGCATTTAACGTGGGCGCAGCTTCTTGTTACTGGAGGCGTGGCTGGTCATTAAGCGGCGTTTAAGTGAGTTGTGAGAAGGCTGCAACTGGATGCGGAATCCAGGAGCAAGGAGCCAGGAGCCAGGAGCCAGGAGCCAGCAGCCAGCAGCCAGGAGCAGCCAGGAGATGGATATTAATAGGGCCAACTGAGGCATCAAATTCCAGGCATTTATCCAAAAACATAAGCACCCAAGGACTCGGCAAAAATGCAAATGTAAAAGAGTCGCCAAGGCAAAGGATAATGGTGGAGTGCAGGAAGAGTCCCAGGATGAGATGGCCAAAGTTGGGGCTAAGTGTGAACAAGCCTGATCTGTGATGCAAACTACTTGCAGTTAAAGTTTGCCACCGAGTCCAGCTGCGAGTGGAATCCCCCCAAAGGATATTGAGACGAAGGACGGGCAGTGGAGAAGCAGAACGAGCAGGACTTACCTTTTGAAAAGAAATGCAAAATAAGATAAATACTAGTTATTATCCCTAAATAAATATATTAAAAATATAGTTAGAGTCTAAAGAAGTCTAAAGAAGTATTTTCTATAAAACACCTGTATTACAAATCTATAATCGATGGCAGAACACAAATTGGAAGGCTTAGCTGAGATAAGTCAAACTTTAACCCGAAACCCTGGACGCTCTCGCCTGTCCTTCGGTGTAAGCCACACCAACTCATGCTGCGGTGCACGTCCTTTACTGCCCTTCCCTTGCCATCCTTCAACACGTACGTCCTGTGATATTTACAACTTTGGGCTCGATTTTTATTGTGTTTCAGGTTTACGGGAAGGAGCCCCCAAATATGCCTATTCTTGGTACTGTACATCGATATTTCCTATATTTTTATATGATATGCTTATGAAAAAATTAACAAATAATTTAAAACTCATAAGAATAAAATTCTTTGTGATTTGGGGTACCCAAAACGTGTTGAGTATATCTTATAGAAGTAATTAAATATGCATATCCTTAGATTGCAGCTTTCTTTCTGCCTGGACACAACTTTATTAAATACGTTTGCAGTGTTTCTACTCCTTGGCAGAGAAAAGCATTAATATTTCATGGAGGCACATCCCGGGCCCCGGCTCCGGGAAATCTCAACTGCGTAAGCTGTTAAACAAGTCTCATCCGGAAAACGGGGCTGGGAGGGAGCAGGAAGATGAGCTTGGACTTTGCAGAAAAGGCCGGACCCCTTGGATGGACCCTCGTCGGAAACTATTTCTATCCGGGATCCCAAATGTTTTGCTTATTTTTATGCCGCCCTTGGAAAATGGGGGAAAATGCCTTTGTTTTCTTTTATGGTGTGGATTTTCTTGACTATTGAATTGAAATGTTTATTTACTTTATTTTGTCTGCCAGGCCCACTCCACTCCACTCCAGTTTTGGCCAGCTTTAGTCCGCTCCGTCTTGGCCCTGGGCACGCACCATTCGTACCTTTCTTACCTTTTTCCACCTTGACCATGACAGTCAATGTCCGATTGTGGACACAAACATATATTCCATTGGCCACCCAACCGAATCCAATCCCCTTTCCCAGGCCCCACTGACTCGGCTCACGACATTGTAAAATTTTTTGGCATAAAGTTAATAGCATTTTTGATTACTATCTAAATAGGTTTTTGTCCCATTGACCACAGAAATGTTTTGCTATGCTCTCCTTAGGGGTGGCTCTTGTTGTCGTAGTTACGGATCCATGCATGTCCTGCGTCCTGCGTCCTGGCCATGGCCAGTGAGCCTAGCCAAATTCCGATTCATCTTGTTTGCAAAAAAAAAAGAATGTAGAGAAACAAACATATACAGCTGAACAAAAAATGAAAAGTCTGCAATGGGATTTTAAGGGTGTTGTGAATACCCTTACCTTATGCTCACACAAGAGGAGTAGACTTTAAATTTAATGATTTTTATAGTAAAACCTTTCGAGACAGGAACAGGAACTTATATATTTTTTTTATAGATATAGATTTTATATATTTCTTACCTGTGGTAATTATTCTTCCGCTATTTAGTTGAGGCTTCTGCAAAGCACCCCCGCAAGTCTAAGTCATCCTTTAAAGTTAGGGAATTTAAAATCCGAAAGGCCAAGATATATGTGCAGGCAGATGGAAGGAATCTGGTCCTAAGCCTAATTTTGACTCTGTTTGACAACAAAGGTTTGGCCCTGGCTCCGGTGCTGGCTCTTACTACGGCTGCCAGGACTTCCTCCTGCCTCCAAAATATTTACCCACACTCTGTTACTGTGCAGTTGGTTTGTTTCAATTCTTTTTTTTTGTTATCGTTGGAAAATGTTTGCCTTGGGTATTTTTGAGTGAATAACTAAGATGAGAGACGGCGACTGGCTGCAGCTGCATGTGGAACAATGACTGAAATCTTTATGTATTTTAAATTGCCGTCAATTGGCGCCAATAAAGTTAGCCAAATTGGCTTACATTTTCTGGAAAAACGATTGATTGTGACCGGCGGGAAATGCAACTATCCGGGGGGGAATAGTTTCTTAAACTTTTTAACTCTATATAACTTTTTTGTTAAACATTTTGCCATTGAGTTAGAGAGAAAACTGCGCATAGGTGGCTATTAAATGCAATTAAAGGTGTGTAAATTGGTTTAGTTTGGGAAAAAGCTTTATTTAATTTGGAATTTATTTTTGAAAATTAAGCTCTGAAATTGTAAAAACGTATATATTGATAGTAAATCATGTTTGAATTGTTTTCTTATTCCTTTCTTACTCACTCTGCTTAAGTACACACTTTCCGCTTTCAGTTCCTTTAATCCCTTTGATTGTTTTTATAAGTACTTCAAATAAAGTTGACCTTTAGGGCATAAGATTACCTACTAAATAGGACCAAAAGGACTAACTTACCGCTTAAAATCGTATTTTCCGAATCCTCAACTCTTAGTAATTTAAGGAGCTTTACTTCCGTAGTGTAAACCCCATTCCGATTTCGAACCCACCTGACTTTTCACTGGCACTTAAGTGGAAATGATGAAGACCCATGTCTGTGTGTGTTGGTGTGTGGATGATGGTGTGTATATATGGTTCCGTGTGAGCTGTGTATGTGTGTGTGTGTGGGAAGAGGCGCACGTTTGTGAAAAAGGCATAAATCTTATGTGTTTAAGTCGGTTTAACATACGAGATCCTAAAGTGTTGATAGCGCCAGACTATAAACTATACGAGTCTGCGAGTGTCCGAGTGTGTGTGTGTGGGCCTGTCTCAAACTTTTCCAGCTTTTCCAACCTTAGCAAGTGTGTGTGTGCACTTATAACAGACATTTCATTGCCTCACTAACGAAAGGGAAATATTCAATGAAGCATGCAGCAAATAAAGGTGAAAACCTTTTTCTCTCCGCCACAGACATAGGCACGTCATGGCGAGGTCAGCTTGTGGAGTTTATTGGATTGAATCTCAACAAAATTCGCCCCAAGTGGTACTTAAATTGGCTGGCTTACTAGGCGTATACGTAATGTTACACGAATATATTACGTATACGCTCTGTGGGCCAGCTAAGTGTTGTTTGAACTATAAACCATAATTGATAACATAATGATTCCAATTAAATATTATTTATTGTGCATTCTACTTAAGGGATTGTGTATTGGGGCAAAGTCCTGGAACAGCCCACCGCCCTGGACCTGAAATTGGAAACTCTTTGGCAAAGGTGAGAGTGTATATGTGTCTCGCCACCACCTTCATCTCTTTTGGCCCTTTTTTCTTTGCGTAGAGAGGCGTATTATTCACACCCATAATGAATAAGGAAATCAGCCGGGAAGGCAGGTCAGAGAGGGCTTCCGGCGACGATGACACAATGAAAGCTGCCCGCCGTTCCACCTCGCCAGATGCCAGATCTACACATAAATAAAATTCTAAGAATTCCTTAAAAAAAACCTCATGTCTTCAGACCACAAAAATCTATTGAAATTTAAGATATATCTCTCTAGGAAATTAATTAATATATATATTTTTCACAGAGAAAACCTAATCACTTTGTGAAGGACTGTAATAATTTGTAGTAGTGTACGCCTATTGTAGCCAAAGCTAAAAATGCTGCCAAAAAGAGACAAGCACTGCTGCTGCTGCGTCCCACGTCCTGTGTCCTGTGTCCCATGTCCCATGTCCTGTGTCCGGTGTGTCCTTCGCCCCCATTCCGTGCAGTCCCAGCGGCTCACTCACACAGAATGCGCTCAAGCGTTATTTAAGACACTTTGAAATCCTCTTATATCGAAGCTTATCAGTTGCTCGAAATAAAAATGCGAGACACGAGACGATGGACTCAGACAGGGAGGAGGACGGGGCCGGGGAAGAGGAGTAACCGCAAAGGACCAGGTCCAGGACCGGGAGCAGTAGCAGGAGCAGGAGTGGAGCCTGCCAAAGTATGGCGAATGAGTGGAGTTTGGGATCAGTTCAGTTTTTGGCGAAGGTAAAGACAAAGGCCGAATCAACGGGAAGCGAACAATGAAATAAATAAAAAAAACGGAAGAGAGGGAGCAACGGAAGTGTTAATCTGTGTGTGTGCCGGAGAATGTGAAGGGTGTGTGAGTCCTGGCAGACCGAACTTGCGGAAGCTGGGCCTCAGCGGAGAACTGGAGAAGCAGCAAGGACTTGAGACGCGGGTGACAAAGGACCCTCACTGGCACACTCCCAAACAATGGCAATTCGGTTGTGGGCCAACGAAAGGTCAAGAGCTCCATACTCCTCAGAGAAAAAGGCACTGAGCTGTGATGTGACCTGTGACCTGGCTATTATATTGTTATATTATTATCACATACAAAGTGCCAATTATCTAATGCCAAACTTTATGTTGTTGTTAATTGTAATGTTGGCCAACAGTTGTTAAATTTAATTTAAGGTAAGTTAATTAATTCCAGAAGATTTCCCCTAGGAAAAGACTTGTTCAATGCATGAATTCTTACCTTCCCCGGGCATGGCTAAAGCAGGCACCTGCAGCTGATTCCCTAGGCTAGTGGCAGGTTTTTCCGCAACAGAAATCACACTGGCAGGCACTTTTTCCCCCCGTTGGCTCTGGCACATTGCATTGCCAATAAAAAGCTGACCAAGTCAAAGCAGAAGCAGTAGAAGGAAAATGTTTAGCTGCGCTTTACTGTGGGTTAAGTGCCGGCGAATTGCCGGATTGCTGGGGATCTATGGGCTTCCAGATCGAAGAGGGGGAAGGCGTCCGCTATAAATCCAAGTTACTTGTGGCCTGCCAAGCGCTGCCTTTGATTTAATAACATTAAAGACTCTTCTCCTTCGGGGCGGGTCGAGTCGGGTATATTTGCACTGCTCAGCCGTTGACTCTGCTGTCTTTCCCATCTTTATTATTATAATTATATATTTTTTTTGCCAACTTTTCCACAGATAAATGAACTGTGCGTGTCTTACCAACATGGTGTTGAGTTAACTGTGACAATAAAGCCAACACTTAACCCCTTTCGCCGCACGGGGGAGCGGGCGGTGGAGGAACGGCATCTCCAACTTTGGCTGCTCTTCATATTTCTAACTTGATTAAAGTTCCCTCGAAGTTGTTTTTCCCTACACAGCGGAACAAACAGCGTGGCATAACTTTGAAGCGGGGACTTTATAATTCATTGTGTACGAGATATTACTGCCTAGTCGAATTTTGTTTTTAATTTATATATTTTTCTATACTAAAAATAAGAAATAAAGTCTAAGTGTACGAGTGATATAATCAGTGAGTGCGTTATTATAGTAAAATAATTTCAAGCATTTAAAAAATAACATTTATGCTTGCAATATAACATTCAATTTTAATTATTAAAAGACATAAGCTGTGAGGATGATAAAGCTAAGTAATTGTTCTGGGAAAGGGCATCCCAAGGCCTGCCTTTGTGCCTCCCTAGACTCCTTCTAGCTTCTGGATATCCACTAACTCACTCGCTTTCTTTGGCATTTGTATGCAAACTTGAGTAAATAGACAGACAACAGCCTAAATAAAGCAAACAAAGCCAAAAATACACATGCCCATAGAGTAGGGATGGGCTGGGGGGGCGAAAAGGGGCCAAAGGGAAGAAGAGAATGATGAACGAGCTCCGGAAAAGCGGAAAAGCGGTGAGGTAAATGGGGATGTGGCTGTGAATGGGTATGGGGTATGGGGTATGGGGCATGGGAATAGGAGAGGATAGGAGCTTGGTGTCTCAGTTGTTATTGTTGCTCTGGAAAATTGGCGCTGAAAATTGATGCCATTGGCAATGTTCTTGTTTTGCACGCTGTGCCATTTTTCTAGCTCGCTGACTGCCGAAGACAGCCCGCAATCTGCCGGCCCCCCACCTCCCAGCACTTGCCGCCCTGCACTCCGGAAAATTGCATGAACTATTTTATTTATGATTTTATAGGTTTCTTTTCCTATTTTATTTGTGATTTCATGGGTTTTATACAGATGATTTTATGGGAATTTAGTTACCTCTAAGAGCAGTTTGGCGCAATTCCTGGACCTGCTTGGCAGTTAGTTTTATATTTAATTTTATAAGTATTTTTTTTTTTTAAGTATTTCCATTAATATATCATTAACCTGTTAGTTTTAATAAACCTTCTCAATATGCAAATAAAGTGCGGCTTCTGCCAGTGCAATCTGTCACTGCGAGTGTGCCAGGACGCGAAGGACTCGGCACACAGACAGAGCCCATTGACAGTTTGATACAAAAAAGTTCGTTGCCTGTCACACTTGGCACGTTCAGAGGGGCGGGCAAGGGCTACAGGACACAGGATACAGGATACGGGATACAGGAGACAAGAGCAAATGTTGGGGGGGAAATCTACCCAGCCCAATTTTACAATTAGAAAAGTTCACGCTACGCTTTTGACTCTTAAAAGCCACAAACGGCTGCCTGGCTGCCTGGCTGCCTGTCTGGCTGGTGAATCCGTTTCGATTAAGAAATGGAAATGTAAACTTACACTTAACATGCAGCTCTCGTGTGCTCTTCTAGGCCGTCTCGAAAGTTTTTGCATTCGCAATTCACTTGACAAAACAGCAAATAAATCAGGCCGTGTGGCATTCGGGGGACTTAACTTTAAACAAACTTCAATTGGCTTAATCAGGGAGTTGGGAGGAACCCAGAATTAGCTATCCTTATAAAGTGCAAATGTTGTAATATTTTTGGCCAAAAGCCAAGCTCAAGATATAGCTTAAGCTATATATAATATCTGTTGTTTATCTGCTTCGCTTTTGTAAGTATATAATGCTTTTTCGCACTGTTGCCTTTCTATAAAAAGGGTACTAGGGGTGTCTTAGCTTAGTGTAAACTACTAATTAAATATCTCAAAGTGAAATAAAGAATTTTTGTTTTAAAGTTAATAATTCTTTAGAATTCATGTCCTGAAAATATCCCGTGGCAAGGGTTTTCAAGTAATTAATTTTATTATTAAAAAGGGAAATTATTAGGTAATTACAATTTCCAGGATATTCCTTCGTCGAGCACTTTCCCCTGTACCTCTCCTACGTGCTTTTGCTACTTCTGTATAAATGATTCGCATTTGAACTTTTGGTCATTTGCAAAATTTTCTTGAAGCTCCCCCGGACCAGCGACTCTCGACCTACGACCTCCGACCTCCGACCTGCGACTCCTGCAACTCCTGATCCCTCACCTTCCCATTCTGCATTCTGCATTCTGCATTCAGCATAGTCCCTCTGCAGAGTCACTCCAACCCTTGGCCCCGTCTCGCATTTTTGTGGTTGGCCTGAATATTTCGCGCTCTTTTGGCTCAATGGGAATCATGAGCAACCAGGTAACCAGAAGCCTCGAGCGTTGCCGTGTAACGTTAACTAATGTAAAAAGTTGCCAAGCCGGGAACGGACTCATTAAGAGTTTGTGGCATTTTAATTAAATGCAAATTTAATACGCAAAGAAAATGCAACACACAAAAAGCCAAGCCAAAGTTGCCAACGTGAAAATGGCTGCGAAATGACGTTGGGTCAGCGCGTAATGGAGATGATTCCCATCAAAGCTGATTTCCTCTCTCAGCGTTACCCTGACCACGGTCACTTTACCGCATCCCCCCCCTTTATCCCATTTTCCCATTTTCCTATTTATACATTTTCATTTAAGGAGCCACTTTTTTTCCGCAGATGAGCATGGCATCAAATCACCTATGAATCCTTCTTAATGCGGCTAACTGAGTGGTGCTTCTAGAGTTTGTGTAATGAGGAAGCTTCAGGGATGTCTGAATCCTAGTGACCTCATCGAGGAGTGAGTCAGAATTAATGACAAATTGTGCTCATAATGTGTATAGATTGGTGATGGTAAAGATATCAGATAATAATAATATATAAAACAAATATTATTCGAACTCAAAGGTTTCCCAAAACAAAATAAGTGATATATTTAATAATATTTTGGGCATGATACTTTTCATCTCACTATGTATATAAATAGTTGCATATATGATTCCCATGATTAATTTCAAATTATAATAATATTAAGTTAGTCTTTCCGTCTTAAGATATATCATAGTTTGGTACTTTTCCTATATCGAAGATATTCCTTAGCTATCACTACATACAATGTGTATTTACCAGCCGAACTTCCATCGAATCCTTGTTAATCATGTTTTTCGCGAAAGCAAAATGATCTCCTTTGTTTTAAATGGTAATTCGAATATGGAATTATGGGAAACAAAATTGAATTCGCTTCATATTTTGCAGGCCAAAGGCAGCCGCCTGCCGTTGAGAGTAAACATTTGTTCACATCACGCACGTACGTGTACGCTTTTTCCATATCACGTATCCGCCTTGTTAACTCACTTACGCCAATTTGGAGAGCACTTGGCATAATAATAACAATTGCATGGCAACTGCAGGCCGGACCGGGCCGGGTTCCGATCACGCTTTATTATGCCTTTCGAGTAAATAATTGGGGAACGGCAGAATAGTGGCATAATTGAAGGCGTCAGGCGGGCACGGTGGATGTTGCGTGCTTCAATTCTCAAATTGTGGCGGCGCGAAGCGTTAACAACAAAAAAATTAAGAAATAATTTCAAAGTTAATTACAATTATATACTTTTAATGACATCGAATATTATGATGTCGATTGTTATGGCTTTATTAACGGCAGCGAAAATGACAGCGGCAGTGGCAGCGCAAAAAAAAGAATGAAAGAACCAACGCCCGTGTGTGGCAATAATAATAATAATAATAATAATAATAATAATATTAACAAAAATGACACAAGCTAAATGAATGCGCTGAAAATCAACCACATCTGCTCGCCCGACAATGGCCTCATTACAAAGGGCGACCCCTGACCCCGGCCTCAGCCTCAGCCTCAGCCCTCCCCCCGCAGCGCAATTCCACACATTGTCCATTCAAAGGGCATTAAAAATTTAATTGCATTTTAAGTGAATTAACAAAACCAAGGCCTCTCGAAGCAGGCGCAGCTTTAATCCGATTGCAATCGTTGCCCTTGTACAAGATGGAAATGAATATGAATATGTGTCGGGAATAATGCCGATTAATACGTTATTCCCCTTGAATATTCTCACATTTTAATTATAAACAATGAATTAACTAAATTCCTTGATAGATCTCTGCCTCTGAGGCTCACGATTGAATGGAATTTCCACTATTTTCCGCAAACCTTTTTCCCACTCTCACCACGAGATGCTCGAATCCTTTTTTCCGCTTCGCTTTGGCTTTCATTTATTTATTTTTATTTCTTTCATTTTCATGCCGCAAGCATTCTTCTCACATTCTCACATTTCATCGACCCATCGGCCCATTCATTCCCATTCTATGCATATCTTTTCGATAAGAAAATCAATATCCACCTGTACCTCTTATTTCAATTAACTCACATCGCTCATTCACTTCACATGCTCTCGAATTCGTGAATAACTCGAATGCACTGCGAAAAGGGATGTTGATGGTAACTTGGCAATCCATCAAACAAGCCTTGAATAATGAAGTTTGAATCTCTGAATAATATAGATGCAAGCCTCACTCTTTGTTTTCGATAATCAAACAATCTTTTTGTGATCTAAACTACTTGTAATCGAGTGTCATGAACAATTTAAACATTAAAATCTGAGAATAAATTGATATAATTTTTGTTTTGTGCAGCGATTGCCGGGAAATTCACCTGGACAGCTAACAATCAACCGCATGACAAACAGGAGCAAAGCAAAAAATATACGCATATAGAAAAAGCTACCAACAACAAGCATTCACTGTGAAAATAGGAAAACAATAAATGAGCAAACAAAATACAAAAAAAAAAAAATAACGAAAAAACGCGTAAGGCAAAAATCCATGTAATTGTAAACAAATTAATGGCCATTGTGGGAAACGTGCGTCAATGAGCACGCCGCAACATCAACATCAACATCAACATCAGCATCCACAATAACAATAACAGCGGGGTCCTGGCAAAAAAGGAGCAAAAAACAAAAATTGGAGCCAGATGCAATCAACACGGACCCGCTCCTCCCCTGGCATTTGTGAAATATTTGCGGCAATTTGCTTTATGTAATATTTGCATTATGATTATTGCGATCATCATTACTACACTTCGAATCGAATAAATTTTAAACTTCCCTCCGGGGGGGTGGCAAACACACTGCTTTCTTTTTTTGTTGTCGTTGTTGTTATCCTTTCAACTGGCGTTTTTCTGTATTACTTTCACATATTTTTTTTCGCCAGCCACCGGTCTCTGGGTCCATTCCGGCGACAGATGCGCAAAAAGGACTCAACCGACGAAAGCGTTCCGAGGGAAGGAAAAAAGCTGACCCACAAGATATTAACTGGAGGTGTAAGCGTCCTGCCCCTCGGGGCTGCTCCTGAATTATGGCAGCCGTCCGACAGTGCTCCTGCATCTGCTGGATCCTTGGATCCTTTCTGACCCGATGGGAGGACATTTTTAAGGAGCTTCGCGCGGCTAATGCCGGATTCAGGCGATGGGGGGCGGAGATGGCTAGTGAGTGGAAAGTTGGTCGATCTATCGACTTGGTCAACACGAAATTGGATTGCCATAAAATGCAATCCTATTTGTTATGATAACTTGTCGAGAAATTCGCTTAACAAATATCTGTGATTTATGCATATAGAGTTTATAAGTTTGTAAATTATGTACTTTTGAGGGGAAGTACCTTGGAATTAGTTGGAGAACTGTTTAAGGGAAGTGGAAGTGGGACGTTTACTTTAAACTCTTTTAAATTAGAGCTTATATTCTATTACGAATAATGAAAGCTAAATAATTAAGTATCTTCTTATTGATTACAAGTAAGAGCAGAATAGGCTAAGCTTTTCGATGCTATTTGGGAGTGGGCATAGGTAGTATATTTATCTCATGGAAATGCTTAACTTTCCACCAAGACAGGGTATTCTTTTAAGCTTTTCTCCTCCTATCCTCTCTATATTTCACTTTCTTCGCGTTCTTTATCCTGGCTGCACTTTTCTATGCTATATATTTTGTGCGAGGAGGGGCCGTTATTTATGAACTGAGCGCGCCTGCAAGTATGCAACGATTATAATAATTTTAGCTTATAATGTGTTTTTGCACATCCTGCCTCCTTGGCTCCTTGGCTCCTTGGCTCCTTGGTCCCGCCAGGCAATTTGCTGATTTATTCGCACTTAGGTGACCTGAAGTATCCTGTCTGGCGGCAAAATATCCCAGCAACGCTGTGCATGTATTTAGCAGCTCATAACTTCCCATCGCCTAGACCTTGTTGTGGAACTCAGGCTGGAAGCATTTAAAAATGCATTAGCGTAAATCAATGATAGCCCTGCCCCTGTGATTGCCACTAAATCTATGTGAGGAGAAGCCTAAGCTCTGGCAAGCGGCAGTCTTTTGTCAAAGGTCCTGTTCCCTGGCTGCAGGACGGACACCAGCTGGCGTCTGTCTCAGCATCAGGACAAACACTTTATAAAAAGCGAAAAACTACAGACTCGGGCAAGTCAAAGTTTTTATACCCTTGCAGGATAATAACATACTAAGTGTGTGGGGGACCTGTCTGTATATAATTTATATATTTAAACTTTATATTATAAAGTATATAGTTTTCCCATTTCCTGGTGATAGTCTACCGTGCTCTACGATCTGGCATATATTTGGGGATTACAGTTGGGACTTATGGTATGGCGATTTCTTCCTAGCTAATGCATTTCTTGGCTCAATGTATATCAACATTTGGTTGGTTCCTTCGTGCCAGCGAAAACAATTTCGGTCACAAATATCTGCTGCGGGTAAAGTGAAAAATTACTTCAAGAGGTTAGAGGTAAGAGGGCCAGAAGCTGCTGGCCCAAGTGTGAAAAAAGCCATTTATACAAAAGTTGAATAAAGGCAATGCCATAGTGGCATTCTTCTGTGAAAGTACCAGTGCTTTTTTTGAACTAAAGATGGCCAGGAGAGTATTTTAGCAATAAATATATTTTAAAACCAATTCCTGAAGAAGTTTATTCGGTTTTTTTATGGACCTTGAAGTAAGTTAATAAAATCATTCAATTATTATATATATTTGCCAAGATTTAAAGTCATAATAAAACAGGAAACTAACTTTGAAAAGCTTGTAATTTAATAATGTATAGTTTCAAATTAAAAATTGACCATAATTAAGCTTTAAATGTAATTTTTTTGACTCAAATGACTGCTGCTCTTAGTTTTAAGCTTCTGACTAAAAATTATAATACCCTGCAAGGGTATATAGATACTATTAATAACAAACCTTTGTATATATACATATAAACTGTGTATTAAATAATTTTTATTTTAATGCTAGTTCCTTAGCGTCTATGTGTGTACATTTCTTCTGTGTTCATCTGTTCAAAATTAAAGTTCTTAAGCTCGAACTACATTTTAATTAGTTGACATATTGTCTTTTCCGCCTTTCGTAGATCTTAGCCATTTGATTTTTTGTAACTTTTTTCTTGCTTACAACTTTCCCTGCACTTTCACCTGAGCATCCTGGCAAACTTCTGACTAGACTAGAATCCAGTTGGAGTGGTCTAAGGCCCCGTTGCTCTCGTCCTCTGAGAGGAGGCGACAATGCAATAAAGTTGTTAATTTTATTATATAACACGAACATGCCCAGACACACACACATACACAACCACACACACACACACACACCCACACACATACACGAAAGTGTTAATGATGCTTTAAATTTGGTGCTTCAAGTTTTCATAAGCTTAATTGAATTGAGACGGAGGCGGCGGCGTCGGAAGGAGCCGGCTGGGAGCTGGGAAAATTAATTGAAAATGAGCGTGTATAAAGCCAAAGCGCGCTACAGTGCGTTTCATTACGGGAAATTCAGTGTTATATCCGCGGATCAAGGGATTAATATTAAGTATTTGATGCAAAGTTAGTTGCTGTGCAGAAAGAGCTTTGATGCATCCTAAAGAGGAGGCAACATATTGGTATGTTACTGGTGCTTTGCTTGCATAAAGAGAAATAAAAAGCTTTAAAAACTTGTTATTTAAACAATAAGCACATAATACAGATATTACTAAACAATAAAGGTGCTGTCAATGAAGGACTTCCTTAACACCTTTTAAACCTTTTGAATTATCTCTACCAAAACTGGAAGTTTGTCTCTCGCCAGTTTCGACAGCAGGAAGCCCTACTGTATACTGTATGTTCTATATATATTTGTATATATCCATACAATTCGTGCGTGCTAAAACATATTTATATAATCCAATTCCCCAGGAATATAGTACATACACATATAAAGCTGGCGATGTGGCACACGACCCCACTACATGGCACGTACCCGTAGAAATGCAATTGAAAAAGTTTTTAATTTATTTCGAATATCGAAAAACAACGTACCTCGGCCAGGACCAGCTCCGGAGCTAACTGCCGCTACTGCCTTCCTTCCGTTTTTTTGGCTCACGGATTTATCCTTGACTAGGCCTATTCGGCGCATCATTTATTTATCACTCATACGCCGCGTGTGGCGCACGTTCATACGGTGTAAGTTAATAGCCAGCACTCAACATAATATAACAAAGCACCAGCAGCCGGGAGAGGGCAAAAAGCACACACCCAGACACCACGCACACCCATCTATACACACAGGCACACACACACACACACACACCCCCTTCCCCCTCGAATCTGTATGCCATAAAGAACAGGCTTATTATGCATTCAAGCTGAGTTTTGGCAACTGAAAAACAAAACCAAACTTAAGTGATTCCAGACACACACACACACACACACCCCCTTGAAGAGGGCAGGACCAGAGATAGTAATAAAGCCAATTGAGACATTAAAACTTATGCTTACCTGCTAAGGCTCCTGCTCTGGCTTCTGCTCCTGCTCCTGGTCCTGCCCAAGCTCAAGCTCAAAGAGGAGCACAAGGATGAGCAGAGCCCAAGTAATGCCGAAAGGTGACCAAAAATTTACCAACTCACATGCACACATTAAGAAAATATAACACTTGACAGGCAAAGTGTCACCTATAAATAGGATTTGTTACTAGGATTAGAAATTGCAAAGGGAAAATATCGATTTCTATAATAATTTAGCCTAATTATATGTAAAGAAAATATTGTTAATAAAAATATATGAATGTATAATATATATATAAATAATATATAATTATGGTTTAACATAGAAATTAATGTAATACTCAAATTCTACAACTCTTTATTGTGTTGTAAAATATTTGTCTATTACTGAAATCACAAAAGCAAAACCCTGTTTTCAAGATTTCTCTCACATAGCAAATAGTACTTAATGAAAGGCATTCATTAACTTAAGAAATTTATATTTTAAAATTAAATTCTCTCCGTGCACCTGAATTTGAATGTGTATCTGGTCGCTGCGAATACTGATGTGGACTTGGATTCGCATTTTGATTTGGAACTGGGAGCAGGTAGCTCCGTGGCTTCGAGTGTCCCAGGAAGTTGCCATAATTTATGAACTTGCACAGCACACACACGAAGGTATGCACAGAGAGAAAAATCTACACCACCAACTACTCTTCGACACTCTAAGCATTGCCCATGTATGCAGGCTTTTCTCTCGGTGTAGGGAGATACACCTACACCGAAACACGTAGCACGGCAACAATAATTCAAATATTCATTTATACGCACGACAATTCTGACATGAATCATATTTTTGCCTCGACGCCTCCGGCCACGTGGTGGTAATGGTGGTCCGGGATCCAGGACCTGCTCCTGGTGGTCTTCGCCACCTTTTGCCGGCACGAAGGTGGCGGGAGCATTCGGGGTCACCTTTTTAGATAAACAGGTTCGCACGACACCTGGGGAGGTGGGTTCATTAGGAGCTCGACTGCGAGTACAGCAGCGATTAAATCAACTTGGCCAAAAGCCGAATCAAAACTTGGCCCAGTCGCCGGTTGGATTCCGTTAAATTAACGATTTTCTGCGACTGCGGAAAAAGTTGACACCTGAGCAACCTAAGCTGGCCATTTTGCCAGGTTTCTTTTTGAGTTTGAATGTACTGGGAGAAAATGCCGCCAAGGTTTTGAGACATTATATAAATTTATTCAGAGATCTTCTTAAATTTTGTTGTTAAATTTGTTAACTTATTTATTATAGTATCGATGTGAAGGTCTACATCTACTTTTCTTAGACTCTGTAAGGATTCCCTTGTTTATAGTCTTAGCTTAGAATTGAATTTAGTGTTACATATTTTATTTTTATTTACAGAAGCACTTGATATTTAATCCAGTCTCTAAAAGATCAGAGAATCAGCATTTTCTAAAACTTCTTAGCTAAAATCAAGTGAGAACAACTTAGAATCTATTAATATTTAAAGAGCTTTAAATTTTAAAATCTATTTACAGATCTTGGCGAAGGACCTTATTAAAATGTTTAATATAATATAAAATACATTGTATATATTATTAGGCTTTAGATATGTATAAATCTCTTGCTAGTCTCTAGTATCTTTTGTAGATTTATTTTTTTTCTGTGCTCCATTTTCCTGGGCTTTTCGGGAATTGCATGCAGCTAGGGAACTCTCTCCGGGTAGCTGCAATTGCTCGGGCCAGGTCACGCCAAGGCAAATTGCCGAAACTTTGTCGTTCGTCGGTCGTCCTGGCCCGCACAAATGAGCACAATTTATGCAGGACACTTATTTGCGCGCAGCTTCAATTTGAGTTGCACGCGTGTGCGGGTGTGCGAGCATAAATTTTGGCAGTATTAGAGCTTCGGGACACAGACCGTGTCCTTTACTATTCTCAACTGGACTGAGGAAAGTCCAAAAAATGTATATCATATTGTAGTATAGCAAACTATAGATTTTAATTACTACAAATGAGTGCGGCAGGGTATTTTGTGTTGCCAGCATTCCTGGCCCTGATTGGCATTTCATAAATGGCCAATGTCCTGGCCGCACCTTCCCTGACAGTTAGCCTGATAATTGCTCGCTTACACTTGTCTCCGTTTCGGGTGGCAGTTAATAAAAACCCAAAGCAGCTGCCATCCTGCCAGCCTGCCATCAATTTCCTGCCCCGGCCTCCGGCTCCGCCTCCCCCCACGCGACGCGTTGTAATGCCAACTATTACAAGGACACGCCACATACACATCCCTGCTCCTGTCAGAGTGCGTGAGTGTGTGCGTGCGCTTCCTCCCATTTTGTTATTGCCACCGTGCGTGCCTGCCTTGCCTTGGTGTACACGGAGCGGAGCCTACGTGCTGCAAACCGTCTATTGCGTATTTGTCAATAGACCGACTTCCCAGTTCGAGTTAGCAGCCAGAGCGATGATAGCCAGCGAGGGGTATTGGCTCTGTTTGCGAGGGCCAAGTACCCCAGACACAAGCAGGTTAGCAAAAGGTTACACAATTTATACTACAGTGCTTGGGTTATGGTTAATAGTGGTAATTAAATCGAATCAAAGTAGTAGGAAAATAATATATACAAATTTTATAAAGAATCCTTTTCAAAGGATTCGATCTTCTTAGGTAAATCAATATACCTTTCTATCAGCTAAATGTCCTTAGATCAGCAGGGCAGTTAAGCACTTGACTCCAACACACACAGCAATGATTTGACAAAAGCTGCGTATGTGTTTTGGAGTTTAAGCCACAAGTCGTGCTAATTCAGTCACAAACCCAACACTTTGAGATGATGCCAAAACAGTTATATCGCCATAAAACAGCCATCCGATTGATATACCCCGTCATGAGCATTAAAAGTCACGTTGTTCTTTAAGTGCTACTTCCGCCATTTCACGTTTTCAGTGTCAGTTGGACACAAAATAAAATTAATGAGTCAATCAATCGATTGCAATGATGGCAATAAGCATCGAGGGGAATCATCAAATTCGGGCTTTATTTAAAATTTTTGGTATCTGTATATAGTTATGGCTTTGAAGACATTTTTGATTTAAGAGATTTTTTATATAGGAATTCCGTTTCAAAATATACGTGATTGATAGTGATTAATATTTTTATTTATGAATGAGGCTTGATTTTGATTTAATAAAATTTAAATATCAATAACTTAGTCTATCTTTTCCGCCAGGAATAATTATCGTAATGGCGGTGTGACCATTTTTTGTTTAGTATACAGTATAGATGGTAACACTCGACTTTTGTAAACGATGTATCGATGCTTTGTTTTAAAAATATCGAATATCGATGTGTTATTTACCATCTCAAAGGCTGTGTCAAGAGTTTACTTGGTCGGGACAGAACTCAGTCGGTTCAGAGTTCGAAGAGCCTTCACAGGCTCAACATCTCTCCTTTGTTTTAATTGCTTTGAAATTTCCAATTTATTTAAAAACAAAACAATCTCTGGATCTTTATTTATTTTAATTTTTCTTTAAATAACTGCCTTGACCCATAGATTCATCCGTTTCTTCTTCAACTTCCTTTGAATTCGTGAAAATCCAACATCGCCATTTTGTGTGCAAGCAAATCATTATTATTATTTTATTATTATCATTATTTTATTTTTTCGAATGGTGAAAAACAGTCTCTATATTTTTACTTATTTTATTGTGTTTTCATTTATTTTAAAAATTATGACTTGCTAATTGCTTTCGGCTTGCATTGGAATTTGACTTTTCTTACGTATCTGCTCTTGCTACTATCGCTGTTTTTTATTTTTACTTATTTTATTGTGTTTTCATTTATTTTAAAAATTATGACCTACTAATTGCTTTCGGCTTGCATTGGAATTTGATTTTTCTTACGTATCTGCTCTTGCTACTATCGCTGTTTTTTATTTCGTCTCTACTTTTTTTTTGTCATGTAGCGGAAGTGGTAACTGCAGGCGGAAAGGAAACATATTGTTGCTGCATGCTCGACTCCATCCTTCCGCCCTGACTTATTGCCCAGGCTTTTCTTTTGACATTTGTCTCCTGTCCCTCGTCCCTCGTCGCTCGTCGCTTTTCCTGGTCTTTTGTCTCCAACATGACCGGCTAACAACTTCAGACTGGAGCAGCGCCATCTTACACTCGCCTTGCTCGGCATCATCTAGCCCCAGCTTCCCCAGTCGCCTGTCTTCCTTCGCCTGGAACTGGAAGCTGTGGAAGGATGTGCCGTCTTCGTCCTGGCCATCGTCACTGGCACTGCTGCATGAATAAATGGCGCGTGTTATTGTTGCTCTAAGTGTTTGTGTCAATTTCGAGCGAAATGAATAATATGTCATGTGTGTCGGCGATGTTGTCGCCTTTTGTCTTTGTTATTTCCACCGACCCTTGAACCGAGCCAGTTGAGGGAGCCTGGGAGGAAGTCCTTTAAGCACAGTGAGCCATGTGCTGGCGTGGACTCGCCTTGGGCGTAATTTAATTAATTGGCGTTTTGACATTTTCCGGGCCCGGCTGAAATTTACCGTGGCCACTCGACGATTAATTGCCCGCCCATGTCCTGCCGCCAATTTGATAACTTATCGGCCAGTGTCCAGCTGCTCCTTCACCCTCTTTCGGCCGATGTCCCGGCTGTCTCTTTGTGCACTCGAGTTGGCTGCTCCTCCGATGAATCCGCCGCCGCCGCCGCCTGCCTTGTTTGACTTTGCTTTTGAGCAACTTAAGCATGCTTTTCATTACGTTCCATTTGCTGTGAAAATATTTATCTAACTCATTGATTGGCAGCCCGCAAGCGAGTCCTTGGCGACGCGGCCGAGTGTGCGTGTGTGTGTGTTAGTAGTATGTGGAAGGATCCGGGCATGATCCTGTGCGGCACTAAGTATATGACTTGGCAGGATTTGTCTTGAATGTGTTTAGACTGCAGTTGAATATTTATGCCCAAATTATAGGAGACTTACTTGTTCCACTTGACCCAATTACTTGACGTCGAGGGTTTTAATTCTACGTTAAAGGTGAGCACACACACCTAGGAATCCTAGAAAATGCAAGGCTCGTCCCATAATTTCCACAGCTCCTTGCAGGACTGTAGCCAGCACTGGAACTCTCTGCTTCCATATGCGACCACTTTGCCATATGGACGGTCATTTGTTGCTGTGTCCGGATTCCGGCTGTGGAAAGGGTATTCGGGGGCAGCGGTCGAGAGTGCCAGTCGAGGCAGATTTATAGCATTCAATATGTTTTCAATACTTCCACGAAAACGTCAACGGCAGCAGCGAGATGAGACAGCACACTGAACAAAAAGGATTGGGAAGAGAGTCAAGTGTATAGGAAAAATTAAATAAGGAAGTAAAGTTTAAATCGAAACGGAAATCTATCTAAGCTAAGCTTTTTGCATTCTTTGTTTCAATATTTGTCGATATTTTTATTTGAAAATTTTTTTTCAACAAATCAAATTTTAAAAAGCTGCATAACTAAGCCAAAAATGCATTGATTTTAATTAGGAAAGCATTCCTATGCTAATTTTTAGTAGGTTAACAAATCTGCTTACTCATTTTAAAAACTAAAATTTTTATCAATTTTTGAAAATTTTAACGATGTAACCCCTTATCAAATTTTGAAAATTTCAAAAATTTTGAAAAAAATTAAATTCTTCTCGGGCATAGCTATATCGACTCAGCTGTTGATGCTGATCAAGAATATATATGATTTAGAGGGTCGGAAATGATTCCTTTACAATTTATTGCTTATGATTGAATTTATAATACCCTGGAAGAGTTTAATTTTAATATTATAAATTAATAAGTAATAATTATTGAAAGTAAGCTACTCGCTTGATTTTATATTGATTTAGCCTACAAAAAGTTGTTCGTTTTTTTTTACAAAAAACCTTTTTTTGTTTATTTCAAATGAGAGATTTCTATGATAGGTATATATATATAATTGTTGTCCCAACTTAGTGACCTTCATTACCCTTTTTTTCTCTGAGTGCACGCAGTGCATTTGCACTCCGTTATATATTTCTAAGCGCCTCGTATTGTAGCGCATCCTTTATGAAATGTTGCCAATGGCAACAAGACAGAGGACCGTCGGCTAGCAGGATGGCAGGATGGTGAATGGCTAAGAGCGCATGGGGAACGGAGAACGGGGGAACGCCGAATGGCGGATGGTAGATGGCGGATGGCGGATGGCGGTGGATCCTGGCCAGAGCCGGATGTGTGAATGAGCTTTGGCGGATGCGACTTCGACACATGTAAGCACACACACAGACACACACTGCGGAGGAGGAGGAGGAGCAGGAGCGTGGCAGTGGCAGTGGCAGTGGGCAACGACGTTGCAGGCTCCATCGGATTCACTGCTCGATGCACATGAATGCATTTTTCCACAAAATTTAACTTGTATGGAGGGGAGCGGAATTGGCGGGGGCGGGGGCGGCGGCGGGGCGGGGGCGTGGTTATGTGCGTGGATCGGGCCTTTGTCCTAGTCCTCGGCAGTAGCTCCTGGCATCCGGGGCAACTTTTTGCAGCATGCCGCCTCCTCGACCGACGCGCCCTTTTGTTTCGCCATGTTGCAACTCCGACTTGGAGTTTTGGGCGACTGTCGTCAGGTGGGCGACACTGCTCAGACCCCGGATTCGTTGTCAACGCGTTTATATTGCAATTGCTGGCTGATTGGATTTGGCCAGAAGCCAGACAGGACCCTAGCCTTTCCTAGAGTTTTCCCTTTTCCGATCCCTTTCGCTTTTCATTTTGCTTATGAATTCCGAAAGGCTTCGACGCCGGCTGCCGGGGGGTCGAGACCGAGGCAACTATTCCTGCTCCTGCAAACGATGTGTTAACAAGCATGAAATCTAAATCAAACCGCAAACACGCAGCCCATGCCCGGACCCGGACCCGGAGCCGGAGCCAGCTTCGTGCCGAGTCCTCGGTCCTGGGTCCTGCAGAATCCCCTCTGGTCATGGCATCGCAAAATGCTACAATTCATGATTGAAATTTAAATTGAATCTGTAATCTGAAACAAAATCTAATCGAATTATTGCAACAACAGTGGCAAGGACGGTGGGAGGGCAGCTGTAAGTCCTCCGAGGGCGAGGAGGCTGCCAATTGGGGCCAGGATGCTCGACGAGTGAGAGCAGCGCTACGCAGAAATCAGCAAAAGTTAAATCAATGCAAAAAGCAATGGCAATCAACCAGAGCAGGGCAAAAAACAAACACACACACACACACAGGCGGATGCCCTTGATAAATTGGCAACAGATGTAGCCGGAAAAGGACCTCAGACTGGCAGGACCTGCAAGAGTTTCCTTCGAGGCATCCGGGGCTTGGTTAGTGGCCGAGTGCTCTAACTATTGCTATTAAATTATAAAACTTGTACAAGTTTTATGTGATAAATATGATAAATATTCATAAATATATTAGGTTTGCCTTGCTTTGTTAATGGAACGATTTTCGTATTTACTCTGAACACTTTGAAATTAAGGACACAGTGATATCAATCGCTCTATTAATATATATCACTGCCCACCGAATTTTTTGATCGGTCATTAAATATGATAAGTGCTTTTAATAAATTATGAATCGGTTAAGCAGCGGTTACGACTTAATTTACAATTTTTTTATGAACCCATTATTATGATAAACGCTCTCAAAAAATATTCGATGCGAGTATTGAATGGCCCTTCAGCCGGTTCGAGCAGTGAAACTTCCACCGCAAATCGAGCGGCTTAAAAAACAGAGAGAAATGTAATATAGTAAAGTGTGAGCGATTGTTTAATTCAATTACAAGGCATTAAAATAAAAAAAGGTATTTTAAACAGATCGAATGAATGGAATGGGTAAATATTTCCGAAGGAATTCTTTGGAAATTACTGAAGATTTTCCCACTACTATCAATGGTTAATTTTAAATCCAGCTAGCAAGTCGTAGTAGCATGTATCTATAGTCATGTATCTATACTCTTTCCGTATACGAGTACACCTCATAATCACATACACACAGCCATAACCCAGAAACTCCTACCATTGCGAGGCAGGTCGGGAAAACTCCAAATTCGACCGCATTGCGTTTGCGATTCTAGGGAATGGGTCAAAGGGCAAAACTCTTATGGACTGCGACCGGGCGAAGGCAGCAGTGAAAAGGCTGCCACACACACATTTCGCTTTTTGGCCAATTCCAAAAAAGCAGGCAACATCATCAATGCCAACTACCAGCAGATAAAATCGTCCCCACACAGCTCTCCGGATGGGCCAAGTGTGTGGCCCAAGCCATATTTAAGTCAATTTACATGCAACAATCAATATTTTTTGTGCAAATAGTTGACCCATGCCAGAGCCCAGAACCCAAAAAAACCCCACAGCTGCTCAAACAGAAACCCAAAAATTTGTACACAATTTTCAATCTCAGCCTCATGATGGCCGCTCGACTTCATGTGAGCGGGCTGTGGGGGCCTCGGGTTTGTAGCCGAAAAACTTAACTAATAACTCCTCGGTGTATCGGGGGACCAAAGGCAGGCATACACTCAGGAAAAACAGCAGTACACACACATAGATTCATCTAAATGTAGGTGTTTGACTTGCTAGCTAATTTCTATTTTTCCAAATAACTTTTTACTAAATGTTCCTTTGGTTTTAAGGCAAGCATTTGCAGGAAAATAAATATAGGTTTGTCTTGCTAACTAATTTCTATTTTTCCAAATAACTTTTTACTATATGTTGCTTAGATTTTCCCCGCAGTGCACCCCCAGCGAGGGTTGCCACAGCAATGTCCTGGCATCCTTCTAGGCGGCGGCATCAAGCCAATCTGGCAAGGAATGCCAGCTGGAGGCAACCCATATCCTTCGATGCTCCCCGCTCCCCGTCAGACAATTGTTTTACCGGACATCCCCCTGCTCTCCCCCCCCATATGTATGTATGTTAGTCCTGCCTGGAAAATGTGATTTATCTGCTGGGGAAATTTATTTGGCCAGGATACACGAGGCTAAAAAGGCGAAATGAAATGAGAACTACGGCCAGGCAAAGTGCTGCGGTCTAGCTGCCAGAGCTTTGGGCCTATGCAGCTACGGCCAGCGGCCAACTATCAACAGCCGGCTAACAAACCATCGAAACCAGAGGAAGAAATGAAACTTGTGCTGTGTTTGTCGTGGCCCGAAAGTAACACTGGCCAAAATACAATTGCCCAAGGGGAGGGAGACAATGGCCAGAAGGCGGTGTGCTGGGCAGCTGGCCATGTTAGTTGGTTGTGTCTTTTTCCCAAAATCCAGTGTGGCTTTGACGGACGTCAACAGAAAGGCTTAAAGGGGCTAGCTGAGGTATTACTTCTTTGATTTTTCGAAGGCAAATATAGCTTACATATTCAGTACTAAATAGATTTTTAAGATTCCAGGCTGGCCCACACCAAGCCAACAAGTTCAACAAACAAGCAATCTTGTAACAGCTCCCACATGGCGCATTTAATGGACATTTGCTCTCTGCGGAAGGGCCTGACATCCCTCGCACTTCACGGTCGCCACCTCCAGTTGCCGTTTATCATTTCCCAGGTCCTGCGACCCACACACATTGTGTGTGCGTGTGTTGTGCATTGTAAAATCCGCTTAAATTGTAGCATTTAACGTCCGCCCCCGAGACAGAGATCACCAGTCCGCCGTGGATTCACTCCACTTGAGATTCACTGGGTGTGGTGTCCGTTGTCCGGTGTGTGGGCATTTTACGGTCAGCGGCGGAGGAGTCCTCCATCGTCCCGATGATTGCGGCGGAGTGCGCTTGTCGGCACTCGAGTGTATCGTTATCCGGCGAGGATGCTAAGCCGCTTACCATCATTCCGGGAACCCCCGGGGCAGTTGGCCCTCTTCAGGTCAGTCCAAGCCTGGATCTTAAAACTCTCAGTCAAAGCCATCAAATTCTACGCAAATCGAGAACTTGAAATGCTCGGCCAGGAATTGTGGTTTATGTGAAGTCCATGGGTTATGCAAACAAGGATGTGGACCAAGTTTATAAACATACGTATTTGTATATTTATTGTGAACAAAAGTTAGGCTGATATTTTTCTATAGCTTTGAAATACCCTGCAAAACATATGAAAACATAAAATTAGACTTTCTTAAAGTGCAAGTGGCAGACTGGGAATATTTAGCTTTAAGTGTCCTTGCTTTAGGTTATTTCTTTTCAAAAAACATATTATTAAAGTACAAATTTTGTGTCAATACTCAAAAATTGGTTGCGTAAAGTGCCCTGGGGAGTCAGTTGATATTAGCCAAAGCCAGTTTGCAGCCCAAAATGGCGCCAGAAGCGCGTCGACCCAAACACAAAGTTGGCAATTGGCGCGAATATTTTGGCCAGGAACCGGTAGATAGAGAGGAAGAGAAAGAGAGAGAGAGAGAGAGAGAGAGAGAGAGAGAGACGGCAAATGGCTGTTAAATTCGCAAAGCCATGAATCTTTTGGCTTTCGGGTTTCTTTTGTGCGGACGGGTCCTTGCAAGGCAATCGGCCGTCGTCAACCGAACCCACCATAAATCGTTGCATTTTCTTTACCAACTTTTGTATGCACTGCGGTGTAAGGAGCAAAATGAGGCGCAGGAGGAGGAGGACCAGGAGCTGGAGCTGGAGGAGAACCTAGAGCAGGAGCAGGAGCTCGGTCTCGGTGCCTGGAATCCCGCATGCGTTGACACTATTGACAGTTTTATTGCCGCCGAACGTCTACCTGGCCGCCACAGCTAAGGATGAACGTGTATCGGCTGGTGAAATAGCACACAACAAAAGATATATCGGTTTCACTAAAGCTAAATAAAAAATATTTCGAAAAATAAATTAAAACTCCCCCAAGAACCAGGCATAATCTGTTAAAAAACTCTGTCAAAATGTGGCTTTAAAAGGAGCAAACACATCTCGCTAGGACTTTAAAGTCTGCATCTTGATCTCATCAGCTTATCGATATACAATTTTAAGCCTGCAATCGATACCACCGATAGCCACATCAATATTTCTTGCCATCACAGACAGCAAATAGCAAGGATAGTCTTCGTCCTGCGAGAGCATTCGCATAAATTGCAACTCTTTGCTGCGATCGACATGCAAATATATTCGCCGCATCGTGTGCATCGATTGCACTTGCCTTGCACTTTTGTGCCCCGCCAGATGAATGGGTCGCAGGACATGGGGTGCTTCATTGAATCCTGGGCATGATTAACGCGGAACAGGACCCAATCGAAGCCGCAAAACGGAAGGCGAGTGGTGTCCCGGCTAAGCGTTGAGGTGGGCTGACTGGGTGCCAAGGGGGCCACAGTTAATTAGAGATGCTGGGAGGAGGCAGGAGGCAATAAAGGACACCCCATACTAATGTGCATTAATGGGAAAAGGATGTCCAAGTTGGCAGGGAAATTTAGGAAGATTCTACATTCGACTGTGGCATATCCAACGGATGGTGGAGAGATTTACATTGGATACTAGGAAAGTAGTTAGTTCTTGACATATTTTATCAATATAAGTCAGTTAAGGCTTGCCAAAGAAATTATTTTAAAATATATAAATAAAAGTGTTAACGTTTAAACTTTATTCTAAGTCCTTTAAAAGATGCTTTACCCTCGATCTGAGCAATACTTGATCCTCAACCCATTTTCCTGATACAACAATAAATTTAAATAGCAATTCGCTGGGGCCAAAAACAGTTTACTGGAAAGCAATAAAAAACAATACGATTACCTTTATCAGTTTCAGGTTTCTGCAGCGCTCGTCAGGCCATGGAAATTCGCATTCTATTTTCTATCGCAAATTTGTTTCGAATGTTTTGAGATTTGTATCTGCGACGCGTGTGTGCGGACGGACACACACACCCAGCACACACACACACACACCGCCTGCCAAGTTTTCCGTTCTGAATGCTGTTGCTGCTGCATACTTGTAGGCGGGGAAAAGTTTTATGTAACTTTGCCTGATTCAATGATATGAAAGAAAGTTTGACATGTGTAGCAATCGTCAACGCCGACAGCGACTGCAGCAGCGGCTGCAAAAAAATTGTGTTCCATTTGATAAAAAAAAAATATATATATACAACAAAATATACAACAAAAACAGCAAGAAAAGAAGGCAAAAATAATGCGAAGCGAAGGCAGCATAAACTTTTTTCGTCATTTTCCTGAGGGAGTGAGAGAGGAAAGCAGCAGGCAATTGTCTCGTGTTCCGCCTGAAAAAACACAACAAGAACATAATTTATTTCCCCAAAAACTTGAAAATAACATGAACGCAGGAGATGTATAAAAAAAAAATATATATGTACATATATACATATATAATGAAACGAAAGCGAGCCAAGGCAATGAAATTTATGGGAAAGTTTGAGGCCCTTCCTCCCCTTTTTCTTTACTCGCTCGCCACACGGAAAGAAATAAACAAATCGATGACTATAAAAAATCAATAAATAATTTTGGGCTTTTCTTTTCGAATATTTGTAAAAAATATTATGGGATTTGGCGAGAATCCTTAGGACAGACTCAAAGATTTCAATGTCCTCTTCTGGGTAATATTTTATGCTTAAAGATGAAAATTTCAAGGTTGGCTTCTAGCAAGTTGTCTTAAAAAATAGGAAAACCAAGCTTTACAGTAAAAATATTATTTAAATTCACAAACTATAAATGCTAATAATAGTTAAGTCAGAAATGAAGTTAATTATATATAAAATAAACATGCAACTCTAATATAATAATAATTTATAGTAAATGAACCATTTTAAGTGCGATTTTTACCCGTTGCAAGTGTATAATTTTTCTCGGTGCCTCGCCCCTGCCCCTTTCCTTAGTTGGGCATCAATTTCCGCCATTTGATTTCCAGCGTCGAGCGTTGGCAAAAGGAGAAAATCGCGCAATTTACGCACTGCCAGCAATTAGCAACTGATGGGCGAGAGTGGCTGCGGCAGGACTATGGCAGGACTATGGGCGGTGGGTGGCGCTGAACGTCTGAATGTGGGCGTGGCCGGGCAAGCAGTGCTTTGGCAAACGGCGCTGACAACTTTCGACAATTAAGTGCAACATCGTGACCAGCAAACACAAAATCGCAGCCGTAGCCCGCAAAAATGGCTGCCGAAGGACAGCAGCCCAAAAAACGTCAAGAGGAAGGGAAGGGATGGTGGGGTGGGGTGGGAAATGGCCAAAAGAAAAACGGGTCCGAAACAGAAGCTGAAAATGCAGTTTTGTCCCGGTCCAAAGGCATCCAGGGCGCAACCGCATCATAACTGCCAATGCGAGACGCGTGCTGGAGGAAATGGCAAGGCAGCCATCAGTCAACCGGAGGGAGGCCGGGACAGGATGAAGGACGGCCAGAAAATGAGAATATGCTCGGGTTTAATGAACTGCAGCAGCAAACTAACAAGGCCAGTCTGTAATAACAGGTCCTGCCAGTTTCCACTTAGGCTAACATGGCTAGATCGACCAGCCTGGTGATGGTGTTTAGGAAAATATATACTTTATGGAGTCTACAATTGCATGTTACATTTAAAAATTATAGAACCCACCCACCAAAGACAATAGAAGGCATAAGATGCATAGCGTCCCTTTACCATTTAGTTATATTTTGTCGAATTTTATTTTGAAATATTTTATTCTTTAGTGATACAAATTTTTATTGAATTTTAAACCTAGAATTTTAAGAATTTTTAATGTAAGATATTTTTACAGTTTTAAGTGTGTTCACCAAATGTACCTATGACCCTCTAAAGCATAAGATACATGATGCAATCAATTTTCTTTATATTTATGTGATTGCACTTCTAAAAATTTGCAAGGAAAACCAAGGGACTTGCATATATCTTCATAGATTCCGATGTCAAGGACCAACTTTCTGGTTAGTTTTGGAATAACAAAAGCCTTCTCTTTTATTTTCATAGAACATAATTAAAATTTTTTTGAATATGCATCTTAAAGCCTCTCTAATTAAATAAGTGTAATTAATATTGGTGTTGCCAAGGTGGTCCTCAGGCGCCTCGAGAATGCCTCGGACAGGGTAGCTTCCCCGGAAGGACTAATTGACAACAGCTGACAGCCTTCTAAAGCTGAAGCTTAGGTCCACTTTTGATTTCCCTCCTCGGAAGGACACTCGCCTTTCCAATCTTCTGCGCTGTCCGCTGTCATTCTTATTGTTTATGAGTCAAAACAAATTTTATTTTATTTGTGCAACTTTAGACGCGTGAAGAAAGAAATAAGGAAAACAAACAAACTTTCGGGAAACTCGGGGCAGATGACACAACGAAAAGAAGAAATAAAATAAAATAAAAAATAAACAAAAGCCAGGCGGAGAAGCCAAAGGAAAATGTAACATAAACTGATTTATCCTGGACAACGGGGCAAGGGTGCCGTCGTGGGCGTGGGTGTGGGAGAAGGACTTCAAGCCAGCGGTGAAAAATGTTTGCAGCTGGAAAATTACAAAACATGACAAAGGACATGGAGGAAAATACACCGTCCCGAGCAAGCTAAATAAAACATAATAGTGAACTGGAAGTTGGTCTCAAAAGGCCAAAATCTGTATACCCTTTCTGAAATGGAATTTATTGAAAGGGATGTTTCACATTCTTCAGAAAAGAAAGGCTTTACTTTCTAGGCAGGGATATGCTTTTCAATAAATATATTCAGGTTATGAAAGGGTACACAAATGTTACAATAACAATCGGTGCGAGATGTGGAGGGCAATGGGGATTCTCCCCACTTGTCGTGTATTTGCTGCGCTGATGTCCTTAAGAGAAATAACATTCAGTCTTAGTTTCAGTCCGTCGCTGTCGCTGTCATTGTCGTTGTTTGCATTGCTGAGCTCTTTCCAGAAAACACACTGCAACAATTGAATTGCAGGCAGCTGCACTGAAAGAAAAGCCAGCTCAAATAAGTATAACAAAATCTTAAATGAACTTGTTCTTGTCCTTGTTCCTTTCCAAAGATCATACATACCAATTCACACTCTTGCTCTTAACAAGTATTAAAAGTAAATGAAACAGATTTAGATGAATTCTTAATCGCAGTTTTCAGAATGTTAAGATTGCATGGCAGGAATTGAAAGTATTTAGCTCGTTCTTTGTCTGTTAAACACCTTGTCCTTGTTAGGACTCGCGTATGCACAAAGGGGGAGAAGGACGACGGCTAAAAGATGAGCGGGCAGCCGGGAAAACGCTACAAAAAACACCCACAAGTCCTGAAAGAATATACAAAAAAAGGAAAGCAAAACAAAGCAGAAAGAAAACCGAGAACTGAGAAAACAGACATTCAGCATTGGCGAAAAAGTAGCTACAATTTGAGCCTTTGTTGTTGGTCTGTTTTTGGGCCAAAACAATTGCAACTAACAAAGCCAGCGGAATTCCCATCTAATGCCCTGTAAATTAAGTCGGGGTATATTAGGCATTAGATAAAAAAGAAATATTTAAATTTTACAAGTACTTATTATATATATTTTATAATGTATATTAAAGAATCAGTTGTATATAAAAGGTTTGGTATAAGGTTTGTTTTCTGGCAAACAATCTATTTAGATAAATCTTGCAAGACTGTAGAAACTCTTTAGGAATTTCTATTATGAAATATATTTATTTATATTATTTAATATTAATCTATAAAGAGTATCCCCAAGTACATCAGTTCCCTGAGAGCCCTCTCATTCCCTTAGTTTCTAGATTCCTACTTCTGCTCGCTCACAGAATGAGCCATGTGCAGGCACTTAGGAAGCACTTTCTCTTCAATCTCCCCTCGAAGTCCATTCAAGTCTCAGAAAGTTGATCTGTCTGTTGGCTCGTTTTTATTGAAGGTTTAAGGACCGAAGGTACTGTTTACCCAGACCCAGTCCAGTTCCAGTGGGTCAATAGGGAGGGTCTGCCTTTGTTGGTGGTCGGATCCTGTGGCCTTTGTAGCTCATAATTGCCAAGGTTGTCCTGAATGACCTGCATTGATGAGTGACCAAGGGGATCCTTGAAAAGTAAATTCAATATCTGGTATCAAAAACATCTCCATTAGATAAGTACACAGTGCTCTCTATGGGCTTGATGTCCTCTACATGGGTTATATAATGTTTTATATTTATTTTATTCCTCCTAATTGAAGTACAAATATTATTTAGCCCAGATTCGCTAATTGCTTAATCAAATAAACTTAATTGTTAGCGATAATCCCGTTAACATTTATAGTAAGCTTTGGTTATAAAAATGTATACAAAATATAATTTATTTACCATTCCGCCGGACTGTTCCACTTTTCCCAAAGACTTAACTATTTGTTTTGATTTTTATTGCGTCAGACACGAGTGCTTTGTGGCCCTGGCGTCCCTTTTTCCGGGTTCACCCTTTCTTCCGATTAGTTTCTGTTTGATTTGTATTCAATTGTTGGTTTAATGGATCATTCAAAAGTTTTGGCTTCATTACATTGTCGATGTTGTGGCGGTGCTTTTTCCGTTGGCTTGTTGTTTCTTTATTTTTTTTTCTTTCTTTCGCTCAGTCAAGCAACTCTCGTCGTCAACTATATCGCCATCATAACCATTATCATTATCATCGTCATTATGGCTAAAGTCGCTGGCAAAATTTTGATGACTCGGCGCGATTGGAAGCGGTTATGGTCAGCTTTAAATGCTATCCCCGAAACTGGCCGGCACCTAAGGCTTTTGCCTGTTTTTGGCCATTTTAACGCCGTCTCATTTCTTCGCACTTTAAGCACTTAGAGAAAATGTGTAGCCTTTGGAAATTGAAAAACCAAGGAGTT
The DNA here is from genome assembly GCA_035046265.1 of Drosophila bunnanda. Lineage (NCBI taxonomy): Eukaryota > Metazoa > Arthropoda > Insecta > Diptera > Drosophilidae > Drosophila > Drosophila bunnanda. The sequence continues at coordinate 100,529 of JAWNOB010000025.1, read as the reverse complement.
TATTGCAAATATTATGACTTTGTTGAGAAGGTTCGGTAGGTAATTGAAATGAAAAAACCGAGATCAATACAAATATCATGCTCAATGTAATGTCTTAATTGTTGATATATTGAAATGAATATTATTAAAAGTATAATGAGAAATATATAAGAATTATAACGATACAATAATATTATTTATTGTAAATATAACAATATCTGAAATAATGCAGTATATCAATTATGTCTAAATGAAGAGGGAACGTGGTGGATCGACCGAATATATCATATAGTTGCCATATAATTATCGGAACATTTTTAGAAAACAAAATATACCTTATTAAGTTTCCAACATAATTTCATCTAATTTAAGATAATAGCATTTTATTTTATTATTATAATTTCAGTTTTAATTTTATTGAAATCAAACGACTAGATCACTCTGTCTCTCTTTCTCTATCTCCAGCTCTACGTCTCTGTCTCTCTATCTATTTCTCTGTCTCCCTCTTGCTCTGTCCATTTCTATCTCTCTGCTTCTCTCTCTCAATCCCTCTCTCTCTCCCTCTCTCTCTCCCTCTCTGTTTCTTTTTCGGTACGTCCCTCTGTATATCTCTGGAGATATCGCTTTGTCTCTCTCTGCTTAACTCTCAAGAAACCTCGTTCACTCTCGTCCTCACTTTCTCTGTTCTCATTACTTGGAGACTATAAATAGGGACACCGGCCTCGCACTGACCTCATTCTTTTTGTAGCCGCCGCAGTGTTTACATCTACAGTGATAGTGATAGTGATTGTGCTTCGACCCAAAAAGATCACCTGACCAAGGGAATTCATCTGGATAAGCAGGAAGAAGCTCACATCGATGGTACCATGAATATAACTCTACACTGGAAGGAATCAACCAATGACGGAAAAGGATAACCATGTTTCCTCTACTGGGGTAAGTCCAAAGCATGACTATTATATTACGTATTAAGATGCCTAATAGGAGGGATCACCCCTAGCTCTACAATCAGCTGGTATGTATTTATTTTCCAATTGAATTTCTTATTGCTATGGATCCCATTACTTAATTATACAGCAATAGGGATATATTCTGCCTTTTCCAAGCACGCTAAACGGCTACGCAGTTTGGGCGTTGAAACGGAAATTTTTAAATATTTTTAGCTTTAAATTAGTTTATTATTTATCTACTTTTTTTAAGAATTTTCTCTCTGTGCAGCATGTTTACCCGCCTCTACCCTCCTCATTGTTATGATGGCCCATTGAAAGCATTTTGTTTTGTTTGGCTTTGTGCTTTTGTTCCGATCCGCCTCGTCTCGGTTTCAGTTTTGGTTTTCGACACCGGTCTCGGTCTCGGGCTCGGTCTCAGCTCGGTTTCAGTCTCACCTTGGTAGCGTTTTTCCTGCTGAATTTTGCTTATGTGAATTTAATTTACCGAAAGTGAGAAATTGGCAAGGAAGCGCTCGGAGCACTCGGGGCATCCCTCACGCTATCGTCATTATAACGAGCAGCGCCCAAAATGGACGTTAATTATGCTTGTATACGTCTCAATAATCTACCAGTAAATGAAAAATGATTTTTGTCCACATCCCCCGTCCGTTGCTCTCTTGACAATTGCCGCGGCTTCGAAAGCATAATTAGTTTTCAAATATTTATTTATTTATTTTTTTCGGGGGTCTGCTTCGGGGTGTTGCGCAACGATATTTGCAATATTTGTCTGTCAAGGATGGAGAAAGCATGCCGAATGGGTGGCTAAGTCTTCCTCAGACTTAGTTTTTCACTCTTTGAACCGTTTTGCAAGGGAAAAGCTTGTCTTTGAACACACAGCCTGGGAAAGTCCGCCCATGTTCTCACCTGTAATCGGGGAAACCCGTCCAAATATTGCTTTTATTTTTTAAGCTCATACCAACCTCTGTGGGGCAAGGAGCTCGGGCGCCATTCCGCTTGACATTTTCCACAAATTGTTGGCATTTTTTCCGACTCTTACTCTTCGGCCCCGACTCCACCTGGCCTTCACATAGTTCCGTGCCCCGAATCCTTGCCTTGCCTTGCCCTGCCTTGCCATTTCCTCGCAGGACCCTCTCCCCTTTGCCGAGTCGCATTCTCCGGCAGAGCCACATTCCGATGCTAATTCTAATTAAGCGCATTTGATGAAGTAAACGTGTCCCGACTTTTTATTCATAAAGAAGGCAACAAAAAGCCCGAAACGAACTGAAACTAAAGAACCGGCGGGGGTGGGATGATGGCCGGGAAATGGGAAATGGGAAATGGCAGAGGGTTGAGAGCGAGAACGCGCGGCAGATAAAATTTCAACGGGCGCTCATTCAAAACTTTTGAAACGGCAATAAAAAAAAAATACAACAGAAAAAAAAAACAAACCGAGTATAAATAAAATGAAATGTGTAAGAGAGGCGAAAAGCTGGGAAAATTCATTGTCATTGTCAAAATAAATTTTTCTTTTGAAATCCATTAAAGCTTTCATTTGGAGCGAAATTGTTAGAAAAGTGCAAACGGCAAGCAGAATCCAGTCTCAAAAAAAAAAGAAAAGAACAAAAAAAACCGAACAGAAACACAGATAATGGCGGCGTTGGCGGCGGCAGTCGAAGTGGCCAAAAAAATTGAAATTATTACAAAACTTTTGTGATTATCTCGGGCTACGTCCATCGCCTCGAACCGCTCCCAATTAGCCAGGACGCCAAGTCGGCGATTTCTTGGTACACTGCAAGGAAAAATTGCACAAGCTGTTGCGAGAAAAATCCTTGACCAAAAATATAAATATAAAAAGAAAGATAGCTGCGGTAAGCCGATGTTTGAATACCCTTGCAGCTTGCATTTGAATTATTTAATTGAATTGAACATTGTTCATAGCAAAGTCAAAAACAACATTATTTTCGAATAATTTACAAAATTAAATTTTATATTGAATTTTTTACAATTATAATCATTTAAACCTTTAAAATTTTTGACAACAACTGCTTAAGAAAGTTTGTTTAATAGTTTACTATTAATTAATTCCGATTTTAAAGCTAATCGGAATAAATATCTCTTTTGGCAATGAGTCGATCTTCTTTTTTTTGCATTCTGTTCCCTCAAGAACGATTTATATATTTTTTTAACTTACTTTTTTTAACTATTTACGGATTTAAGTCTATCCCCCTACAATCCATAGTTAATGTACATTTATGATAAGTGTTTTGGTTTTAAAAGAATCCATTGTGATTAATCTCGGTGTCCCTAAAAAAAATGCAAGCTGTTTACATTTAAGATTATTATTTTATTTATTAAATTAAGTAGAACATAGAAATATTAAAAAAAAATGTTCTCAAGGCCATTTAAGCTTTCAGTGCATAACCGAAAAAAGTTACATTTGTTTCGCCCAATAACTGTCAATGCGGCAAGCGTTTGGGCGTGGCCATTCGCTCGATTTCCCGGACAATTGTTGCGCCCACAAAGGGGACAGCGGCGGGGAAAAGGAAAAACCCGGACCAAGTCGAAGCAGGGATATGCTATGCAACCCCATGGGAAGTCGGAAAAGTCATAGAGAAATAAACTGAGAGTTTCAGAAATTAATGGAAAATGTACCACAAACAACTCCGTTTCTTTTCATTCACAACTTATATATACTGGCTAGAGTATTAATTAAATATTTATTTATATATGAGATCCGCATTGTTGACACTTTAAAAAATTAACAAAAAATAGTTCCGGTATGGATATACTATATAATATATATATATATCAGAGACCGACCTATACGCACTCCCTGTGGCGTAATACTCTTCAGGGAAAGACGATGGAGAAAGCGGCCAGCGGCGTGGCCTTGCCGCCTGTCAGGCGGCACAGTCGAGCCACTTAATTTAGAGATTTATGCTAATCAAGCACAAAGTATTCGCCGGGCGGGCAGGGAGGCCCCTCCGCGCTCAAATGGAATGGAATAAGATTGGGAGTCCGAGGAGCGGGCTGCGTCATACTAAATAAAAGTGAAAATTCTTATATAATATGCTAATATTTCTTGCCGCGCCTCTAATTTGGAATTTTTGGCCGGCGATGCTCTGCTGCTGCTGCTGCTGCTGCTGTGTGGATTACGAGAGATTTTTTATAATATTCAGATTTATGGAAAGAAGCCGTCGAAGAAAGCGCAAAGAAGTTTTTGAGTCGCTCGGGTCGGTTGTCATTATTTTCTTGTCATCCGATAATCGACAACAATAACATTGAAAATTCGCTGGATTTATGCGTTCGCTTCGCTTTGTTTTAAGAACTCGCACAATACATGGTCTGCCTTTCCTTATTTTATTTATTCGGGCATTCTCTCCTCCATTTCATTCCTTTCGCCTTATTTATGCCCAATTGGCCGTGTTTCTGCTCAAATTAATTAATTTAAATTTAAATGTGCATGTAAATAGAAAGTTGTATACTTTATGGCCGGCCTTTGCATAAACATGCTATATATGTTTATAAATATATGGTAAATGGGAGATTTTTTCTCGTAAATAATTTATTAAGCCACATAATTTTGGATTAGATAATGACAAAAAAAAAAAAAGAAATAGTCGGTGGTATGCATATGCGAATTATAGCTGCGTATTAAAAATCAATTAATCTGGAAAGAAAACATCCATTATGCTAATAGCATCGACTGGAGCGAAACATGACAATAATCAATTGATAAATGGGGCACCGCCGTGTAGATGGAACGAAAACAAAGGCCATGAATTAATTGAACACATTTTTAATGCCAGGTAATCTGGCGGACAAGTTGGCTGCTGGAACGGAGAATGCATTTAAGTTGTGGCTTAGATATAATTAAATCATGTCGTCCGCAAACAAGGGATATTGTTTTAATAACTAAAACTCTGTTGGAAAAACGATCGGAAAGCATACAAAAAAACAGACGCACATTTTGAGCATTAAATTAACTTTAGATAATTAATTGAGTTTAATTGTGTATGGAGTTAATGTTGAAGAAAATTTGAGAGCATGTTTTTTACAGTTTTAAATTTGCCCTTTTTTTTGTATTTATTAATAGAATAAATACCATAATATTTTAATGATGTAAGAACCCTTTTACACATTGATCTCAAAACCCCCTTTAAATGCAATGAAAATCCCCAGTTAGCTTTTCAAATAATTTACTTAATTTAATTGATTACAGTAAGCTCCCTTTAATAGGGACTATTGCAGCAGCAGTTCTTGATGAGGGCGTGCTCGTAACAGGATTTGGCATACAGCAAGGAGCAGTCGTAGTACAGGCACTGCGGGGGTCGCAGCTGGGCAGGAGCGGAGGCTGCATGGTAATGGAAATGGAAATAAAAATGAAATCGCATTACGACCGAATGCGAAATTGAATAAAATTAATAAATGCACGGAGATTAAAATGCGCGCATAAATAATGTCGCCAAAGGCTTTGGCCCTGATTAATTACCTGGAAAATCGCAGCAACAGGCATCGTGCACCATCTTGTGGGAGCAGTAGCTGTAAACGGAGGAGTCGCACAGGGGGCATCCGGGCTGACCGGGCGATGGTGGCGGTACATAGCCAAATCCGGCTCCTGGTCCGGATCCTGGCCCAGGACCGAAGCCAGGACCAAACCCAGCTCCAGTGCCTAGGCCATTGCCAAAGCTCGGGTTACCAAACTGGCGGGCTAAAAGGGTATGCGGAATTTAATCGATACTATCTTTATTAAGAATTTTATGCGGAATGCATAAACAATCGAAATCCCGCTTAGCTAATCCCTAAAATAATTTTTATAAACGAACTACATGCCCACCATTTCTTTGCGTGGATTTAAATGAATAAATGCAGCGTGGCCAGCGACCACGAACTATATAGTTAAATATTAAATATTTAAAATCGAATCAAACCCTCTGCCACCACGAAAAATGGTTTCGGTTTATTTTTAAATTAATAATGCTTAATTGCTTAATGTTTCAAGTAAACTCATTTAAAATTTGGCTGTGATTTGCTTTGTTTGTGTTGACTTATTACTGCAAAAGGTGCAAAATAATATTTTCTAGGGAGGATATTTAGAATTAAATTAGATATATGTGTAAACGATAACTGTAATTAGTATTTTGAATATTATAGAAGTAATGAGTTGGAAACAGTACCAAAAATGTATATTATTTTGAAGCTGAAGCTGGAGTTTCGTTTAATGCAAGAAAATATATCAATAGATCAAAGTTCGTAGCAAAAATCTAACCAAAAGCAATCATAGTGCTTGGACAAATAGCTCTTTCATTAGATATATAACATAATTCTCATTTTCTTTATTAATATTTAAAGATACGTTAGATAAATACTTTCAAGAATTTTTCATGGTGATACTTATATTATTTATAATTAATTAATTATCTTATTATTTTTTATCTACTTACATGTAGTCTCCTGTTTTGCTGCTGCCCAAGCGATGGTCAGGAGCACGAGCAGGTATATGTGGACCACACGGCGTATGCGCAACATTTGGATATCCTTAGAAGCTGATTTCTAGAACGATTCAAAGGCTTCTTCGACTGTTGAACAGGCGATGTTTCTGCTGGGGCTGCTGGCCGTCGACTGCAGCCAGAGCCATCAAGTGGCGAAGGAAGCCTTTATAGAGCCGCTATCGAGATGGAGATGGAGATGTGATGGAGGTGGAGGTGGAGATGTCGATGGTGATGGCGATGGACTGGTCTGGATGGCGGACGGCTGTCTGGGGCGGCGATTGATGCGGCTTTCGCTTTCAACTTGTGACAAATTCATAAATAATTTGACTCGATTTGATGGCTCTTCAGGCAGAACGCTAACAAAGACGTAGATGTCAGCGTTTGGTTTTCGGTTTTCGGTTTTCGGTTTTCTGTTTTCAGATTTCAGATTTCAGCTTTTAGCTTTCCAGCGAACGAAAGTTACGGGGGCCGTGAACCAGAGCTGAGATCTATTGTTCGATGGGACTGACAAGTGGATTGGCAAAAAGGCAAACTCCCACGCAGCTAGATTTGATTTTTGGTCGATGATTTCTTATTTCTGATTTCAGATTTCTGCTGCCCGATTTCCGAATTTTTTGTTTATTATTTCTCTGTGTCGTGTGACACATTTATCTCGATCGAAGCCAGTTGAAAATATTGAAGACTCTTGACACCTGCAGCTGCAGCGCAGCGTCTTAAACTTTTACTTTTTCCACTTGATCTTCGCTGTTAATTGCTTCATCCCAGGTTATTTTCCCAGACTCGCGGAAGCAGTCACAGCAGCGCCGGCTTATGTAAAATTAATAAGAGATAAAATAAATTTCGAATGAGCGTAAAACAAACATCAGAAACGATTTGTTTTTCTTGTTTGTCGGGCTCTTGGCTCATCGCCTTTTCCCCCATTTTGATCGCTTAAAGCGAAACGCGAAGCGCAAAAGTAAAAGTGTTTCATTTTGATTGCTTTCCCGATTTCGATATTGGCTTCTAATTGATCTCTGGCCCATTCCGGGGGCATTATGCTAATGGATTGGGTACAGAGATCGCTCATTCTATGGGCCATCAGATCTGGGCCAGCAGCCCACTTTCTCCGCGATAATCGAGGGCCCTGGTGGAGCGTTTTGCAACTGCAGCGCGAAAGTAACACAAGGCCCCCCGATGTAATTCCATTTAATTAACTCGCTCCGGCAATGGGAGCTGGTCAGTTGCCACAATTTGAATGCGGCTGAAGGGCCCAGGAGGTGGGGCAGTGTTTAGTTTTTATTTTCGTTTTGATTGCATCTGTCAGAGAGTATCTGTCGGTACGTGTATCTCGTTATGTGCTTGTCGTCGCTCTGCGTTGATTATCTTGTAAATTTGTTGCACGTTTTGGGATGCAAATCCGCTTGTCATGTCCACACGCACACTCTGACACACAAAAAGTACACAAGTGATGTCATCACCTGCTGCAGATACCAGATGCAGATGCCGATAAAGATACATGTGTTGCAGATCATCGCTTTTCCAGCTTAAAGTTTAAGAATTCTCATCGCTAGCATAAGCATACCAAGCTATTTCTTTTATGTTTCCTTTAGACTAGTAGAAGTTAGTTTTCTTCCGTCTATCTTTGTATCTTTGGGTTTGAAGTGTGGCCGCAGAACCACAAGACAGACCCCATCGATCGAGCCACGTCTTGGGGTATGACGAATGTATCTGTACGTGAGCGTATCTGCTAGATACATGTGACGTAACCGCATTACTTTTACCGCTCTCTTTCGCCCCGCGGCTTATTTATGGGTTTTCGTTTCTCTGGAATGCGAGCTACCTCGCTCACTCTCACTCTCTCTCGATGCTGTCTTAGGGTTAGTCTTCTGCCGCTTCTCCGATTGACCTCAATTAACCGCCTGCCACGCCCAGTTACCGCATTTGGGCCCAGCCCCGCCCCCTTTCACCACCGCCACCGCGGGGCACCGCCCACCTGTCAGCCACTTCGATTGTTCGCGCATTGCCGGCCGACCACAAAAATGAATGCCGCAGCAGAATTTTCATTCTGGCCACTGCAGATGATACCCGGCATTTAATCTGGAGGGGGGTGGAGCGGGGGCATATGGAAAATTAAAGTCGTAAACAATGGCCAGGATCATTTTGTGCCGACCCACCGAAATATATGAATATTTCTATATATATTCGGTCAACCGGAAGTTTATGTTAGTTTGCGGAAAAGAAGACATTTATTGTGCTACATTTTTTGCCCCTCTCTGATTTATATTTCAACTAAATTTCAATTTTCAATTTTATAATTCTGGTCTGGACTGAAAATAGTTTCTTTACGGATGGTTTGGTTTTAAAAAGTATTTTTTAATTACATCCTTAGCGGGGAAAGTATGTGAAATGGGGGAAGTTTAGGGCAGTAACTTTCCTATGTCTAACAAGTTTAAACAACATGTAAGCTTGTTCTAAAAATATTTAAAAATATATGAAAGATAGTTTAAGAAACAAAAAATATGGAATTATAATAATAGTAAATATTTTACTTAAAAGTAAACCCACTTGAAGATGAAAATTATTGCCAAAGTTAGGAAGCTACTTGAATATTATAAGCTCTTAGATTGTATCTTTGCAGCATATTTTACTAGGCGAAATATTTAATTTGAGATTTATTGATACATATACGACTCTATACGACTTTAAAACCATAATTATAATAAACATTGAGTTAGTTATTATTATATAAAATATGAAATTCATTGCAAACTCCTAGAATCGTATAGGTTTCGATATGAAATGAGTGATTTTTACACTTAGTAAGTCAAATTTACACTGAAATAGCTTGTAATTATTGAATTTGCATTCACCTGTGTATAGTTCTGGGAAAAAATCAAACACACATTAATTATGTTTCATTTCATGTACGATTTATGGTTACAACATTTCTGGCCACGTGCAAACTTGGCTAACTGGAATTTGTTGTCTAACAAGTGCCGCTCGCTCGGACCCCTTGTTGTGCGGGTGTGGCTCCTGTTATTGTTACTATTATTGTTATTTTTATTGTCCTAGCTGACCTTGTGTGTGTGTGAGTGTGGCACAAAACCAATATTTGTCTACTTGTGCTCTCAGCAGCTCCTCTCGCTCGCTTCATGTTGATGTTTGTGCAATATTTACATGAGTTATTTGCAAACAGAATATAAATATGCCAATATTTAAATAAAATAATAGGCTCTCTCCCCGAGTCAGAGTCTTTGCAACGAAATTATATTTTCGAAAAATCGAAGTCGTTACGAATTGAATTCCCAATGAATGTGATTAGGATATGTATGGACCAGCCCCCAGATTGTAATCTGTTTTGCATCGGAAAGTGAGCGTTGTAATTGCATTTCAGCCTCTGCTGTCAACCATATTTTTAGGGCGATCCCTCTCTATATATGGGAAATCTAGAGGAATGTGGGCCCACCCACCAATGTCAGCAGTTGTCTGTTGCCGGAGATAAGATGCAGGGACTAAGGACTGAAGCCGAAGCCGAAATCCGACTCAGCCATAGTTTTCCGAGAGCGAATAAAAAAGAAAACTCTACTGTACTGAGCTCTGTGCTCTGCGAAAAATATGCAAATAAGCTTTATTATTTGACAGTTTCTATAAAATGCAAAAGCCACAAAAGGCACCACCACCACCACCAGCAGCAGCAGCAGCAGCAGCAACAACTTCATCAACGTCAATGAAAAGTTTCCGTGCGTTGGGGAGCCGTAAGCCAGCCGCCTCCGCCTGGCCATCCGAGTGTTTTGGCCCAGATTCCAGATTCTAGGGACTGGAACTGGGATTGAGACCCCGACCCCGATCCCGGTCCCGACCCCGTTCCGGCACCCACATCGCTCTGGCTTATATGACAAACTGAAATGCAATAAACAAGTTGACAACTCTGACAATTTGGACAAGAGAAACATGGTAAATGCTCGGAATTATGACAAGCGACGAGGAGTCGAAGCCAGGACGAGAACAGGACGATACCAGGACGAGGGCGAGGGCTGCGCGGAAATGGCCGAAATGCCCGAAATGCTCGAAATGAGAGCAAACAAACATAGGACATAAAGAATAAGTAATAAGCATGCAAATGCGTCAAGAGAGCAACTCTCCAGATGCATATACAAAGAGTCCGTTACTGGCGCTGGCGCTGCCGCTGCCATTACGGGACGGCTCCATTGGGGGGTATCTCATGGATAAGAGATACTTTTTTGGCTTAATTACTTGAAGGAAGCCCTGGGAGCTGCCCCTCCTGGCCCATGTATTCCACAGTATCCAAGCAGCATCTAAGTATCTGTCGGGGCTCCTGGCCAACTATAAAGGGAACCAGATACAGATACACTTCGGCACAACGGCCAACTGGCCTGGCAACAACTGTTCCGGCAACTTTCCAGGGCCCAGTTGCTTTGTTGTCAACTAATGAAAGACACAGCTTCGACCTCCAGTCCATCCTTGCTTATGCCGCCTCCGAGATAGTCCATGATGTTGCATAGAAAAATTATCCTTTTGATTAGCAGAAAACTCATTGCCTAAAACTCGTTTGCCAATCCCTGAGTCTTACTTGTTTCCTCAAATCCTTCATGAAAAATCCAAAAATAGAGTAGAAATGGAATCTCTATAATGGACTTTCGACCTGGTCACGTACTGGAAGTAACCCTCATTGGACTGAAGGTCCAGGATTAGGCCAAGCTTCTGTGAGGTGCAAGGAGTCCTTGAATGCGACAAAAATTGAATAATCAAGACAGTTGGTTCTGCTTTAATTTCACAGTTTTTCACTCGAATTTTCTCCGCTTAAGCTTCCTAAGTTCTATGTCGTTTATAATTACAGCAAACTTTTCACACAAACATGCATAAGTGTTCGCTGGATGGTTGTGTTTACACAGCTTCGATAACAAAATAAATGGCTCTCATTTTTGGCCCATGACAACCAGAGGTTCTTGTGCATAAATTTATCTGCAACTTGGGTGAAATTGATTTGCCGATTGAAAGCCCCGAGCTGTAGTATCTGCCAGATACAAAGATAGTTCTCGATTTTTGCACAAAGCGTATAATTATTTATGCCCGAACTGAAGGCAAATTCACATGATTTTTGAGATATATTTTTTTGAAGTGATTTGATTAAACTGCCGGCAACTAAATAATTTTATTTGCTCACTATTGTTGGCCGCTTGCTGCTGATTTGTTTGCAGTTTGCTGCTGTTGCTGCTGGGATTACAAAGTCAACACAATGAAATTGACCAACGAGCGACATGCGACGGCCGACGGTCGTTGTCATTGTCATCGCCGCGATGTTGCTGCTGCTGCTGCTGCTGGAGGGCAGTATTTTGTTTGCCTTTTAATTGTTTGCCCCCATTGTAGCACCAATAAAATTATGCAAAGCCCCGTCGCGCAATCGATAGTCAGCCATCGATTGCATAAGTTGCCTCTGGGGGCTTCTGGGGTTAAGCATTCGCCAATTGCTGCACTGGAAAAGGTAGCAGGTTAAGGAAAATTGCACAAAGATCACACTGCAATTCCTACTTGGGGCCCACTTCGGAGAGATTTTCTTAATTTAATATTAAAAAAATCAGAGCACAACAATTAGACTGGTATTTCTGTAATAAAACTTATATAGTTTCAGCGAAAAACCTTCCAAAACGTGGCCAACTGGTGCTTAACCCTAATTGCCCCATAGAGTCTCTCATCTTTTTATGTCATCTGAAAGGTGATCAGTCTTTTTCCCTGTGCACCCGATTATAACATCTCTGGCTCTCTGCTCACTTACTTGTGAGTTATGAAAAAAATGTTATGGTGCCCCCGCGAGTTATGATGGTCCACGGGCCATTTTCACTGATTACTGGTCCGCCGCTCCGCTGATTACCAACGCTTTTCTTTTGACCAATTGAACAAGAAACAAGCAGCGGCAGGGGCATGGGCAGGGGCATGGGCAGGGGCATGGGCAGGGGCAGGGGCAGCTTTGAAGGGGAGTTTGATCGCTGGAAAAACATTTAATCAGCGGAGCAAGCGAATCTCTTTCGTTTACCTTTCGGCTTAGCCCCTTTTTCTGTGGTGTTTGCACCGGGCCAATCCCGGACATCATCGGATCCGGGCCCCGTTTATGCAACCCCAGTGTTAAGTGGCCCATTGTGGGTAATTGCATCATGGGGCTCGGGGCTCGGGGCTCGGGGATCGAGATGGCCAAGCCCTGGTCCCCCCAAAAAATGAAGCTCACTCAAAACTATGTATAATATGTGCACTTGCACTTGGGCCCTCGGGTCTCTGAGTTCATTTCTGAGCTCGCCATGTATTTGCCGTATTTTTTGGTGTTGTCGTCGTTGCAACCAACTCGGTATTTGCATTTCAATTATGCACTGTGACGGCGACAGAGACCCAAACTCTGGCAAGACCAAGACCAAGTCTAAACAGACAACAGGTAGACAAACAAAACAGTCCACGGGAATTGGTAAGGCTGGGGGGCAACCAGGCACAGCATCCCGGGGAGTCAATACCAAGGCTGTTGGCAAATCTGAAAATATGGCCACAGGCAATGCGAATTTTAGATACACTTTAGCATAAATTATATTAATATTAGAGAAATAATATATATTATCTCCCTTATTGGACTTATGTATGTATCACTAGTATTTTTACAATATGTGTATAAAATATTAGATTGCTCTGCAATTCAACTTACCTTTGGGGAGAGCAATCCCCCAGTGAAAGGTGCGGAAGTGCCTTGAGAAGCTCTGCAAAGATGCGAAAATATTTGCATACGCAAAAATGTGGCAAGGAAAGTGTTGAAGTGGAGGGACGACGCCCAAGTCCGGGACAGTATCCAGGCCCGATCCGCAGACATCTCCTGCAGCTCTTGGCAGCTTGTGTGCCCGTGTGTGCCAGTGTGTGGCCGTGTGTGCCAGCGAGTGTGCAAATAAATAAGCAGAAACATAGTCGAGTACTTGTGTAATTATGGCAAATGTTATTTGATTTTGGCACCCCATCGCCAGCTCCCTTCCCCCTGGGCAACCATTGGGCACCGCAGTTGCGTGCTCCAAATTATAGTGGATTCGGCGGCAAAGGGGAGACCTGGGAGCTCGAGCCCACCGCCAGATATTTGCACTTTTCGAGAGCGGCGCCGCTGTTTGCACTTTCGCCCAAATACCAATATACACACAGCAACACTCCCACCTTTCCACAACGGGCTACTTGGCCTGCACGGCAAGAAATTGGATCAGGCAACAAGGTCGCACATTTGCTAATAAACACATTAAATAAGCCCCAATTATTTAATGTGTTTATTAGCAAAAAAGAGTTGGACTAGCAAGACCGGAAAAGTATTCCAACTAGATTCTATAACATTTCAAATTAATTTTTGTTAAACTTATAGTCCATTTTTTTTTAGAAGTATGTAATATAAATTCTGCAAATATGTGTATTAACCATGGTTTATATAGAAATTCTTCTAAGCAGGCTAATCAGCATCATTATAAGCAAAAAAGAAAATCTTGGGTTGCCGACATACAAGTACCCTTCAGTTTAAAGTTAGAAACAACCTTACTTATGGTAACTATACTAAATATTCTGTATAAACTAGATACTATGAACTATATTATACTAAATAATATATACCAACTGCTTTTACAACAAGACTTCTTGAGATACTATATTCAGATATCTATAGAACTGAGAGATTAGAGATCTTTTCGCTTTTTATGATCAAATATGATTATATATTTCAATATCTAAAGTTGCGACTATAGTTTTCTGTATAAATTACTTTGCTAACTTCTGTTTAAAACTAAAATACCCTGCAACCAATCATATATGTTAAACCTTCTGCCAGACCATATAAGAATGCGTTGCAGAGTACTATAACATATATTTTTCTGAGAAAAAGTTTCCAAACTGCATGCACTCAAAGTGGACAAACGAACGGGCTTATGACATTCTTATTAAGCACAAAGCATATGGAGGAGCGTAATCAGCTGTTGCACGGCTTCATGCCCCATGCCCCATGCCCCATGCCACAGGCCCCATGCCACAGGCCACATGCTCCATGCTCCATTCTCCATGCTGAATGCCAAGCTGCTGCGACTCTTAAAAGTTGTCATGACAGCGGCCCTGCCAATGGGAAATGCACAGTGGTTTCAAATGATTAAAACCAAAATGCAGGGAACTTAATGAGCCAAGAGAATAGTTTCAGCTAACAGTAAGAGTATATCATCCGTGTGCTTTATATAAATTGATATAAATGTAACTTTAATTTAACTTTAATGTTGCCTCTAGCCTCCCACTGTGCTGTTAAACTGCGGATCTGGTCATGGCTGTGAGTGGTTTGGTGGATCTGGATGTGGGTGGGTGGTGTTGCAAGCAAACAGAAGGCCGCACACCCGCTTTGTGTGTGTGTGGCGCTGCAACTGCATATTCTCGGTCTCGGCTATTTGTGAGTCGGATTTGTTTTTGGAAATTCTACCAAGTAAGGGGGAATTTTGCCAAAGCGAACAATGCCACGGCTCAGCGCCTCACAGAGCCTGGATGCGGCCTCAAAATACCTGCAAATTAACCATACATCGAAGGGACGGCAGCCAAGCCGATTACGCAGGAACTTCAGCGAAGGATAAGGTTTTACATTGAGGACTCCTTCAGAGCCAAAGACAATGGAAGCGGAATACACTGACTTCAAGAAGCTCTGATTCTCCTTTGTTTGAAGTCAAAGCTAAGATTATGGCTTAACAATGGTTCAGGATTTCTTAAGCTATTATACGAGCATATACGAGCGTTCTTGCTCAGATATATGTGGAAATATACTTTATCATATTCAATATTTCTACAAAATTTAATCTCTAAATTGGTAATAATGACTTTATCATAGTTTGGCTTATATAACAATTATAATTATGAGCTACAAGTTGCATGTTCCGGATTTATTTCTATGAAACTTTCGGCTTTAGCTCCGGTCCCAGAGCTATCCTCATCCGATATTTATCCCGCTGTCTTACCTGGCAACTCTTATGTCAGGTTTCCCACTTGGCGGATCGCCAGGTGATCGGCTCGCTTTGACGAGTTGTTTAGATTTTTAACCTATCTACCTGACCGGCCAATAATGAGACGAAGAAAAAACAAGTAGACAATGGTCCACACTCGACGGGTGATTGTTCTCCTCTCCTCAGGTGTTGCCCTCAAGCTCACCTCAGCTCTTCTCAAATTATGAAAGCACTGAAAACAAATTCTGTTGAAGTATAAATCTTCGATGGAAATTTACTAGTATATTGTATATTTGTATATGTTATATATAATTTTGTTTTAGAATTATATTATGTTTTAGTACATTTTTTTTATATTATGTTACTATTATTGTAGCGTGTTACAAGTTTAGTCAGAAGTTTGCAAAAAGTAAAGTAAGAAGTCATTTCCAAACCTATAAAGTATTCATATTCTTGTTCAGCATCAAAAGCCGAGCTAATCTAGCCATGTTTGGTAGAAAAATAAATTACTTAATTATTTCAAAGTTTTAAAAGGGGTTACATCATTAAAATTGTAAAAGTATCGATAAATTTTTAATGAACAAAAATCTTTTAATTTGGTATGCAGATTTATTAGCCTTATAAAAACTAACAAAAATAAGCTTTCTGATCTTAAATGAATACCCTATGATTATTTTAAAAATGTGATTTTCTCACAAAAATTATATCGATAAATATCGGTTTCTTATTTTGGAACTATTAACGGTACTGTAAGGGTATCAAAGTTAACAGCATTTCTTGCCATATTAAATTGTAGAAGAAATCTTTATAATGCTATTTCATTATATTTTATTTTCGATATCCCAAACCTATCGAAATAATTGAAATGTGATTCATAATTTTCTCTCAGTGTTTCCGTCGCTAATCGAAAGTGAGGCCTTCAATGAAATTAGCTTGAGCCGCGCCGCTCGGAAGGCGAGAACCCGCGAAGGGCGCCGTGGGGCGTTGGCCACTCAGCGGCGAACAGTAAACAGTGAACAGTGAACAGTGAACAGGGAACAGGGAACAGGGAGCGATGAGCGATGAACAGTGAAAGTTAATTGAACACATGCCCGAAATGAAATGGAAAACACGGCTCACGACGGCACTCTGGGCCTCAGCAGGCTGGCTACCTGGCGGTGCGGCTGGTGGACAAGTGATTAACGATTGCAGGTGACAAGCTGGTCCGGACTCCGGATGACATAAGCGAGTCAAATCCCCAACCCGGATAACTGCAGCCACAAATAGCGGTGACGATTTTTCAGTTTTTCCGTTTTTGAACCCTTTTCCCACTCGACAAGCCTTTATTTGGTTTGTTCCGTAAGCTGGCAAAGGTTTTGAAAAAACTTCAGTCGAGAGGTAGTTAAAAATTGCAACAGAAACGAGGTATTAGGTATTTTTATGGTAAAAACTAGAAAACCCAGGGTAGAATATAAGAATAAATAGAGTATATAGAATATGTATACAGAATATATAGAATATCTGAGTAAAATGTTAAAGAAAGTAAATGCTTAAATATGTAAATGATTATTTTGTATAAAGAACTTAGAACCTTTTATGTTTCCTTGGGAAATTCTTACTTAAGAGGAGCATTGGTGCTAAGGAAAAATATATTTTTTTAAATATATTTGAAATAGTTAAGCCAAAATAATTTCGAAATACTTGCTAAGCCTAAACTTCACTTTTATGTGAAATATAAATTAAAAGAATAAATCTGCCACAGAATATAGTACAAATTTCAATTCGAAACTATTCCCAAGGAAAAAGGGGAATATATTATATCTAATTTAATAATATAATAAATTATAATATAATACTAATAATATATAAAATTATAATAAGGAAATCTGCCTTCATTTTTAATCTTAAATTACATTTTTGTGTAACAAAATATTGCAACAATACTTTTTATATTTTTATATTAAACAAACTATGTATATTCCTCACCCCAGGTTTTCAGCTTGTTGTCTCTGGTGTTTTTGTCCTGTTTTTCAAGTTGTCAGAAGATGAGATAAACTTCGATGCGATGTGTTCGACGCCCGCCCTTCAGTCCATCCGAGGGAGCTTTCACTGTACGATCTCGACAGTTGACCACATTTTGTGCAATGGGTGAAAGTCGCAGAGGGCCAACACTTGCTGTTCGTTATGGCAAATGCCCGTTTCTTTTCGTTTTTGGCCAACACGAGTCAGTCAGTCAATGGAGCGATATGTGCGATGTGTGTCTGCCGGCAATGTTTGCTCTTGGGCGGCTGCATAATCCCGTCTCGACTGGGCTGGTTTGACTTTTTGGATCTTCGGTTTTCGAGTTCGAGCTGAACATTTGTAATTTTTGGGCCGTTGGCATTCGCTTCCGCGTTTAACGCCTCTCCAGCTATTAATATGGTAATTTATGGCCGAGACAGCAGCGCAACATAAATCTGCAACAGCCTAAAGATGCCCGGGAAATAGGTGTGTGCGCTCGTTCACGCCGCCGGGGCATGGCCCAGGTTTTCCCATGGACCTGGATTCGTTATTCTCCGAGCCGAGCCAAGTGCCGTAATGAGGAATCCGGCCAAGAACCCGGCCGAGCTCACCCTCCGACCCGGAGCAGTATTGGGAATGCAAATGAGATGCGTGCGCCCAAATTGAAATGGCAAATGTTGACAGCGCCAACATAGCGCCCGAAATTCAAAGTTAATAAACGAGATATTTATGTAGGAAGTGCTCAGTGCTGGGATGTGTGAGTTAACTATGGGTACCCCCTAGCAGAATCATAAATCCTGGATGCTCTGGGCCAGACCAAGGTGGCTCAATAGGTCAGGTCCTTGAGAGCCTCAATTATTGTGTGTCCGTCTGGGTGTCATGGGAATTTGAATACTATATAATAGTTTACTAGTTGCTCATGGAAAAAATAATCATAGTTATCATATACATATAAAATAGAATAGAAAGAAAGTAGAAACTGCTTCGATTTTGGGATTGCTTAAACTTGTGTAATTAATATACATATTATATATATGATTTATATTTATACATCAGTTGTATTTATGGTATTAATTCTACCATTTCTCAGGGCACACCCTAATCCTGCAGCAAGTTGCTTCCCGGTCCCAACTGCTGCGAATGACATAAACATATTTATGAATTTTCTATTCTGCATTGCGTTTTTGATTGTCCCAAGTACGAATATGAATGGAAATGGGCGCAGAGGTGGAAATCCGGGGAGTAGTCTCATTTGCATTGGCCCCCCCAGAAACACCGATGGGGAGGCTCCGGAGTCGGAGCCAGAGCTAGGGGCTGAGACGGAGGCTTCTGCTGCTGATTAACATAAAATTAAGCGTTCGAAAGGCATGCGGCAATGGGGTTTCGGAATCCGTATTAGCAGCTCGGAAATGAGGAAAGTCGGGGGAAGTTGGGGGAAGTCTCTGGAACGAGTCGCAGGGCTGGGCGCTGGCTGATAAGCCGCGGCGCGGCGATAAGCGCATTTAATTAGCATTAATTAAACCGAATTGCGAGACTCGGGCGCAAAACTAATAGCAGCAACTGAAATAAACAGGCCCAAGGCCTGAGAGGCGGCAGGGGAAGTACCCGGGTACCCAGTTGTGAAAGCGGGGCAATGCCAATAGAAATGACAATTGTGCTCGGCAAATCGATGCTTTTTGGAGCACTCGCCCACAGTGGAAGGAATGCAGGCCAAAAAGATCGGATTAAATCAATCAATATGGTTTCATGTTGCTTTCAGTTGTATATGGTTAATAGGAGTAAATAAAACAATGTTGTTTTAAGTATTTTCTTAAGACTTTTGTATATGCATTTCTTTAAAAAAAAGAATGCAAAGTAAGTTTAATTTTGTTGATAATTTATATACTTTTATTTGTGTATTTTATGGATAGTTTTGTTCCACTGTGCAGCTTGTGACTCATTGGGCTCCAACTTTGTTATTCAGCATCTCAAAATGTTTGTATTTATTCCATTTATAGATCAGGTGGACATATCTTACAGATAAATCCTGCTCAGTATCTTATAGATTGCAGGGTATTATACTTTTCTTCAGAAGCTTGTAAAACCATTTCCGACCCTATAAATCATATATATTATTAATCAACATTAACAGGCGAGTCGATCTAGCTATGCCCGACAAAAATTTAATTTTTTTGAAAATTTTCAAAATTTTATAAGGGGTTACATTGTTAAAATTGTCAAAAATTTTAATTTTCTTAAATTTTTAAAATGAGTAAGCAGATTTCTAGCCAACTAAAAACTAGCATAGGAATGCTTTTTTGAATTAAAATTAATGCTTTTTTGGCTTAGTTAGGAGATTCTTAAGCTTTGATTTGTTGATAAAATTGTCATACAAAAATCTCGATAAATATTGATTAAAAGAATTCAATAATTATTATTCGGTTTCCCGAAGATAGTTTCCTTTCTTGTAAATAATTATATTACAAAAATTAAATGTTGTAAATACCTAAAATTAAACTAAGCTTGAAGATAGAGAATTTAAGAAACTATTTATAAGTTCTGTAACTAAAGACCTATTGGCTTAACAAAAAATGTAATAAATTTGTGTATAGTAATTTATTTTATAATATTTATAATATGATAAATTAATGCAACAAATTCAACCAGCAACCTATGGTTATTTTCCACTAAAGAAATCACTTAAGCGTACCTGCGGCACCTGCAAGATCGCTTTGTGGCGTCTTCACAGCGATTCGACGCACTGTGCGCCTTGCGGCAGAAGAAAGCGGATTGCGTAATACCTGCGTCATTATATAAAGCGATGCTGAGAAAGAGACGGAGAAGCGACTGGGAGAAAGAGAGGGACAGATGGACTGAGACTGGGACTGGACCCGCATAATTGCGCGACTTCACCTGAAACCGTGTCTCGCCAAGGGCCCCAGCTCTTTCTCTCTCACTCCGCCGAATGTGGGCGAGGCCAGGGCGCAGCAGCTACAAAAATAAACAAATAAAAAAATAAACAAATAAACAAAAAAGAGACCAGCACCAGGGCCAGCTCCAGCTACAGTTCCAGCTTCAGCCACTTGAGCTCAGCAGAAAAACACCTCATGCCATTGGAATGCAATTTCACTTCTTTAAATATTTTCTCAATTGTTTTTTGTGCGTGTCGGATTGGGATCTGCCTTGGATCAGGTTATCCCCAGTTGGGGCACACTACGGAAGCTCCACTGTATCTCAAAAATAGCTGCAAATATAGGCAACTTAACAGGCAAATAATACTTAATTTATTGAGAAAAATCACAGATTGCTTTAAAAAGTAAATTATGTTGAAAGTGTCAGTGTTTTGCAATCTATCTATACAAAAAGTTAGGATGGTCCCTGAAAAATCTCACAGATAAAGCACCTCAAAGTGAGATTTCTTCAGTTTTCTGATCAAATTATCAATGCATTCAACTATAAGGCATATATGGCTCTTGTTTCAAGAGAGTAAGATGAGCCATAAAGTGTTTTTATGGCTGAGTAAATACCAAAAGGTCTAATAAAGTTGGTAATATTCAGATAGCCCTCCTAAATTGAAGACCTGACCTAAACAATTTCCCTTTTTAATCTAAGAAATCCATTTAAAATTCAGTTTTAGCTAGGAAAGTTCACTGATGACTTGGGTGAAGCGCAGCTGACTCTTTGCACTAGTTGAGCCCCAATTTTTTTATAATAAATTCAATTGATTAAGCCTCAAACTTATTTTCGAGATAATTTAATGCATTTTCCGACTAGACTTGGGTTTATTTTCAATATCATTTAATGGCGTTTTCCCTACCTCACCGAAAAGCAACTAAAGTGGCGATCGCCAAGGAAAGTAAGTGCCAGCTGGGCTTACGAGTGCCTGACAGAGCCAAGGCCTGGTGGATTGACTTCTTTCTTTTTGGATTTTTGGATTTTGGACTCTTATCACCATCCAGCTGAAGGCCCTTGGCGATGCACCCATTCAGAGCTTGGCCGAAGCGAAACGAAAGGAAGGCAACCCATCAACTCGAGGAAGTAAAAGCGCAAATAATTGCGAGCGACCAAAGCTGAATGAAAACAAAATCCAACGAGTGCTGATAGATATGTATATGTATCTACAGATATACATATGTAGGTAGGTAAGACATGGAGATATTTTGTAAATTTGTAATGACAAAGGCAAAGCGGCGGACAACAGATGCGGCGGATAAATATTGCCACTTGAGTTGCATGTTGCTGGTTGCTAGTTGATGTTGCTGCTGCTGCTGCTGCTGCTGCTGTTCCTAGCAACTTCAACTGGTCACAAGATGCAACAGCCAGGAAGTCCAAACTTGGCCGCAGCAGTGAAGTAACCTGGCCAGGAGGGAAGAGGGTCACCAAATGACCAGCCTGCGGCATTTATTTTTCCGTCAATACCCTCGAAGAGAGCTCTGCGATTTGCCACTCGTCATCAGCATGAATTAATCATTATATAATCGTTTTGCTTGTGGGAAACCAGTCAAGGGTATTTCGGAATTCGGTGCTGTTCAGGGAGAAGGAGCTGATTCCTATGCTGGTTACTTTCCCGTCCCGTTTTTTTGCCTGTCTGGAAAGTCTTGGTACGATCATGAGGCTGAGGCTGAGGTCGGGGTTGCAGGCGATGACTATGCTGAAGATTCATCATCATGATGATGATGATGCCACCGTCAAGGCAAAATACATAGTCAGAGACTGGGAGAAAGAGACTTGGCCCAAGAAATGCAAATGAAAGCGAAATCGAGTCACGCGAAGGCTGTCGCGGGAGGAAAACTTGATCTCCCAAGTGAGCCGAGAGTTGCGGCGTGCGGGGGAAACTCTTTTTTATGACTCAACATTGTGTGGAAGAAGAAACCGAAGACGGAAAACCCAAAACCGGGGGCTATATCGGACATTGTGGCAAGTGTGTTGACACTGTTCTACTGACAGTTTGGCCCATTGAAGCCACTCATGAATATTGGCCGGCTCTGTGGCCCAGAAAATCTGTTTTGACTCACATCAGAGCCACGCGACGTGTTGAGTAATGTGCGTGGGAACTTATGTGAAGGCCATAGAAGTGGCTGTCATCAAATGAGTTCTATATATTTTTCTATATTATTTAATGGGTGGAAAGCAGGCTCAAATTAGCTGGTTATTTATAGAGCAAAACGAGTGAGTTGTAATTGAGTTTTGTAAATAAATAAAGTTGAGAAATTAACATTGATGAAGAAGGTTTGCAAGCATTTAAGCAGGAAAGATATACTACTACTTTTAATTGTTATTTTGAAGTGTTCTTTCTTAATTTATTTTCTTAAAAGCACAAACTACAATTTCTTAAGAAATAAATACAGTTTTCCTCTCTATTTTTGAAGCAGTTTTTTATTTATTATTTGAAATAGTTTCATTTTATATATTTACATGTAAGAAGTCTTACTAAACGTAACCTTATATATTTATTATATATTTTAGTACTAAAAAGACTAGCCTTTGCTGACATTTGATTTTCGAAAACATTTCCTGGCTGCCTGCCACCTGACTTGATCTTGGCAAGCCATTAAGCGTTCAAGGCTCCAAGTTGAGAGCTGCGAACTCCGAACTCCGAACTGGGGAGATCCTCGATCTTCGGCGACACCTCCGAGGCCTCCGAGGCCTCCGCAGCCTCCAAGGTAGCCAAAGGTACCAGGTATCGATGTGAAAACGTTGCCAAACTGGTCGCGAGAGGAACCGCTGGAACTCTCTCCGCATCTCGGTCCCTTTTGGGGCGCGCACTTGCTTATTTTATTTTATTTTTGTACATTTACGAAATTTCTTCACTTTCTGTTTCGGTTGAGATTGGGTTTGGGGCTTGGGCCTGGGCCTGGCCCTGGGACTCCGATTCGAATTCGGACCCAGACTCCGATTCGGTTTTGGATTGAGATTCGGTTTGGGTTTCGGTTTCGGTTTCGGTTTCGGTTTCGGTTTCGAACTCGGCGCATCTCTGCGGCTGCGCAACCGCTCGTCGGCAGCGACGCCGGCGCCGGGTATTACCTATATGAGCTCGCGTTATCATCCGAGCGGCAGCATTTTCAACTCGCGAGTGACGAGCAGCGGACGTCGCGAGATCGAATCACGATCACGATCACGATCACGATCAGCCGCCATCAGAATCGAACAGAATCGAACCGATATCGAATATCAAACCGCTCCGCGACTTTCATAACTATTTATTTATTTATATTTTTGTCTTTGTGAGTCCTGTGCGAATTGCAAACGCATTTTTTTCGAGTGCTCTGTGTGCCGAGGATAACGAAACGAAACACCAGCTGCTGGCATGGTAAAGAACTGCTTCCTAATTGGACTCGAGTGCAAAAAAGGATTATTACAAACGAAACTCAAACACGAGGCCAATTAGGCAACAACAAAAAATTACAAAAAATTAAATAAGAATACAAGGAAATTACAAAGTTACAGCCCCCGCGAAACATAGATGGATGGGACTTTCCTAGCTGGGAATTAATAACCCAAAGAAAACAGTTTACAAAAGGATTTAAAGGACAGAAGCCTTAGGGAAAGATATACTGAGACTAAGACTGGCTGATTTAAGTCTGAAATTTTGTATCCTTTGATAGTGATGGTTCAACTTCCTGTAAAAAATTACCCCACAAGACTTGTCTTGAAACCTCAGGATATATATATATATAATTAAGCTTGGGTATATTAAACCTTATATTCAGATAGTCACGCCTGCGCCTTAACCCCATGACCTTGGCATACAACCAGCCCGCCCCCCCCAAAACTAATTGATGAGGGTTTTTCCCCGGGACTCCTAATGAAAATTGATGCAGGACCCGAATTGTAGGGGAATCCTGCTTCGGATTATTCATTCGCTGCCAATGCCGCAGCCATTGCCGGCAGGGGGCCAGGGCTCTGTCTGCAGATTTAATTTATTCATTATCGAAATTGATTCATAAATAATTTCGCATTCGGAGGGGGAAATTTAATTAACGCAGATTACGATTCTCGACTTTTGGGCCCGGACTTTGGAGCCAGCTGTGGCTAAAACTTTGCAGCACGCAGGGATATGTCTCCCGGGCAACCCTTTGACCCGGTCCTCAGTCCTCGGTCCTCGGTCCTTGGCCCTGTGGTACCTTCCTGGCCAAACTCGGCCTCTGTGTGTCGTTCATCTTCGAATTAAATTTGCGTTTTCTTGGCCAGAGAGTGTGAGAGAGAGAGTGAAAGTTTCGCCGGCCATTTGTATGTTTATATGTTTATTTGTTTTTCTGCCGCCGCCGCCGCTCATTTGTTTGCCGCTGCCGTTGTCTGCCATTGCTGTCAATTGTTTAGCATCAATAACAAATATTTGTGGCCTATGCTAATGAACAGAAATCGAACGCCGGCCCAAGCCGAGTCGAAGAAAGCGAGGGCCCTGAGCGTGAACTGTGACCGGTAACAGGGGACGGCCAGGCACATATAGTGCAGCTAACATCGGGCTATTAAGTTCATTGTTATATCATAGGGTCATGGATATACTAGACTTATCTTAGACCACAAACAAACGCAAAAGTAGGGGAACCCCCAATGTCTGTACTACTATCTTGGGCACAACTGTTCAAGCTGGCAGCTCAATGAGATTGAGCCAGTGCTGGCCACATCCGGGTCACTTCACACGGCTCACTGAGACAATGGGCCACAGAAGCAGCACCTAGCCCTGGCCATGCCCGCACCTTTTAATTGTTTGCCATTTCTTTTATAATGTATTTTCATTATGCGGCGCATAATTTCACTGCCAACGTTTGTGACACCTACTCATCCCCAGCGAAGCGGGCGCGAGATGCGTGGAGCGGCGAGATACGAAGATACAAAGATATACACGGCGCAAAGTGAAAGTTCACTTTTCACCGTCCCCCCGCTTCCCCCAGCTGCCAGGGCCGCTTATGACATTTTAACGCCGCCGCTGGCCAAAAACCCAAAGCAAAAAAAAAAAAAGAAACAAGTGTTGGTAAAAAAAGAGTAGTAACATCTTTTGCGGGCCATTGTAATGCCAGTATTCAATGCGCATCGCCGGCCAATGAGCTGCACTTTTCCACTTTTCTACCGTTTCGAAAGATCCCCGATAGCCACTGTTGCGCAATGGGGGAAAAGACCTGAAGATGGGTGTATTACTATATATATATGGCCAAGAGACACAATAACTGAATGAAGATAAAAGCCAGGCTTAGTTGGGTTCTCTGTGAAGGGGTATAATGGTGTAGTAATAGTCTTACCAAAGTCTTTCTTAACAAGGTATATTGTGGGTTTAAATACACTATAAAAATATATAGTATGCCTGAGTAATATATATTTCTAAGCTGATAATATATATTTCGTTATAAAGCCTTATCTCCTGAGAGCAAAGCACGTTACATGACCACCTTTAAGGCCCGATTACTCACCTGCCAAAACGCATATTTAAATGGCATAATTTCGCTCTCATCTCGAAGATGGATAAATCTACCTTCACCTCTTGCGTCACACCGATCACTTTCGTTACGTAAGGGCATTCCGACGTCGTCACCTTCTGCGGTCGCTCATTCGCGGCTAATTCGCGACGCGGCTCGGCTGTGCGCGGAATTTTGAAAGAAGCGCCAGCTGATATGCTTTCGGCCACTCTCGAGTGGCTTATTTGTTGTTAAACAAACTCGTAAAGCCAATTAAAGTGCTTTCAGTGCCTTTGTTTTGGCCACTCGCTCTGCATTTCGTCGGCCGACTGACTTACTGAATTATTGATGATCATGACGAGTCGGAGGCAGCGGTGTGACATCCATTCCGTCCACGATGCTGGCCATGTCGGTAGCCATGTATATCATCGATGTGGCTGTCGACGATGATGGCTAATGACGTCTGCAACGTTGGCCGGGTTATGCTTTAATTAGAGCGTAATACTGGCACGCAGAGAGTGCCAATTACACCACGCAACAGGCCAGGCTCCTAATGGCTCTATTTGTGGCCAAAAATGGCACACATGCAACGATTTCTGGCAGCTTAATTATTTGATATAATAATAATCGGAAATTTGTTAGCTAATAATAGGGGTTTTTAAGGGGTTCAATGAGTTGGTAAAATAAATATGAAAGACTTTCCAATCGCTCATTATTAACAACCTTGTTGCATTTTGAACAAACATTTTGAACCTTATTTTAATATAAACTAAAGCAATGATTTTAAAATCTTAAAATAGTGCTAGATCAAGTCTATAAACAAGTACATAATTACATTTTATATGTTATAATAAAGTAATAATAACTCACTTAAAGGTAAACAAGCTTAAAGACATTCAACCTGAGTTTAATTGACTAAATAATATTATAAAATACGTTATAAAGTATTCCTTTTCAAGAGATCTCAATTATAAAACATTAAGACATTTTCTTCTGCAAGATTTTGTAATCAAAATTTATGTTTGTGTATAAAGTAACACTGAAATGCTTGTCTCAACCCCGATTAACCATTATTTAAGCCGTGAGTTTGCTGTTTAGTGTTGGCCAGGCCAGAAAATTGAGGCTGTTGGCAAATTAGCGCAGATTATGGCTACACACGCACACCCTTCCATACACTGACAGTGGTTGGAAACGACACCTGACAAAGCCAACGAATAAACCGAGGACCTCTGACCCGTGATCCGGCCCGGCCTCGCCTTGACAGGCTGACAAGTTGCCGGCGGTCAGAAAAAGGTCGCCGAGACAGTTGACAAATGAAAAGGCCTGTTGAAGGGTTGTGGCCGGGCC
Source organism: Drosophila bunnanda (assembly GCA_035046265.1). Classification (NCBI taxonomy): domain Eukaryota; kingdom Metazoa; phylum Arthropoda; class Insecta; order Diptera; family Drosophilidae; genus Drosophila; species Drosophila bunnanda. Next base: position 73,461 of record JAWNOB010000025.1, on the reverse strand, counting down.
GACCGCCGATGATGGACGGAAACCAGAGATAGCCCTGCTCCGGGGTATAGTGATTCCTCAGATTTCTAGGAAGCTATTTTCAGATATCTCTGGGAAACTAGCTTTGACCTAACTGCTCACCATTCTCCTTCTTTGGGCCTAATCTTGAGCGTTCTCTTTCCTTCGATCTACCCCAGATGCTGCTCCGTGTGACATTGCTGGCAACGCTCTGCTTCTGTGCCGCCCAGGCGGTCCTCAGTGGCAAGGAGCTGAAGCGCCGGGAGGCAGGATTCGACACTTATGGGCCGCCCCCGCGACCTGCTCCTCAGTATGGACCACCGCCACAGCACGTGCCCCATCGGGAGTACGGTGTGCCGCAGCAGATACCCTTCCGGGAGTACGGTCCCCCGGCTCTGAAGTATGGCCCGCCCAAGCTTAACTTCCTGGGAGGCGGAGGCGGCGGCGGTGGAGGCGGAAGCTCTCTGCACGAGCAGATCAAGACGCACTTCGGTGTGCCCAAGCCCTTCTACGGCCCGCCCCACATCCAGCACAAGCCCGCTCCACAGTACGGACCTCCGCCTAAGCCCGCGCCCCAGTATGGACCTCCTCCTCAGCCTGCCCCTCAGTATGGACCTCCTCCCCAGCCTGCCCCCCACTACGGACCTCCTCCGCCGCAGTATGGCCCGCCGCCGCAGAAGATCCAGCACCGTCCGGCTCCACAGTACGGACCGCCGAAGCCGCAGTATGGGCCTCCGCCGCCGCCCCCACAGCTGCTGCCCTCGCCGCATGCCGCTCCCCTGTTCAAGCCCGCCCACCAGCCGGCATCCTCGTATGGTCCACCTGCTTCTGGACCGCTTAACCTGCCCCCCAAGCCCATCTACGATGCCCCGCCGCCGAACTATGGCCCACCGCCGCTACCCGTGGCCCTGCCAGGACCCCCACCGCCGGCCACCACCATCATCCTCCAAGGAGGACACCACCATGGCGGACCCTCGGGACCATCGGGACCCAGTGGACCCGGGCCAGTGAAGCAGGTGCAGATCCAGATTGATGCCTCGGGACACACGCACAGCGTGAGCGGCTCCCAGGCTCCATTCCACACGGCTTGCGACGGCTGGAAGCCGATCCCTGCTCCGATTGGCGCCTACGTGGAACAGAACCACATTGAGACCCAAGGTGGCTATAGCCAGGTGGCCCAGGGACATGGCGGTGGCATCGGGGGAGGCTTTGGCACCCAGTACAGCGTGGGAGGATCTTCCGGAGGCTCCGGAGCTGGCGGCAGCATCATCGACGGACTCTCGGACGAGCAGCTCGTGGCCGTGGCCCTCCAGGGCGGCAATGATGGTGCCCAGGTGATCACCGGACCCGGCGGTAACTCCATCGAAACGGAAACTCTGCAGGTGGGTCGCCATACCAATTAACTGATTAAAAACTAAATAAGTAAATTAATCAAATTTAAAATTTACAGGCCGCCATTGGCTCCCTGGATGACTCGTACTCCAAGCCGCCATTGGACTCCTTCGACCCCCGATCGGTGCACGCCCAGAAGTACCAGACCATTGGACACTCTGGACCGCAGGGCGGTAGCTATGGACCTCCACCACCTCCGCCCAGCGGCAACTATGGACCGCCGCCACCTCCGCCCAGCGGCAACTACGGACCTCCTCCCCCACCGCCCCAGTTCGCGGCCCTGACCAGCAGCAGCCACTCGCACTCCCACGCTCAGTCGCAGTCCAATGTGAACATCCAGTACGGACCACCTGCCTCCGGAAACCCACAGCCCTTCCCCCAGCATGGAGCTGGTCAGCCCAACAAGCCGGTGGCCTACCGCCCGCCCGTGCCCGCCGGTCTGCTGGAGTCCATTGGAGCCACCGTGCAGCATCTGGATCAGTTTGGAGTGAAGCCACCACAACAGCCCGCCACCTACATTCCTCCGGCTGCCAACGAAATAGCTCTGGCCGGATCCCCACCAGCTCTGCCCGTTCCTCAGGCCCTCTACCAACCTCCACCACCGCCACCTCAGGCTCAGCAGATCATCCTGCAGCAGCAGCTGCCTGCCCCTCAGCCCGGACCCGCCTTCGGACACCAGAAGCAGCAGTTCGGACCCCCGGAGCCGCAGTACCTGCCGCCCCCACCACCGCCAGTGGCCAATGTGCGTCCCCTGGGACCGCCGCCACCGCCTACCCAGCAGTACCTGCCAGCCGCTCCTCCGCCGCCAGTCTTCTTCCAGCAACAGCAGCAGCAGCAGCATCACCACCACCACGCCGAGAATAGCTACAGTGCCTCCCAGTTCCATGCCCAGGGCCTGCCCCTGCCCCAGCAGGCGCCCCGCTTCAGCCAGCTGCCCTTCCAGCAGCAGCAGCAGCCCCAGCCCATCATCGTCCACGACTGCGGACACGGTCCCAATGTGGTGAGCAGCACTGGCTACCAGGTCCAGCACCAGCAGCAGCAGCAGCAGCACCAGCAGATCCAGCAGCAGTTTGGCAGCGTGTCGGCCGCCTCCTCTGGTGCCTTCAATGCCATTGCCCAGAGCATCCCAGTGGCGGAGCAGCACACCCAGCAGCTGGTCTCGGGTCCGGCGGATAGCTACGGACCACCTCCATCCGGCAACGACATTGATAGCTTCGACCACGCCGGCTATGCCTCGCAGAAGAACGCGGTGGCTGCCCTGCCCGATGGAACCGATCCCCAGCAACTGCCCGGCCTGGATGGCCTCGATGTCCTCTCCGCCCAAAAGTCGCACAGCATCCAGCTGGGTAACGGCCAGCAGCCGTCGCAGAACTTCCAGGTGCAGTTCGGCGGATCCCTGAACAACGCTCCCGGGGTGTCGAGCGGTGATGCCAATCACGAGGAGATCCTTTCCCAGGGCCTGCTGCAGTCCATCCTCACCGCCATCGAGCAGCCCCAGCAGCAGCAGCAGCAGCAACACCAGGGTCTGCCCCAGAACCACAAGGCCCAGAGCCGCTCGGACGATCACGACCACGAGCAGGAGGATCAGCAGCAGGCGGACGACCACGAGGAGGAGCAGTCCGTCAGCTCGTCGACCCGGGTGGAGGTGCGCGTCCTGCCGGAGAACGGCGAGAACGAGGAGGAGACCCCCGCCGAGGTCAAGGAGATCGAGCCCATTGTGGTCAACGATGAGGAGGCCAAGCATTAGTCAGTCACTAGTTAGCATCGAACTCATCAGCGCCGCTTGAACCTATTTATTGCTGCCTCATCCACGGATCTCCGTCCGCCCCCCAGTTGCCATAAAGTGAAAGTCCGGGGGCCGGGAGGAAGATCTCCGTCACCAAATCACAGATCATCGCGTCACAATCATAAACACAAACGCACTCACAAAGAGAACAAAGAAGCTACCATGGACGGGGAGAGCAGGAAGCCCCCCCGACGCGTGAAAGGCCCGCCTTTCATGCCCCAGCAGCTCGTGTATAAAAAATATTTAAAGTAAATAATTAATTTATTATTACATTGTATTGTACTTTATGCTTTAAACAATAAATAAATATGTATACAAACGAAGCCGCAGACGAGTCGGAGGAAAGCTGCCAGCGAGTGCAAGTCATCTTGGGACAGACAACAGAAAACCAAGTGGCCCGGCGGCACATCTGGCCAACACAAAGAGCCCGGTCGATGGCCAGGCCCAGGGTCAAGACGAGAGGTAAAACCCTGAAAGATCCGCTGCTGGTCACCAGCGTGTGAGTTCATTAAGGGGCATTGCTAGTGAACGATAATTACAGTATGATAGTTACAGTAATGTTTGAAAAGTAATTTATATTGCAATTTACTTTAAAGATATGACATTCGTTCCCAATTCCAGTTCAAATATTCTCTTTTATAAAACAATTCCTAAAAAGGTTTTAGCTTCAGAGTCCAAATCGCACAACCCAACCATTCCCTGGAAATTTAACCCCTATTGCATCTCTGTTAACTTGAGAAGGAATCAGACAAAGACCAGCACAAGGTTAATGAATAATTTTTCGACTATTCCAAGGGGTTGCCCCCCAAGTCCCAACTCCACAACTCATGCTCAATTCGTATTTTTATTCCTTTTCCATTTCCATTTCCCTTTCAAATCCTTGGCATCCGTTTCCGCATCCGCATCCGTATCCGTAGCCGTATCCGACATCTCCGGGGGAATGGGTCGAGCGGCAAGCAACAAGAAACAATAAAAGACATAAAATTAATTAAATTAGCCATAAACAAAGCGAAAGGTGATTAATTAACTAGAAATTTATACCGTTACATAAGCGAGCCGAGGCGGCATGAAAGACGTGCCGCGCTGACGGGGGTCCTGGGTGCGAGCTAAGTGTCCTGGAAGGTAATGAATGGGTTGGCCCGACTTGCGCCGGTTAGTGGGAGCTCTCGTCGCCTTATTTGCCCATTCATTAATATTTGGTTGTTTCAGTTCTCGTCCTTCTCGTCCTCTTGCCTTGTTCCTGATTTTGGCCGAGTTTCTGCCTGCACTGAAAAAAGTTGAGAAACTTGGCTGCTACTAAGGTTTGTCATCAGAACAATAGCTTTAAATGTGGTAAACGTAGACAATTTGTATATATATAAACATATTTATATATATATATATATATTTATAAACATATTCACGTAACACACTCTATTTCACAGCTCACTGTATCACACAGCCTGGTAGGGTATTCAACCATCGACTTGTCCCGATTTTATGTCCACTTTTGCCTTCCACGAAGCCGCTACCTTTGTTTGCCCAGCGAACGGAAGTCTCGCCGGACTCGTGTAAGGACTAAAGGAGAACACGAATCGGTCGCGGGGGAATTGTGGACTTTTAATTAATGTTATTAAAAAGTCAAAATGAGCAAGACAAGACATTGATGGCTGTTCCATTTAGGGTAAATGGCAGGCGCAATTGCTGAAATTGAAACTGAATAAACTATTAAGAAATCGGGGACTTGTAATAGTTAAATAATTGAAGATGGAATATACATTGTAATATATACTATACCGCTGCAGGGTATTATAATCTCAGTCAAAAGATAACAACTCTGCGAAGGAAGGAATGATAAATCTTGATGCATGCAAATTCTCAAAACATTGAATTTAATGTGTTCAAAAATTGGTAAAACAAAATATTTGTATTAATGAAAATAATCCCTACCAAATTTAAACAAATATATCATTTTTTTTTGTTTTCCTTTAAAAAAAAACTAACAATTCGATTTGATTCTCACTTTACAGAAATGATTATTTAGATTAGATTTACTAGAACAAAATTAGTTTATTTAATTTAGTTTTAAGCCCCTAATGTTCAGATTTCGAGTCTCAATTACATGAACGGCTTTGACGCAATCTACTGCATTTTTTTATTTTTACGTCCAATATGGTCTCTATTACAACAAAAATAAACGAAAATAGTTTTTAAACAAATAGGTTTCTTAAGTTTTCAGCAAAAAACCATTGTCAAGCTGCTTTTATGACATACCCCTAAAGGTATGCCACAAAAGTTTTAAATTGTTATTGTCAATACTTGTAATATATTATTTCTTGCCTGCCGTTACGCAGTATTATAAATGCATTTATGTTATTATTTAAGGAATCTAAGTTGAACAACTCTAATGCTTCACTTGGAAATAAAATATCAAATATTTCATACTAAACAAAATTAATATAAATACATATGCTACGAAATAATTCTATTCAGTTTTCGATTCAAGACTCTCATAACAACTGCAAATGTTTAAAAAACTGGAATGCTTCTAGGCAGAACAAAGTAGTAATTGCAATATTTGTATATTCAAAATGGAGATAAGTTTGAAAATTTAATTTGGTATAAGAACCTCAGAGTGTGCATTTAAGACAACTTACACGTAAAAGCGAAACATTCAAAGTTATTACTAATTTTTTTTTAATTTGATCGGAGGTAGTACGTCGAAGTACCCTAAGTTTAAAAACACAACTTGTAAAAAACTAAATCATATATGAACTAATTTCAATTCTGAAAGTAGTCTTGTGTTAGTTTCTTGGAGGTTAACAAATCTGCATACCGCAAATATAGTATTTTTAGAAATAATTTTTTTTTTAGATTTTTGGAAATTTTACGATGCAACCCCTTAAAAAATTTTCAAAAATTTAAAAATTCATATTTTTCGTTCAGGCATGGCTAGAAAGATTCGCCTGTTAATGCTGATCAAGAATATATATGCTTTATAGGGTCGGAAACGACTCCTTCACTGATAAAAATTGTATTTTCCTCTGGAAGATTCTTGAAATCGAAATTTGTATGATTTCTTTGTATGGTATTTTTTGGGACAATCAAAGCGTAAAAAACGCATAACTTAGTCAAAAATGCATTAATTTCAATTCTGAAACCAGTCTTGTGTTAGTTTCTTGGAGGTTAACAAATCTGCATACCGCAAATATAGTATTTTTAAAAATAATTTTTTTTTTAGATTTTTGGAAATTTTACGATGCAACCCCTTAAAAAATTTTCAAAAATTTAAAAATTCATATTTTTCGTTCAGGCATGGCTAGAAAAAATCGCCTGTTAATGCTGATCAAGAATATATATGCTTTATAGGGTCGGAAACGACTCCTTCACTGATAAAAATAGTATTTTCCTCTGGAAGATTCTTGAAATCGAAATTTGTATGATTTCTTTGTATGGTATTTTTTGGGACAATCAAAGCGTAAAAAACGCATAACTTAGTCAAAAATGCATTAATTTCAATTCTGAAACCAGTCTTGTGTTAGTTTCTTGGAGGTTAACAAATCTGCATACCGCAAATATAGTATTTTTAAAAATATTTTTTTTTATAGATTTTTGCAAATTTTACGATGCAACCCCTTACAAATTTTTCAAAAATTTAAAAATTCATATTTTTCGTTCAGGCATGGCTAGAAAGATTCGCCTGTTAATGCTGATCAAGAATATATATGCTTTTTAGGGTCGGAAACAACGACTCCTTCACTGATAAAAATAGTATTTTCCTCTGGAAGATTCTTGAAATCGAAATTTGTATGATTTCTTTGTATGGTATTTTTTGGGACAATCAAAGCGTAAAAAACGCATAACTTAGTCAAAAATGCATTAATTTCAATTCTGAAACCAGTCTTGTGTTAGTTTCTTGGAGGTTAACAAATCTGCATACCGCAAATATAGTATTTTTAAAAATAATTTTTTTTTTAGATTTTTGGAAATTTTACGATTTTTAAAAAATTTTCAAAAATTTAAAAATTCATATTTTTCGTTCAGGCATGGCTAGAAAGATTCGCCTGTTAATGCTGATCAAGAATATATATGCTTTATAGGGTCGGAAACGACTCCTTCACTGATAAAAATAGTATTTTCCTCTGGAAGATTCTTGAAATCGAAATTTGTATGATTTCTTTGTATGGTATTTTTTGGGACAATCAAAGCGTAAAAAACGCATAACTTAGTCAAAAATGCATTAATTTCAATTCTGAAACCAGTCTTGTGTTAGTTTCTTGGAGGTTAACAAATCTGCATACCGCAAATATAGTATTTTTAAAAATAATTTTTTTTTTAGATTTTTGGAAATTTTACGATGCAACCCCTTAAAAAATTTTCAAAAATTTAAAAATTCATATTTTTCGTTCAGGCATGGCTAGAAAGATTCGCCTGTTAATGCTGATCAAGAATATATATGCTTTGTAGGGTCGGAAACGACTCCTTCACTGATAAAAATTGTATTTTCCCCTGGAAGATTCTTGAAATCGAAATTTGTATGATTTCTTTGTATGGTATTTTTTGGGACAATCAAAGCGTAAAAAACGCATAACTTAGTCAAAAATGCATTAATTTCAATTCTGAAACCAGTCTTGTGTTAGTTTCTTGGAGGTTAACAAATCTGCATACCGCAAATATAGTATTTTTAAAAATAATTTTTTTTTTAGATTTTTGGAAATTTTACGATTTTTAAAAAATTTTCAAAAATTTAAAAATTCATATTTTTCGTTCAGGCATGGCTAGAAAGATTCGCCTGTTAATGCTGATCAAGAATATATATGCTTTATAGGGTCGGAAACGACTCCTTCACTGATAAAAATAGTATTTTCCTCTGGAAGATTCTTGAAATCGAAATTTGTATGATTTCTTTGTATGGTATTTTTTGGGACAATCAAAGCGTAAAAAACGCATAACTTAGTCAAAAATGCATTAATTTCAATTCTGAAACCAGTCTTGTGTTAGTTTCTTGGAGGTTAACAAATCTGCATACCGCAAATATAGTATTTTTAAAAATAATTTTTTTTTTAGATTTTTGGAAATTTTACGATGCAACCCCTTAAAAAATTTTCAAAAATTTAAAAATTCATATTTTTCGTTCAGGCATGGCTAGAAAGATTCGCCTGTTAATGCTGATCAAGAATATATATGCTTTGTAGGGTCGGAAACGACTCCTTCACTGATAAAAATTGTATTTTCCCCTGGAAGATTCTTGAAATCGAAATTTGTATGATTTCTTTGTATGGTATTTTTTGGGACAATCAAAGCGTAAAAAACGCATAACTTAGTCAAAAATGCATTAATTTCAATTCTGAAACCAGTCTTGTGTTAGTTTCTTGGAGGTTAACAAATCTGCATACCGCAAATATAGTATTTTTTAAAAATAATTTTTTTTTAGATTTTTGGAAATTTTACGATGCAACCCCTTAAAAAATTTTCAAAAATTTAAAAATTCATATTTTTCGTTCAGGCATGGCTAGAAAAAATCGCCTGTTAATGCTGATCAAGAATATATATGCTTTATAGGGTCGGAAACGACTCCTTCACTGATAAAAATTGTATTTTCCTCTGGAAGATTCTTGAAATCGAAATTTGTATGATTTCTTTGTATGGTATTTTTTGGGACAATCAAAGCGTAAAAAACGCATAACTTAGTCAAAAATGCATTAATTTCAATTCTGAAACCAGTCTTGTGTTAGTTTCTTGGAGGTTAACAAATCTGCATACCGCAAATATAGTATTTTTAAAAATAATTTTTTTTTTAGATTTTTGGAAATTTTACGATGCAACCCCTTAAAAAATTTTCAAAAATTTAAAAATTCATATTTTTCGTTCAGGCATGGCTAGAAAGATTCGCCTGTTAATGCTGATCAAGAATATATATGCTTTGTAGGGTCGGAAACGACTCCTTCACTGATAAAAATTGTATTTTCCTCTGGAAGATTCTTGAAATCGAAATTTGTATGATTTCTTTGTATGGTATTTTTTGGGACAATCAAAGCGTAAAAAACGCATAACTTAGTCAAAAATGCATTAATTTCAATTCTGAAACCAGTCTTGTGTTAGTTTCTTGGAGGTTAACAAATCTGCATACCGCAAATATAGTATTTTTTAAAAATAATTTTTTTTTTAGATTTTTGGAAATTTTACGATGCAACCCCTTAAAAAATTTTCAAAAATTTAAAAATTCATATTTTTCGTTCAGGCATGGCTAGAAAAAATCGCCTGTTAATGCTGATCAAGAATATATATGCTTTATAGGGTCGGAAACGACTCCTTCACTGATAAAAATTGTATTTTCCTCTGGAAGATTCTTGAAATCGAAATTTGTATGATTTCTTTGTATGGTATTTTTTGGGACAATCAAAGCGTAAAAAACGCATAACTTAGTCAAAAATGCATTAATTTCAATTCTGAAACCAGTCTTGTGTTAGTTTCTTGGAGGTTAACAAATCTGCATACCGCAAATATAGTATTTTTAAAAATAATTTTTTTTTAGATTTTTGGAAATTTTACAATGCAACCCCTTAAAAAATTTTCAAAAATTTAAAAATTCATATTTTTCGTTCAGGCATGGCTAGAAAGATTCGCCTGTTAATGCTGATCAAGAATATATATGCTTTATAGGGTCGGAAACGACTCCTTCACTGATAAAAATAGTATTTTCCTCTGGAAGATTCTTGAAATCGAAATTTGTATGATTTCTTTGTATGGTATTTTTTGGGACAATCAAAGCGTAAAAAACGCATAACTTAGTCAAAAATGCATTAATTTCAATTCTGAAACCAGTCTTGTGTTAGTTTCTTGGAGGTTAACAAATCTGCATACCGCAAATATAGTATTTTTAAAAATATTTTTTTTTTTAGATTTTTGGAAATTTTACGATGCAACCCCTTAAAAAATTTTCAAAAATTTAAAAATTCATATTTTTCGTTCAGGCATGGCTAGAAAGATTCGCCTGTTAATGCTGATCAAGAATATATATGCTTTGTAGGGTCGGAAACGACTCCTTCACTGATAAAAATTGTATTTTCCTCTGGAAGATTCTTGAAATCGAAATTTGTATGATTTCTTTGTATGGTATTTTTTGGGACAATCAAAGCGTAAAAAACGCATAACTTAGTCAAAAATGCATTAATTTCAATTCTGAAACCAGTCTTGTGTTAGTTTCTTGGAGGTTAACAAATCTGCATACCGCAAATATAGTATTTTTTAAAAATAATTTTTTTTTTAGATTTTTGGAAATTTTACGATGCAACCACTTAAAAAATTTTCAAAAATTTAAAAATTCATATTTTTCGTTCAGGCATGGCTAGAAAAAATCGCCTGTTAATGCTGATCAAGAATATATATGCTTTATAGGGTCGGAAACGACTCCTTCACTGATAAAAATTGTATTTTCCTCTGGAAGATTCTTGAAATCGAAATTTGTATGATTTCTTTGTATGGTATTTTTTGGGACAATCAAAGCGTAAAAAACGCATAACTTAGTCAAAAATGCATTAATTTCAATTCTGAAACCAGTCTTGTGTTAGTTTCTTGGAGGTTAACAAATCTGCATACAGCAAATATAGTATTTTTAAAAATAATTTTTATTTTTAGATTTTTTGCAAATTTTACGATGCAACCCCTTACAAATTTTTCAAAAATTTAAAAATTCATATTTTTCGTTCAGGCATGGCTAGAAAAAATCGCCTGTTAATGCTGATCAAGAATATATATGCTTTATAGGGTCGGAAACGACTCCTTCACTGATAAAAATTGTATTTTCCTCTGGAAGATTCTTGAAATCGAAATTTGTATGATTTCTTTGTATGGTATTTTTTGGGACAATCAAAGCGTAAAAAACGCATAACTTAGTCAAAAATGCATTAATTTCAATTCTGAAACCAGTCTTGTGTTAGTTTCTTGGAGGTTAACAAATCTGCATACCGCAAATATAGTATTTTTAAAAATAATTTTTTTTTTAGATTTTTGGAAATTTTACGATTTTTAAAAAATTTTCAAAAATTTAAAAATTCATATTTTTCGTTCAGGCATGGCTAGAAAGATTCGCCTGTTAATGCTGATCAAGAATATATATGCTTTATAGGGTCGGAAACGACTCCTTCACTGATAAAAATTGTATTTTCCTCTGGAAGATTCTTGAAATCGAAATTTGTATGATTTCTTTGTATGGTATTTTTTGGGACAATCAAAGCGTAAAAAACGCATAACTTAGTCAAAAATGCATTAATTTCAATTCTGAAACCAGTCTTGTGTTAGTTTCTTGGAGGTTAACAAATCTGCATACCGCAAATATAGTATTTTTAAAAATAATTTTTTTTTTAGATTTTTGGAAATTTTACGATTTTTAAAAAATTTTCAAAAATTTAAAAATTCATATTTTTTGTTCAGGCATGGCTAGAAAGATTCGCCTGTTAATGCTGATCAAGAATATATATGCTTTATAGGGTCGGAAACGACTCCTTCACTGATAAAAATAGTATTTTCCTCTGGAAGATTCTTGAAATCGAAATTTGTATGATTTCTTTGTATGGTATTTTTTGGGACAATCAAAGCGTAAAAAACGCATAACTTAGTCAAAAATGCATTAATTTCAATTCTGAAACCAGTCTTGTGTTAGTTTCTTGGAGGTTAACAAATCTGCATACCGCAAATATAGTATTTTTAAAAATAATTTTTTTTTTAGATTTTTGGAAATTTTACGATGCAACCCCTTAAAAAATTTTCAAAAATTTAAAAATTCATATTTTTCGTTCAGGCATGGCTAGAAAGATTCGCCTGTTAATGCTGATCAAGAATATATATGCTTTGTAGGGTCGGAAACGACTCCTTCACTGATAAAAATTGTATTTTCCTCTGGAAGATTCTTGAAATCGAAATTTGTATGATTTCTTTGTATGGTATTTTTTGGGACAATCAAAGCGTAAAAAACGCATAACTTAGTCAAAAATGCATTAATTTCAATTCTGAAACCAGTCTTGTGTTAGTTTCTTGGAGGTTAACAAATCTGCATACCGCAAATATAGTATTTTTTAAAAATAATTTTTTTTTTAGATTTTTGGAAATTTTACGATGCAACCCCTTAAAAAATTTTCAAAAATTTAAAAATTCATATTTTTCGTTCAGGCATGGCTAGAAAAAATCGCCTGTTAATGCTGATCAAGAATATATATGCTTTATAGGGTCGGAAACGACTCCTTCACTGATAAAAATTGTATTTTCCTCTGGAAGATTCTTGAAATCGAAATTTGTATGATTTCTTTGTATGGTATTTTTTGGGACAATCAAAGCGTAAAAAACGCATAACTTAGTCAAAAATGCATTAATTTCAATTCTGAAACCAGTCTTGTGTTAGTTTCTTGGAGGTTAACAAATCTGCATACCGCAAATATAGTATTTTTAAAAATAATTTTTTTTTAGATTTTTGGAAATTTTACGATGCAACCCCTTAAAAAATTTTCAAAAATTTAAAAATTCATATTTTTCGTTCAGGCATGGCTAGAAAGATTCGCCTGTTAATGCTGATCAAGAATATATATGCTTTATAGGGTCGGAAACGACTCCTTCACTGATAAAAATTGTATTTTCCTCTGGAAGATTCTTGAAATCGAAATTTGTATGATTTCTTTGTATGGTATTTTTTGGGACAATCAAAGCGTAAAAAACGCATAACTTAGTCAAAAATGCATTAATTTCAATTCTGAAACCAGTCTTGTGTTAGTTTCTTGGAGGTTAACAAATCTGCATACCGCAAATATAGTATTTTTTTTAAATAATTTTTTTTTTAGATTTTTGGAAATTTTACGATGCAACCCCTTAAAAAATTTTCAAAAATTTAAAAATTCATATTTTTCGTTCAGGCATGGCTAGAAAAAATCGCCTGTTAATGCTGATCAAGAATATATATGCTTTATAGGGTCGGAAACGACTCCTTCACTGATAAAAATTGTATTTTCCTCTGGAAGATTCTTGAAATCGAAATTTGTATGATTTCTTTGTATGGTATTTTTTGGGACAATCAAAGCGTAAAAAACGCATAACTTAGTCAAAAATGCATTAATTTCAATTCTGAAACCAGTCTTGTGTTAGTTTCTTGGAGGTTAACAAATCTGCATACCGCAAATATAGTATTTTTAAAAATAATTTTTTTTTAGATTTTTGGAAATTTTACGATGCAACCCCTTAAAAAATTTTCAAAAATTTAAAAATTCATATTTTTCGTTCAGGCATGGCTAGAAAGATTCGCCTGTTAATGCTGATCAAGAATATATATGCTTTATAGGGTCGGAAACGACTCCTTCACTGATAAAAATAGTATTTTCCTCTGGAAGATTCTTGAAATCGAAATTTGTATGATTTCTTTGTATGGTATTTTTTGGGACAATCAAAGCGTAAAAAACGCATAACTTAGTCAAAAATGCATTAATTTCAATTCTGAAACCAGTCTTGTGTTAGTTTCTTGGAGGTTAACAAATCTGCATACCGCAAATATAGTATTTTTAAAAATATTTTTTTTTTTAGATTTTTGGAAATTTTACGATGCAACCCCTTAAAAAATTTTCAAAAATTTAAAAATTCATATTTTTCGTTCAGGCATGGCTAGAAAGATTCGCCTGTTAATGCTGATCAAGAATATATATGCTTTGTAGGGTCGGAAACGACTCCTTCACTGATAAAAATTGTATTTTCCTCTGGAAGATTCTTGAAATCGAAATTTGTATGATTTCTTTGTATGGTATTTTTTGGGACAATCAAAGCGTAAAAAACGCATAACTTAGTCAAAAATGCATTAATTTCAATTCTGAAACCAGTCTTGTGTTAGTTTCTTGGAGGTTAACAAATCTGCATACAGCAAATATAGTATTTTTAAAAATAATTTTTATTTTTAGATTTTTTGCAAATTTTACGATGCAACCCCTTACAAATTTTTCAAAAATTTAAAAATTCATATTTTTCGTTCAGGCATGGCTAGAAAAAATCGCCTGTTAATGCTGATCAAGAATATATATGCTTTATAGGGTCGGAAACGACTCCTTCACTGATAAAAATTGTATTTTCCTCTGGAAGATTCTTGAAATCGAAATTTGTATGATTTCTTTGTATGGTATTTTTTGGGACAATCAAAGCGTAAAAAACGCATAACTTAGTCAAAAATGCATTAATTTCAATTCTGAAACCAGTCTTGTGTTAGTTTCTTGGAGGTTAACAAATCTGCATACCGCAAATATAGTATTTTTAAAAATAATTTTTTTTTTAGATTTTTGGAAATTTTACGATTTTTAAAAAATTTTCAAAAATTTAAAAATTCATATTTTTTGTTCAGGCATGGCTAGAAAAAATCGCCTGTTAATGCTGATCAAGAATATATATGCTTTATAGGGTCGGAAACGACTCCTTCACTGATAAAAATAGTATTTTCCTCTGGAAGATTCTTGAAATCGAAATTTGTATGATTTCTTTGTATGGTATTTTTTGGGACAATCAAAGCGTAAAAAACGCATAACTTAGTCAAAAATGCATTAATTTCAATTCTGAAACCAGTCTTGTGTTAGTTTCTTGGAGGTTAACAAATCTGCATACCGCAAATATAGTATTTTTAAAAATATTTTTTTTTATAGATTTTTGCAAATTTTACGATGCAACCCTTTACAAATTTTTCAAAAATTTAAAAATTCATATTTTTCGTTCAGGCATGGCTAGAAAGATTCGCCTGTTAATGCTGATCAAGAATATATATGCTTTATAGGGTCGGAAACGACTCCTTCACTGATAAAAATTGTATTTTCCTCTGGAAGATTCTTGAAATCGAAATTTGTATGATTTCTTTGTATGGTATTTTTTGGGACAATCAAAGCGTAAAAAACGCATAACTTAGTCAAAAATGCATTAATTTCAATTCTGAAACCAGTCTTGTGTTAGTTTCTTGGAGGTTAACAAATCTGCATACCGCAAATATAGTATTTTTAAAAATAATTTTTTTTTTAGATTTTTGGAAATTTTACGATTTTTAAAAAATTTTCAAAAATTTAAAAATTCATATTTTTCGTTCAGGCATGGCTAGAAAGATTCGCCTGTTAATGCTGATCAAGAATATATATGCTTTATAGGGTCGGAAACGACTCCTTCACTGATAAAAATAGTATTTTCCTCTGGAAGATTCTTGAAATCGAAATTTGTATGATTTCTTTGTATGGTATTTTTTGGGACAATCAAAGCGTAAAAAACGCATAACTTAGTCAAAAATGCATTAATTTCAATTCTGAAACCAGTCTTGTGTTAGTTTCTTGGAGGTTAACAAATCTGCATACCGCAAATATAGTATTTTTAAAAATAATTTTTTTTTTAGATTTTTGGAAATTTTACGATGCAACCCCTTAAAAAATTTTCAAAAATTTAAAAATTCATATTTTTCGTTCAGGCATGGCTAGAAAGATTCGCCTGTTAATGCTGATCAAGAATATATATGCTTTGTAGGGTCGGAAACGACTCCTTCACTGATAAAAATTGTATTTTCCTCTGGAAGATTCTTGAAATCGAAATTTGTATGATTTCTTTGTATGGTATTTTTTGGGACAATCAAAGCGTAAAAAACGCATAACTTAGTCAAAAATGCATTAATTTCAATTCTGAAACCAGTCTTGTGTTAGTTTCTTGGAGGTTAACAAATCTGCATACCGCAAATATAGTATTTTTTAAAAATAATTTTTTTTTTAGATTTTTGGAAATTTTACGATGCAACCCCTTAAAAAATTTTCAAAAATTTAAAAATTCATATTTTTCGTTCAGGCATGGCTAGAAAAAATCGCCTGTTAATGCTGATCAAGAATATATATGCTTTATAGGGTCGGAAACGACTCCTTCACTGATAAAAATTGTATTTTCCTCTGGAAGATTCTTGAAATCGAAATTTGTATGATTTCTTTGTATGGTATTTTTTGGGACAATCAAAGCGTAAAAAACGCATAACTTAGTCAAAAATGCATTAATTTCAATTCTGAAACCAGTCTTGTGTTAGTTTCTTGGAGGTTAACAAATCTGCATACCGCAAATATAGTATTTTTAAAAATAATTTTTTTTTAGATTTTTGGAAATTTTACGATGCAACCCCTTAAAAAATTTTCAAAAATTTAAAAATTCATATTTTTCGTTCAGGCATGGCTAGAAAGATTCGCCTGTTAATGCTGATCAAGAATATATATGCTTTATAGGGTCGGAAACGACTCCTTCACTGATAAAAATAGTATTTTCCTCTGGAAGATTCTTGAAATCGAAATTTGTATGATTTCTTTGTATGGTATTTTTTGGGACAATCAAAGCGTAAAAAACGCATAACTTAGTCAAAAATGCATTAATTTCAATTCTGAAACCAGTCTTGTGTTAGTTTCTTGGAGGTTAACAAATCTGCATACCGCAAATATAGTATTTTTAAAAATAATTTTTTTTTTGATTTTTGGAAATTTTACGATGCAACCCCTTAAAAAATTTTCAAAAATTTAAAAATTCATATTTTTCGTTCAGGCATGGCTAGAAAGATTCGCCTGTTAATGCTGATCAAGAATATATATGCTTTGTAGGGTCGGAAACGACTCCTTCACTGATAAAAATTGTATTTTCCTCTGGAAGATTCTTGAAATCGAAATTTGTATGATTTCTTTGTATGGTATTTTTTGGGACAATCAAAGCGTAAAAAACGCATAACTTAGTCAAAAATGCATTAATTTCAATTCTGAAACCAGTCTTGTGTTAGTTTCTTGGAGGTTAACAAATCTGCATACCGCAAATATAGTATTTTTAAAAATAATTTTTTTTTTAGATTTTTGGAAATTTTACGATTTTTAAAAAATTTTCAAAAATTTAAAAATTCATATTTTTCGTTCAGGCATGGCTAGAAAGATTCGCCTGTTAATGCTGATCAAGAATATATATGCTTTATAGGGTCGGAAACGACTCCTTCACTGATAAAAATAGTATTTTCCTCTGGAAGATTCTTGAAATCGAAATTTGTATGATTTCTTTGTATGGTATTTTTTGGGACAATCAAAGCGTAAAAAACGCATAACTTAGTCAAAAATGCATTAATTTCAATTCTGAAACCAGTCTTGTGTTAGTTTCTTGGAGGTTAACAAATCTGCATACCGCAAATATAGTATTTTTAAAAATAATTTTTTTTTTAGATTTTTGGAAATTTTACGATGCAACCCCTTAAAAAATTTTCAAAAATTTAAAAATTCATATTTTTCGTTCAGGCATGGCTAGAAAGATTCGCCTGTTAATGCTGATCAAGAATATATATGCTTTGTAGGGTCGGAAACGACTCCTTCACTGATAAAAATTGTATTTTCCTCTGGAAGATTCTTGAAATCGAAATTTGTATGATTTCTTTGTATGGTATTTTTTGGGACAATCAAAGCGTAAAAAACGCATAACTTAGTCAAAAATGCATTAATTTCAATTCTGAAACCAGTCTTGTGTTAGTTTCTTGGAGGTTAACAAATCTGCATACCGCAAATATAGTATTTTTTAAAAATAATTTTTTTTTTAGATTTTTGGAAATTTTACGATGCAACCCCTTAAAAAATTTTCAAAAATTTAAAAATTCATATTTTTCGTTCAGGCATGGCTAGAAAAAATCGCCTGTTAATGCTGATCAAGAATATATATGCTTTATAGGGTCGGAAACGACTCCTTCACTGATAAAAATTGTATTTTCCTCTGGAAGATTCTTGAAATCGAAATTTGTATGATTTCTTTGTATGGTATTTTTTGGGACAATCAAAGCGTAAAAAACGCATAACTTAGTCAAAAATGCATTAATTTCAATTCTGAAACCAGTCTTGTGTTAGTTTCTTGGAGGTTAACAAATCTGCATACCGCAAATATAGTATTTTTAAAAATAATTTTTTTTTAGATTTTTGGAAATTTTACGATGCAACCCCTTAAAAAATTTTCAAAAATTTAAAAATTCATATTTTTCGTTCAGGCATGGCTAGAAAGATTCGCCTGTTAATGCTGATCAAGAATATATATGCTTTATAGGGTCGGAAACGACTCCTTCACTGATAAAAATAGTATTTTCCTCTGGAAGATTCTTGAAATCGAAATTTGTATGATTTCTTTGTATGGTATTTTTTGGGACAATCAAAGCGTAAAAAACGCATAACTTAGTCAAAAATGCATTAATTTCAATTCTGAAACCAGTCTTGTGTTAGTTTCTTGGAGGTTAACAAATCTGCATACCGCAAATATAGTATTTTTAAAAATAATTTTTTTTTTAGATTTTTGGAAATTTTACGATGCAACCCCTTAAAAAATTTTCAAAAATTTAAAAATTCATATTTTTCGTTCAGGCATGGCTAGAAAGATTCGCCTGTTAATGCTGATCAAGAATATATATGCTTTGTAGGGTCGGAAACGACTCCTTCACTGATAAAAATTGTATTTTCCTCTGGAAGATTCTTGAAATCGAAATTTGTATGATTTCTTTGTATGGTATTTTTTGGGACAATCAAAGCGTAAAAAACGCATAACTTAGTCAAAAATGCATTAATTTCAATTCTGAAACCAGTCTTGTGTTAGTTTCTTGGAGGTTAACAAATCTGCATACCGCAAATATAGTATTTTTTAAAAATAATTTTTTTTTTAGATTTTTGGAAATTTTACGATGCAACCCCTTAAAAAATTTTCAAAAATTTAAAAATTCATATTTTTCGTTCAGGCATGGCTAGAAAAAATCGCCTGTTAATGCTGATCAAGAATATATATGCTTTATAGGGTCGGAAACGACTCCTTCACTGATAAAAATTGTATTTTCCTCTGGAAGATTCTTGAAATCGAAATTTGTATGATTTCTTTGTATGGTATTTTTTGGGACAATCAAAGCGTAAAAAACGCATAACTTAGTCAAAAATGCATTAATTTCAATTCTGAAACCAGTCTTGTGTTAGTTTCTTGGAGGTTAACAAATCTGCATACAGCAAATATAGTATTTTTAAAAATAATTTTTATTTTTAGATTTTTTGCAAATTTTACGATGCAACCCCTTACAAATTTTTCAAAAATTTAAAAATTCATATTTTTCGTTCAGGCATGGCTAGAAAAAATCGCCTGTTAATGCTGATCAAGAATATATATGCTTTATAGGGTCGGAAACGACTCCTTCACTGATAAAAATTGTATTTTCCTCTGGAAGATTCTTGAAATCGAAATTTGTATGATTTCTTTGTATGGTATTTTTTGGGACAATCAAAGCGTAAAAAACGCATAACTTAGTCAAAAATGCATTAATTTCAATTCTGAAACCAGTCTTGTGTTAGTTTCTTGGAGGTTAACAAATCTGCATACCGCAAATATAGTATTTTTAAAAATATTTTTTTTTTTAGATTTTTGGAAATTTTACGATGCAACCCCTTAAAAAATTTTCAAAAATTTAAAAATTCATATTTTTCGTTCAGGCATGGCTAGAAAAAATCGCCTGTTAATGCTGATCAAGAATATATATGCTTTATAGGGTCGGAAACGACTCCTTCACTGATAAAAATTGTATTTTCCTCTGGAAGATTCTTGAAATCGAAATTTGTATGATTTCTTTGTATGGTATTTTTTGGGACAATCAAAGCGTAAAAAACGCATAACTTAGTCAAAAATGCATTAATTTCAATTCTGAAACCAGTCTTGTGTTAGTTTCTTGGAGGTTAACAAATCTGCATACCGCAAATATAGTATTTTTAAAAATAATTTTTTTTATAGATTTTTGCAAATTTCACGATGCAACCCCTTACAAATTTTTCAAAAATTTAAAAATTCATATTTTTCGTTCAGGCATGGCTAGAAAGATTCGCCAGTTAATGCTGATCAAGAATATATATGCTTTTTAGGGTCGGAAACAACGACTCCTTCACTGATAAAAATAGTATTTTCCTCTGGAAGATTCTTGAAATCGAAATTTGTATGATTTCTTTGTATGGTATTTTTTGGGACAATCAAAGCGTAAAAAACGCATAACTTAGTCAAAAATGCATTAATTTCAATTCTGAAACCAGTCTTGTGTTAGTTTCTTGGAGGTTAACAAATCTGCATACCGCAAATATAGTATTTTTAAAAATATTTTTTTTTTTTTAGATTTTTGGAAATTTTACGATGCAACCCCTTAAAAAATTTTCAAAAATTTAAAAATTCATATTTTTCGTTCAGGCATGGCTAGAAAGATTCGCCTGTTAATGCTGATCAAGAATATATATGCTTTTTAGGGTCGGAAACAACGACTCCTTCACTGATAAAAATAGTATTTTCCTCTGGAAGATTCTTGAAATCGAAATTTGTATGATTTCTTTGTATGGTATTTTTTGGGACAATCAAAGCGTAAAAAACGCATAACTTAGTCAAAAATTCATTAATTTCAATTCTGAAACCAGTCTTGTGTTAGTTTCTTGGAGGTTAACAAATCTGCATACCGCAAATATAGTATTTTTAAAAATAATTTTTTTTTTAGATTTTTGGAAATTTTACGATGCAACCCCTTAAAAAATTTTCAAAAATTTAAAAATTCATATTTTTCGTTCAGGCATGGCTAGAAAGATTCGCCTGTTAATGCTGATCAAGAATATATATGCTTTATAGGGTCGGAAACGACTCCTTCACTGATAAAAATAGTATTTTCCTCTGGAAGATTCTTGAAATCGAAATTTGTATGATTTCTTTGTATGGTATTTTTTGGGACAATCAAAGCGTAAAAAACGCATAACTTAGTCAAAAATGCATTAATTTCAATTCTGAAACCAGTCTTGTGTTAGTTTCTTGGAGGTTAACAAATCTGCATACCGCAAATATAGTATTTTTAAAAATAATTTTTTTTTTAGATTTTTGGAAATTTTACGATGCAACCCCTTAAAAAATTTTCAAAAATTTAAAAATTCATATTTTTCGTTCAGGCATGGCTAGAAAGATTCGCCTGTTAATGCTGATCAAGAATATATATGCTTTGTAGGGTCGGAAACGACTCCTTCACTGATAAAAATTGTATTTTCCTCTGGAAGATTCTTGAAATCGAAATTTGTATGATTTCTTTGTATGGTATTTTTTGGGACAATCAAAGCGTAAAAAACGCATAACTTAGTCAAAAATGCATTAATTTCAATTCTGAAACCAGTCTTGTGTTAGTTTCTTGGAGGTTAACAAATCTGCATACCGCAAATATAGTATTTTTTAAAAATAATTTTTTTTTTAGATTTTTGGAAATTTTACGATGCAACCCCTTAAAAAATTTTCAAAAATTTAAAAATTCATATTTTTCGTTCAGGCATGGCTAGAAAAAATCGCCTGTTAATGCTGATCAAGAATATATATGCTTTATAGGGTCGGAAACGACTCCTTCACTGATAAAAATTGTATTTTCCTCTGGAAGATTCTTGAAATCGAAATTTGTATGATTTCTTTGTATGGTATTTTTTGGGACAATCAAAGCGTAAAAAACGCATAACTTAGTCAAAAATGCATTAATTTCAATTCTGAAACCAGTCTTGTGTTAGTTTCTTGGAGGTTAACAAATCTGCATACAGCAAATATAGTATTTTTAAAAATAATTTTTATTTTTAGATTTTTTGCAAATTTTACGATGCAACCCCTTACAAATTTTTCAAAAATTTAAAAATTCATATTTTTCGTTCAGGCATGGCTAGAAAAAATCGCCTGTTAATGCTGATCAAGAATATATATGCTTTATAGGGTCGGAAACGACTCCTTCACTGATAAAAATTGTATTTTCCTCTGGAAGATTCTTGAAATCGAAATTTGTATGATTTCTTTGTATGGTATTTTTTGGGACAATCAAAGCGTAAAAAACGCATAACTTAGTCAAAAATGCATTAATTTCAATTCTGAAACCAGTCTTGTGTTAGTTTCTTGGAGGTTAACAAATCTGCATACCGCAAATATAGTATTTTTAAAAATATTTTTTTTTTTAGATTTTTGGAAATTTTACGATGCAACCCCTTAAAAAATTTTCAAAAATTTAAAAATTCATATTTTTCGTTCAGGCATGGCTAGAAAAAATCGCCTGTTAATGCTGATCAAGAATATATATGCTTTATAGGGTCGGAAACGACTCCTTCACTGATAAAAATTGTATTTTCCTCTGGAAGATTCTTGAAATCGAAATTTGTATGATTTCTTTGTATGGTATTTTTTGGGACAATCAAAGCGTAAAAAACGCATAACTTAGTCAAAAATGCATTAATTTCAATTCTGAAACCAGTCTTGTGTTAGTTTCTTGGAGGTTAACAAATCTGCATACCGCAAATATAGTATTTTTAAAAATAATTTTTTTTATAGATTTTTGCAAATTTCACGATGCAACCCCTTACAAATTTTTCAAAAATTTAAAAATTCATATTTTTCGTTCAGGCATGGCTAGAAAGATTCGCCAGTTAATGCTGATCAAGAATATATATGCTTTTTAGGGTCGGAAACAACGACTCCTTCACTGATAAAAATAGTATTTTCCTCTGGAAGATTCTTGAAATCGAAATTTGTATGATTTCTTTGTATGGTATTTTTTGGGACAATCAAAGCGTAAAAAACGCATAACTTAGTCAAAAATGCATTAATTTCAATTCTGAAACCAGTCTTGTGTTAGTTTCTTGGAGGTTAACAAATCTGCATACCGCAAATATAGTATTTTTAAAAATATTTTTTTTTTTTTAGATTTTTGGAAATTTTACGATGCAACCCCTTAAAAAATTTTCAAAAATTTAAAAATTCATATTTTTCGTTCAGGCATGGCTAGAAAGATTCGCCTGTTAATGCTGATCAAGAATATATATGCTTTTTAGGGTCGGAAACAACGACTCCTTCACTGATAAAAATAGTATTTTCCTCTGGAAGATTCTTGAAATCGAAATTTGTATGATTTCTTTGTATGGTATTTTTTGGGACAATCAAAGCGTAAAAAACGCATAACTTAGTCAAAAATTCATTAATTTCAATTCTGAAACCAGTCTTGTGTTAGTTTCTTGGAGGTTAACAAATCTGCATACCGCAAATATAGTATTTTTAAAAATAATTTTTTTTTTAGATTTTTGGAAATTTTACGATGCAACCCCTTAAAAAATTTTCAAAAATTTAAAAATTCATATTTTTCGTTCAGGCATGGCTAGAAAAAATCGCCTGTTAATGCTGATCAAGAATATATATGCTTTATAGGGTCGGAAACGACTCCTTCACTGATAAAAATTGTATTTTCCTCTGGAAGATTCTTGAAATCGAAATTTGTATGATTTCTTTGTATGGTATTTTTTGGGACAATCAAAGCGTAAAAAACGCATAACTTAGTCAAAAATGCATTAATTTCAATTCTGAAACCAGTCTTGTGTTAGTTTCTTGGAGGTTAACAAATCTGCATACCGCAAATAAAGTATTTTTAAAAATAATTTTTTTTTCTAGATTTTTGGAAATTTTACGATGCAACCCCTTAAAAAATTTTCAAAAATTTAAAAATTCATATTTTTCGTTCAGGCATGGCTAGAAAGATTCGCCTGTTAATGCTGATCAAGAATATATATGCTTTATAGGGTCGGAAACGACTCCTTCACTGATAAAAATAGTATTTTCCTCTGGAAGATTCTTGAAATCGAAATTTGTATGATTTCTTTGTATGGTATTTTTTGGGACAATCAAAGCGTAAAAAACGCATAACTTAGTCAAAAATGCATTAATTTCAATTCTGAAACCAGTCTTGTGTTAGTTTCTTGGAGGTTAACAAATCTGCATACCGCAAATATAGTATTTTTAAAAATAATTTTTTTTTAGATTTTTGGAAATTTTACGATGCAACCCCTTAAAAAATTTTCAAAAATTTAAAAATTCATATTTTTCGTTCAGGCATGGCTAGAAAGATTCGCCTGTTAATGCTGATCAAGAATATATATGCTTTGTAGGGTCGGAAACGACTCCTTCACTGATAAAAATTGTATTTTCCTCTGGAAGATTCTTGAAATCGAAATTTGTATGATTTCTTTGTATGGTATTTTTTGGGACAATCAAAGCGTAAAAAACGCATAACTTAGTCAAAAATGCATTAATTTCAATTCTGAAACCAGTCTTGTGTTAGTTTCTTGGAGGTTAACAAATCTGCATACCGCAAATAAAGTATTTTTAAAAATAATTTTTTTTTCTAGATTTTTGGAAATTTTACGATGCAACCCCTTAAAAAATTTTCAAAAATTTAAAAATTCATATTTTTCGTTCAGGCATGGCTAGAAAGATTCGCCTGTTAATACTGATCAAGAATATATATGCTTTATAGGGTCGGAAACGACTCCTTCACTGATAAAAATAGTATTTTCCTCTGGAAGATTCTTGAAATCGAAATTTGTATGATTTCTTTGTATGGTATTTTTTGGGACAATCAAAGCGTAAAAAACGCATAACTTAGTCAAAAATGCATTAATTTCAATTCTGAAACCAGTCTTGTGTTAGTTTCTTGGAGGTTAACAAATCTGCATACCGCAAATAAAGTATTTTTAAAAATAATTTTTTTTTTAGATTTTTGGAAATTTTACGATGCAACCCCTTAAAAAATTTTCAAAAATTTAAAAATTCATATTTTTCGTTCAGGCATGGCTAGAAAAAATCGCCTGTTAATGCTGATCAAGAATATATATGCTTTATAGGGTCGGAAACGACTCCTTCACTGATAAAAATTGTATTTTCCTCTGGAAGATTCTTGAAATCGAAATTTGTATGATTTCTTTGTATGGTATTTTTTGGGACAATCAAAGCGTAAAAAACGCATAACTTAGTCAAAAATGCATTAATTTCAATTCTGAAACCAGTCTTGTGTTAGTTTCTTGGAGGTTAACAAATCTGCATACCGCAAATAAAGTATTTTTAAAAATAATTTTTTTTTCTAGATTTTTGGAAATTTTACGATGCAACCCCTTAAAAAATTTTCAAAAATTTAAAAATTCATATTTTTCGTTCAGGCATGGCTAGAAAGATTCGCCTGTTAATGCTGATCAAGAATATATATGCTTTATAGGGTCGGAAACGACTCCTTCACTGATAAAAATAGTATTTTCCTCTGGAAGATTCTTGAAATCGAAATTTGTATGATTTCTTTGTATGGTATTTTTTGGGACAATCAAAGCGTAAAAAACGCATAACTTAGTCAAAAATGCATTAATTTCAATTCTGAAACCAGTCTTGTGTTAGTTTCTTGGAGGTTAACAAATCTGCATACCGCAAATATAGTATTTTTAAAAATAATTTTTTTTTAGATTTTTTGAAATTTTACGATGCAACCCCTTAAAAAATTTTCAAAAATTTAAAAATTCATATTTTTCGTTCAGGCATGGCTAGAAAGATTCGCCTGTTAATGCTGATCAAGAATATATATGCTTTGTAGGGTCGGAAACGACTCCTTCACTGATAAAAATTGTATTTTCCTCTGGAAGATTCTTGAAATCGAAATTTGTATGATTTCTTTGTATGGTATTTTTTGGGACAATCAAAGCGTAAAAAACGCATAACTTAGTCAAAAATGCATTAATTTCAATTCTGAAACCAGTCTTGTGTTAGTTTCTTGGAGGTTAACAAATCTGCATACCGCAAATAAAGTATTTTTAAAAATAATTTTTTTTTCTAGATTTTTGGAAATTTTACGATGCAACCCCTTAAAAAATTTTCAAAAATTTAAAAATTCATATTTTTCGTTCAGGCATGGCTAGAAAGATTCGCCTGTTAATACTGATCAAGAATATATATGCTTTATAGGGTCGGAAACGACTCCTTCACTGATAAAAATAGTATTTTCCTCTGGAAGATTCTTGAAATCGAAATTTGTATGATTTCTTTGTATGGTATTTTTTGGGACAATCAAAGCGTAAAAAACGCATAACTTAGTCAAAAATGCATTAATTTCAATTCTGAAACCAGTCTTGTGTTAGTTTCTTGGAGGTTAACAAATCTGCATACCGCAAATAAAGTATTTTTAAAAATAATTTTTTTTTTAGATTTTTGGAAATTTTACGATGCAACCCCTTAAAAAATTTTCAAAAATTTAAAAATTCATATTTTTCGTTCAGGCATGGCTAGAAAGATTCGCCTGTTAATGCTGATCAAGAATATATATGCTTTATAGGGTCGGAAACGACTCCTTCACTGATAAAAATTGTATTTTCCTCTGGAAGATTCTTGAAATCGAAATTTGTATGATTTCTTTGTATGGTATTTTTTGGGACAATCAAAGCGTAAAAAACGCATAACTTAGTCAAAAATGCATTAATTTCAATTCTGAAACCAGTCTTGTGTTAGTTTCTTGGAGGTTAACAAATCTGCATACAGCAAATATAGTATTTTTAAAAATAATTTTTATTTTTAGATTTTTGGAAATTTTACGATGCAACCCCTTAAAAAATTTTCAAAAATTTAAAAATTCATATTTTTCGTTCAGGCATGGCTAGAAAAAATCGCCTGTTAATGCTGATCAAGAATATATATGCTTTATAGGGTCGGAAACGACTCCTTCACTGATAAAAATAGTATTTTCCTCTGGAAGATTCTTGAAATCGAAATTTGTATGATTTCTTTGTATGGTATTTTTTGGGACAATCAAAGCGTAAAAAACGCATAACTTAGTCAAAAATGCATTAATTTCAATTCTGAAACCAGTCTTGTGTTAGTTTCTTGGAGGTTAACAAATCTGCATACCGCAAATATAGTATTTTTAAAAATAATTTTTTTTTTAGATTTTTGGAAATTTTACGATGCAACCCCTTAAAAAATTTTCAAAAATTTAAAAATTCATATTTTTCGTTCAGGCATGGCTAGAAAGATTCGCCTGTTAATACTGATCAAGAATATATATGCTTTATAGGGTCGGAAACGACTCCTTCACTGATAAAAATAGTATTTTCATCTGGAAGATTCTTGAAATCGAAATTTGTATGATTTCTTTGTATGGTATTTTTTGGGACAATCAAAGCGTAAAAAACGCATAACTTAGTCAAAAATGCATTAATTTCAATTCTGAAACCAGTCTTGTGTTAGTTTCTTGGAGGTTAACAAATCTGCATACCGCAAATATAGTATTTTTAAAAATAATTTTTTTTTCTAGATTTTTGGAAATTTTACGATGCAACCCCTTAAAAAATTTTCAAAAATTTAAAAATTCATATTTTTCGTTCAGGCATGGCTAGAAAGATTCGCCTGTTAATGCTGATCAAGAATATATATGCTTTATAGGGTCGGAAACGACTCCTTCACTGATAAAAATAGTATTTTCCTCTGGAAGATTCTTGAAATCGAAATTTGTATGATTTCTTTGTATGGTATTTTTTGGGACAATCAAAGCGTAAAAAACGCATAACTTAGTCAAAAATGCATTAATTTCAATTCTGAAACCAGTCTTGTGTTAGTTTCTTGGAGGTTAACAAATCTGCATACAGCAAATATAGTATTTTTAAAAATAATTTTTATTTTTAGATTTTTGGAAATTTTACGATGCAACCCCTTAAAAAATTTTCAAAAATTTAAAAATTCATATTTTTCGTTCAGGCATGGCTAGAAAAAATCGCCTGTTAATGCTGATCAAGAATATATATGCTTTATAGGGTTGGAAACGACTCCTTCACTGATAAAAATAGTATTTTCCTCTGGAAGATTCTTGAAATCGAAATTTGTATGATTTCTTTGTATGGTATTTTTTGGGACAATCAAAGCGTAAAAAACGCATAACTTAGTCAAAAATGCATTAATTTCAATTCTGAAACCAGTCTTGTGTTAGTTTCTTGGAGGTTAACAAATCTGCATACCGCAAATATAGTATTTTTAAAAATAATTTTTTTTTTAGATTTTTGGAAATTTTACGATTTTTAAAAAATTTTCAAAAATTTAAAAATTCATATTTTTCGTTCAGGCATGGCTAGAAAGATTCGCCTGTTAATGCTGATCAAGAATATATATGCTTTATAGGGTCGGAAACGACTCCTTCACTGATAAAAATAGTATTTTCCTCTGGAAGATTCTTGAAATCGAAATTTGTATGATTTCTTTGTATGGTATTTTTTGGGACAATCAAAGCGTAAAAAACGCATAACTTAGTCAAAAATGCATTAATTTCAATTCTGAAACCAGTCTTGTGTTAGTTTCTTGGAGGTTAACAAATCTGCATACCGCAAATATAGTATATTTAAAAATAATTTTTTTTTTAGATTTTTGGAAATTTTACGATGCAACCCCTTAAAAAATTTTCAAAAATTTAAAAATTCATATTTTTCGTGCAGGCATGGCTAGAAAGATTCGCCTGTTAATGCTGATCAAGAATAAATATGCTTTTTAGAGTCGGAAACGACTCCTTCACTGATAAAAATAGTATTTTCCTCTGGAAGATTCTTGAAATCGAAATTTGTATGATTTCTTTGTATGGTATTTTTTGGGACAATCAAGGCGTAAAAAACGCATAACTTAGTCAAAAATGCATTAATTTCAATTCTGAAACCAGTCTTGTGTTAGTTTCTTGGAGGTTAACAAATCTGCATACCGCAAATATAGTATTTTTAAAAATAATTTTTTTTTTAGGTTTTTGGAAATTTGACGATGCAACCCCTTAAAAAATTTTCAAAAATTTAAAAATTCATATTTTTCGTGCAGGCATGGCTAGAAAGATTCGCCTGTTAATGCTTTTTAGGGTCGGAAACGACTCCTTCACTGATAAAAATAGTATTTTCCTCTGGAAGATTCTTGAAATCGAAATTTGTATGATTTCTTTGTATGGTATTTTTTGGGACAATCAAAGCGTAAAAAACGCATAACTTAGTCAAAAATGCATTAATTTCAATTCTGAAACCAGTCTTGTGTTAGTTTCTTGGAGGTTAACAAATCTGCATACCGCAAATATAGTATTTTTAAAAATAATTTTTTTTTTAGATTTTTGGAAATTTTACGATGCAACCCCTTAAAAAATTTTCAAAAATTTAAAAATTCATATTTTTCGTGCAGGCATGGCTAGAAAGATTCGCCTGTTAATGCTGATCAAGAATAAATATGCTTTTTAGAGTCGGAAACGACTCCTTCACTGATAAAAATAGTATTTTCCTCTGGAAGATTCTTGAAATCGAAATTTGTATGATTTCTTTGTATGGTATTTTTTGGGACAATCAAAGCGTAAAAAACGCATAACTTAGTCAAAAATGCATTAATTTCAATTCTGAAACCAGTCTTGTGTTAGTTTCTTGGAGGTTAACAAATCTGCATACCGCAAATATAGTATTTTTAAAAATAATTTTTTTTTTAGATTTTTGGAAATTTTACGATGCAACCCCTTAAAAAATTTTCAAAAATTTAAAAATTCATATTTTTCGTGCAGGCATGGCTAGAAAGATTCGCCTGTTAATGCTGATCAAGAATAAATATGCTTTTTAGGGTCGGAAACGACTCCTTCACTGATAAAAATAGTATTTTCCTCTGGAAAATTCTTGAAATCGAAATTTGTATGATTTCTTTGTATGGTATTTTTTGGGACAATCAAAGCGTAAAAAACGCATAACTTAGTCAAAAATGCATTAATATCAATTCTGAAACCAGTCTTGTGTTAGTTTCTTGGAGGTTAACAAATCTGCATACCGCAAATATAGTATTTTTAAAAATAATTTTTTTTTTAGATTTTTGGAAATTTTACGATGCAACCCCTTAAAAAATTTTCAAAAATTTAAAAATTCATATTTTTCGTGCAGGCATGGCTAGAAAGATTCGCCTGTTAATGCTGATCAAGAATAAATATGCTTTTTAGGGTCGGAAACGACTCCTTCACTGATAAAAATAGTATTTTCCTCTGGAAAATTCTTGAAATCGAAATTTGTATGATTTCTTTGTATGGTATTTTTTGGGACAATCAAAGCGTAAAAAACGCATAACTTAGTCAAAAATGCATTAATTTCAATTCTGAAACCAGTCTTGTGTTAGTTTCTTGGAGGTTAACAAATCTGCATACCGCAAATATAGTATTTTTAAAAATAATTTTTTTTTTAGATTTTTGGAAATTTTACGATGCAACCCCTTAAAAAATTTTCAAAAATTTAAAAATTCATATTTTTCGTTCAGGCATGGCTAGAAAGATTCGCCTGTTAATGCTGATCAAGAATATATATGCTTTATAGGGTCGGAAACGACTCCTTCACTGATAAAAATAGTATTTTCCTCTGGAAGATTCTTGAAATCGAAATTTGTATGATTTCTTTGTATGGTATTTTTTGGGACAATCAAAGCGTAAAAAACGCATAACTTAGTCAAAAATGCATTAATTTCAATTCTGAAACCAGTCTTGTGTTAGTTTCTTGGAGGTTAACAAATCTGCATACCGCAAATATAGTATTTTTAAAAATAATTTTTTTTTTAGATTTTTGGAAATTTTACGATGCAACCCCTTAAAAAATTTTCAAAAATTTAAAAATTCATATTTTTCGTTCAGGCATGGCTAGAAAGATTCGCCTGTTAATGCTGATCAAGAATAAATATGCTTTTTAGGGTCGGAAACGACTCTTTCACTGATAAAAATAGTATTTTCCTCTGGAAGATTCTTGAAATCGAAATTTGTATGATTTCTTTGTATGGTATTTTTTGGGACAATCAAAGCGTAAAAAACGCATAACTTAGTCAAAAATGCATTAATTTCAATTCTGAAACCAGTCTTGTGTTAGTTTCTTGGAGGTTAACAAATCTGCATACCGCAAATATAGTATTTTTAAAAATAATTTTTTTTTTAGATTTTTGGAAATTTTACGATGCAACCCCTTAAAAATTTTTCAAAAATTTAAAAATTCGTATTTTTCGTTCAGGCATGGCTAGAAAGATTCGCCTGTTAATGCTGATCAAGAATATATATGCTTTATAGGGTCGGAAACGACTCCTTCACTGATAAAAATAGTATTTTCCTCTGGAAGATTCTTGAAATCGAAATTTGTATGATTTCTTTGTATGGTATTTTTTGGGACAATCAAAGCGTAAAAAACGCATAACTTAGTCAAAAATGCATTAATTTCAATTCTGAAACCAGTCTTGTGTTAGTTTCTTGGAGGTTAACAAATCTGCATACCGCAAATATAGTATTTTTAAAAATAATTTTTTTTTTAGATTTTTGGAAATTTTACGATGCAACCCCTTAAAAAATTTTCAAAAATTTAAAAATTCATATTTTTCGTTCAGGCATGGCTAGAAAGATTCGCCTGTTAATGCTGATCAAGAATATATATGCTTTATAGGGTCGGAAACGACTCCTTCACTGATAAAAATAGTATTTTCCTCTGGAAGATTCTTGAAATCGAAATTTGTATGATTTCTTTGTATGGTATTTTTTGGGACAATCAAAGCGTAAAAAACGCATAACTTAGTCAAAAATGCATTAATTTCAATTCTGAAACCAGTCTTGTGTTAGTTTCTTGGAGGTTAACAAATCTGCATACCGCAAATATAGTATTTTTAAAAATAATTTTTTTTTTAGATTTTTGGAAATTTTACGATGCAACCCCTTAAAAAATTTTCAAAAATTTAAAAATTCATATTTTTCGTGCAGGCATGGCTAGAAAGATTCGCCTGTTAATGCTGATCAAGAATAAATATGCTTTTTAGGGTCGGAAACGACTCTTTCACTGATAAAAATAGTATTTTCCTCTGGAAGATTCTTGAAATCGAAATTTGTATGATTTCTTTGTATGGTATTTTTTGGGACAATCAAAGCGTAAAAAACGCATAACTTAGTCAAAAATGCATTAATTTCAATTCTGAAACCAGTCTTGTGTTAGTTTCTTGGAGGTTAACAAATCTGCATACCGCAAATATAGTATTTTTAAAAATAATTTTTTTTTTAGATTTTTGGAAATTTTACGATGCAACCCCTTAAAAAATTTTCAAAAATTTAAAAATTCATATTTTTCGTGCAGGCATGGCTAGAAAGATTCGCCTGTTAATGCTGATCAAGAATAAATATGCTTTTTAGGGTCGGAAACGACTCCTTCACTGATAAAAATAGTATTTTCCTCTGGAAAATTCTTGAAATCGAAATTTGTATGATTTCTTTGTATGGTATTTTTTGGGACAATCAAAGCGTAAAAACGCATAACTTAGTCAAAAATGCATTAATTTCAATTCTGAAACCAGTCTTGTGTTAGTTTCTTGGAGGTTAACAAATCTGCATACCGCAAATATAGTATTTTTAAAAATAATTTTTTTTTTAGATTTTTGGAAATTTTACGATGCAACCCCTTAAAAAATTTTCAAAAATTTAAAAATTCGTATTTTTCGTTCAGGCATGGCTAGAAAGATTCGCCTGTTAATGCTGATCAAGAATATATATGCTTTATAGGGTCGGAAACGACTCCTTCACTGATAAAAATAGTATTTTCCTCTGGAAGATTCTTGAAATCGAAATTTGTATGATTTCTTTGTATGGTATTTTTTGGGACAATCAAAGCGTAAAAAACGCATAACTTAGTCAAAAATGCATTAATTTCAATTCTGAAACCAGTCTTGTGTTAGTTTCTTGGAGGTTAACAAATCTGCATACCGCAAATATAGTATTTTTAAAAATAATTTTTTTTTTAGATTTTTGGAAATTTTACGATGCAACCCCTTAAAAAATTTTCAAAAATTTAAAAATTCGTATTTTTCGTTCAGGCATGGCTAGAAAGATTCGCCTGTTAATGCTGATCAAGAATATATATGCTTTATAGGGTCGGAAACGACTCCTTCACTGATAAAAATAGTATTTTCCTCTGGAAGATTCTTGAAATCGAAATTTGTATGATTTCTTTGTATGGTATTTTTTGGGACAATCAAAGCGTAAAAAACGCATAACTTAGTCAAAAATGCATTAATTTCAATTCTGAAATCAGTCCTGTGTTAGTTTTCTTGTTGTAAATTTCATATTGCATGCTTTTTGAGGTTCCCTACGTGCAATGCTGTTTTTATAAATAAGTAATACAAATGCGGTTTTCCTTGTATTCTTTTACATTTTTATTGTTTAATTTAAAAACTATTCGTTTGGTGTTTATCACAATAGTTTTTGTTGTTTGATTTTTCCTTTTTGTCGCGCGACACGTCACCGCCGGCATCGCCGTTTGTCAGCTCCTCCTCGTTCTCGTTCTCGTTCTCATCCTCGGCCATATGGTGGTGCTGCGGCGTTGTGGACGCAGTCAGCAGAGCGGCAGCCGCCTCGGCCTGTGACAATACAATAAATTATATAGATTATATATATTAAATGGAATCAAATTATGAAAGATTCTTGAAATCGAAATTTGTATAGATTTTTTTGTATGATGATATTTGGGACAATCAAAGCGTAAAAACGACCTTATTAGTCGCAATTGCAAACTGCAAGTGTACATAAACTGCGGCTTGGCGAAGTTAGCTTTTTATCTTGTTAAATATGATTTTCATATTTGGTGGTTATTTGTCTATTTTTTATTGATTGTTAATTCAATTGAAAAATTGGCTACTATCTTATAATGACAACAACAACCGCCATATTTTTCCCTTTCAATTTCCATTTCCCAATTTCGGGTAAGGCAGCAGACCGCGACGGCGGTGTATTATATATTGTTTTAACAGCATTCCTTGGCTGCGTTCGCTCTACTGCATATAAGTATGCTAGAATTTAATATCTTTTTAATATTAAGTACACCGCGAAAGTATGCAATGAAATGAATATGAACCAATATGAAATAGGGTTTTAGTAGTTTGTTGCCTACTTTTGGGGCTTTTCTTTAACAGAGGTACAGTTTGACAAGCACTGTCACAAGGGTGGGTTTGAGAAACCCCAAAAGAATGCAGTGTTTTTCACCGATTCTCCTGCTGCTTCAGCCCAAAAGATGCATTATTATTTGAATGAAAATAAATAGGAACCCCCAAAAGCATGCGCGGAACTAGATCCAGGCTGAAAAGGGCGACTTCGGGCTGCTGTTGGCCGGCGGAGTTCTGTAAATTAATTGTTTTGCATTTATTATGTATTATGTATATTTATCATATTGTCAGTTATATACTATTTGCAACTTAATTCTTATCTGCTAAACAAATCGATTTAGGTGCGTTTTCAAAGCAATCGTGTTTAACACACAAATGCTGCCTGAAAAAAGTACCATCTTCTTTTTATCATTAAAATCAGTTGATAAAACTACATTGCTTAGCTAAAGGGCACTCATGAAATGACCAGAATTAAAAGTTGTAAATTTTCACAGGCACTGAAAAGTTGCATTAAATTATTGCGCAATTCAATTAGGAGGACGGCGGCGAAGGCATGAGTGAGAAATTTGGCAAGGGCCATTTCTTGATTAGATTTTTGGAAATTTTACGATGCAACCCCTTAAAAAATTTTCAAAAATTTAAAAATTCATATTTTTCGTTCAGGCATGGCTAGAAAGATTCGCCTGTTAATGCTGATCAAGAATATATATGCTTTATAGGGTCGGAAACGACTCCTTCACTGATAAAAATAGTATTTTCCTCTGGAAGATTCTTGAAATCGAAATTTGTATGATTTCTTTGTATGGTATTTTTTGGGACAATCAAAGCGTAAAAAACGCATAACTTAGTCAAAAATGCATTAATTTCAACTCTGAAACTAGTCTTGTGTTAGTTTCTTGGAGGTTAACAAATCTGCATACCGCAAATATAGTATTTTTAAAAATAATTTTTTTTGTCAGATTTTTTGAAATTTTACGATGCAACCCCTTACAAAAATTTCAAAAATTTAAAAATTCATATTTTTCGTTCAGGCATGGCTAGAAAGATTCGCCTGTTAATGCTGATCAAGAATATATATGCTTTATAGGGTCGGAAACGACTCCTTCACTGATAAAAATTGTATTTTCCTCTGGAAGATTCTTGAAATCGAAATTTGTATGATTTCTTTGTATGGTATTTTTTGGGACAATCAAAGCGTAAAAAACGCATAACTTAGTCAAAAATGCATTAATTTCAATTCTGAAACCGGTCCTGTGTTAGTTTCTTGGAGGTTAACAAATCTGCATACCGCAAATATAGTATTTTTAAAAATAATTTTTTTTTTAGATTTTTGGAAATTTTACGATGCAACCCCTTAAAAAATTTTCAAAAATTTAAAAATTCATATTTTTCGTTCAGGCATGGCTAGAAAGATTCGCCTGTTAATGCTGATCAAGAATATATATGCTTTATAGGGTCGGAAACGACTCCTTCACTGATAAAAATAGTATTTTCCTCTGGAAGATTCTTGAAATCGAAATTTGTATGATTTCTTTGTATGGTATTTTTTGGGACAATCAAAGCGTAAAAAACGCATAACTTAGTCAAAAATGCATTAATTTCAATTCTGAAACCGGTCCTGTGTTAGTTTCTTGGAGGTTAACAAATCTGCATACCGCAAATATAGTATTTTTAAAAATAATTTTTTTTTTAGATTTTTGGAAATTTTACGATGCAACCCCTTAAAAAATTTTCAAAAATTTAAAAATTCATATTTTTCGTTCAGGCATGGCTAGAAAGATTCGCCTGTTAATGCTGATCAAGAATATATATGCTTTATAGGGTCGGAAACGACTCCTTCACTGATAAAAATAGTATTTTCCTCTGGAAGATTCTTGAAATCGAAATTTGTATGATTTCTTTGTATGGTATTTTTTGGGACAATCAAAGCGTAAAAAACGCATAACTTAGTCAAAAATGCATTAATTTCAATTCTGAAACCGGTCCTGTGTTAGTTTCTTGGAGGTTAACAAATCTGCATACCGCAAATATAGTATTTTTAAAAATAATTTTTTTTTTAGATTTTTGGAAATTTTACGATGCAACCCCTTAAAAAATTTTCAAAAATTTAAAAATTCATATTTTTTGTTCAGGCATGGCTAGAAAGATTCGCCTGTTAATGCTGATCAAGAATATATATGCTTTATAGGGTCGGAAACGACTCCTTCACTGATAAAAATAGTATTTTCCTCTGGAAGATTCTTGAAATCGAAATTTGTATGATTTCTTTGTATGGTATTTTTTGGGACAATCAAAGCGTAAAAAACGCATAACTTAGTCAAAAATGCATTAATTTCAATTCTGAAACCAGTCTTGTGTTAGTTTCTTGGAGGTTAACAAATCTGCATACCGCAAATATAGTATTTTTAAAAATAATTTTTTTTTTAGATTTTTGGAAATTTTACGATGCAACCCCTTAAAAAATTTTCAAAAATTTAAAAAGTCATATTTTTTGTTCAGGCATGGCTAGAAAGATTCGCCTGTTAATGCTGATCAAGAATATATATGCTTTATAGGGTCGGAAACGACTCCTTCACTGATAAAAATAGTATTTTCCTCTGGAAGATTCTTGAAATCGAAATTTGTATGATTTCTTTGTATGGTATTTTTTGGGACAATCAAAGCGTAAAAAACGCATAACTTAGTCAAAAATGCATTAATTTCAACTCTGAAACTAGTCTTGTGTTAGTTTCTTGGAGGTTAACAAATCTGCATACCGCAAATATAGTATTTTTAAAAATAATTTTTTTTTTTAGATTTTTGGAAATTTTACGATGCAACCCCTTAAAAATTTTTCAAAAATTTAAAAATTCATATTTTTCGTTCGGGCATGGCTAGAAAGATTCGCCTGTTAATGCTGATCAAGAATATATATGCTTTATAGGGTCGGAAACGACTCCTTCACTGATAAAAATAGTATTTTCCTCTGGAAGATTCTTGAAATCGAAATTTGTATGATTTCTTTGTATGGTATTTTTTGGGACAATCAAAGCGTAAAAAACGCATAACTTAGTCAAAAATGCATTAATTTCAATTCTGAAACCAGTCTTGTGTTAGTTTCTTGGAGGTTAACAAATCTGCATACCGCAAATATAGTATTTTTAAAAATAATTTTTTTTTTAGATTTTTGGAAATTTTACGATGCAACCCCTTAAAAAATTTTCAAAAATTTAAAAATTCATATTTTTTGTTCAGGCATGGCTAGAAAGATTCGCCTGTTAATGCTGATCAAGAATATATATGCTTTATAGGGTCGGAAACGACTCCTTCACTGATAAAAATAGTATTTTCCTCTGGAAGATTCTTGAAATCGAAATTTGTATGATTTCTTTGTATGGTATTTTTTGGGACAATCAAAGCGTAAAAAACGCATAACTTAGTCAAAAATGCATTAATTTCAACTCTGAAACTAGTCTTGTGTTAGTTTCTTGGAGGTTAACAAATCTGCATACCGCAAATATAGTATTTTTAAAAATAATTTTTTTTTTAGATTTTTTGAAATTTTACGATGCAACCCCTTAAAAATATTTCAAAAATTTAAAAATTCATATTTTTCGTTCAGGCATGGCTAGAAAGATTCGCCTGTTAATGCTGATCAAGAATATATATGCTTTATAGGGTCGGAAACGACTCCTTCACTGATAAAAATAGTATTTTCCTCTGGAAGATTCTTGAAATCGAAATTTGTATGATTTCTTTGTATGGTATTTTTTGGGACAATCAAAGCGTAAAAAACGCATAACTTAGTCAAAAATGCATTAATTTCAATTCTGAAACCAGTCTTGTGTTAGTTTCTTGGAGGTTAACAAATCTGCATACCGCAAATATAGTATTTTTAAAAATAATTTTTTTTTTTAGATTTTTGGAAATTTTACGATGCAACCCCTTAAAAAATTTTCAAAAATTTAAAAATTCATATTTTTCGTTCAGGAATGGCTAGAAAGATTCGCCTGTTAATGCTGATCAAGAATATATATGATTTATAGGGTCGGAAACGACTCCTTCACTGATAAAAATAGTATTTTCCTCTGGAAGACTCTTGAAATCGAAATTTGTATGATTTCTTTGTATGGTATTTTTTGGGACAATCAAAGCGTAAAAAACGCATAACTTAGTCAAAAATGCATTAATTTCAACTCTGAAACTAGTCTTGTGCTAGTTTCTTGGAGGTTAACAAATCTGCATACCGCAAATATAGTATTTTTAAAAATAATTTTTTTTTTAGATTTTTGGAAATTTTACGATGCAACCCCTTAAAAATTTTTCAAAAATTTAAAAATTCATATTTTTCGTTCAGGCATGGCTAGAAAGATTCGCCTGTTAATGCTGATCAAGAATATATATGCTTTATAGGGTCGGAAACGACTCCTTCACTGATAAAAATAGTATTTTCCTCTGGAAGATTCTTGAAATCGAAATTTGTATGATTTCTTTGTATGGTATTTTTTGGGACAATCAAAGCGTAAAAAACGCATAACTTAGTCAAAAATGCATTAATTTCAATTCTGAAACCAGTCTTGTGTTAGTTTCTTGGAGGTTAACAAATCTGCATACCGCAAATATAGTATTTTTAAAAATAATTTTTTTTTTTAGATTTTTGGAAATTTTACGATGCAACCCCTTAAAAAATTTTCAAAAATTTAAAAATTCATATTTTTCGTTCAGGCATGGCTAGAAAGATTCGCCTGTTAATGCTGATCAAGAATATATATGCTTTATAGGGTCGGAAACGACTCCTTCACTGATAAAAATAGTATTTTCCTCTGGAAGATTCTTGAAATCAAAATTTGTATGATTTCTTTGTATGGTATTTTTTGGGACAATCAAAGCGTAAAAAACGCATAACTTAGTCAAAAATGCATTAATTTCAATTCTGAAACCAGTCTTGTGTTAGTTTCTTGGAGGTTAACAAATCTGCATACCGCAAATATAGTATTTTTAAAAATAATTTTTTTTTTAGATTTTTTGAAATTTTACGATGCAACCCCTTAAAAAATTTTCAAAAATTTAAAAATTCATATTTTTCGTTCGGCCATGGCTAGAAAGATTCGCCTGTTAATGCTGATCAAGAATATATATGCTTTATAGGGTCGGAAACGACTCCTTCACTGATAAAAATAGTATTTTCCTCTGGAAGATTCTTGAAATCGAAATTTGTATGATTTCTTTGTATGGTATTTTTTGGGACAATCAAAGCGTAAAAAACGCATAACTTAGTCAAAAATGCATTAATTTCAATTCTGAAACCAGTCTTGTGTTAGTTTCTTGGAGGTTAACAAATCTGCATACCGCAAATATAGTATTTTTAAAAATAATTTTTTTTTTTAGATTTTTGGAAATTTTACGATGCAACCCCTTAAAAAATTTTCAAAAATTTAAAAATTCATATTTTTCGTTCAGGCATGGCTAGAAAGATTCGCCTGTTAATGCTGATCAAGAATATATATGCTTTATAGGGTCGGAAACGACTCCTTCACTGATAAAAATAGTATTTTCCTCTGGAAGATTCTTGAAATCGAAATTTGTATGATTTCTTTGTATGGTATTTTTTGGGACAATCAAAGCGTAAAAAACGCATAACTTAGTCAAAAATGCATTAATTTCAATTCTGAAACCAGTCTTGTGTTAGTTTCTTGGAGGTTAACAAATCTGCATACCGCAAATATAGTATTTTTAAAAATAATTTTTTTTTTAGAATTTGGAAATTTTACGATGCAACCCCTTAAAAAATTTTCAAAAATTTAAAAATTCATATTTTTCGTTCAGGCATGGCTAGAAAGATTCGCCTGTTAATGCTGATCAAGAATATATATGCTTTATAGGGTCGGAAACGACTCCTTCACTGATAAAAATAGTATTTTCCTCTGGAAGATTCTTGAAATCGAAATTTGTATGATTTCTTTGTATGGTATTTTTTGGGACAATCAAAGCGTAAAAAACGCATAACTTAGTCAAAAATGCATTAATTTCAATTCTGAAACCAGTCTTGTGTTAGTTTCTTGGAGGTTAACAAATCTGCATACCGCAAATATAGTATTTTTAAAAATAATTTTTTTTTTAGATTTTTGGAAATTTTACGATGCAACCCCTTAAAAAATTTTCAAAAATTTAAAAATTCATATTTTTCGTTCAGGCATGGCTAGAAAGATTTGCCTGTTAATGCTGATCAAGAATATATATGCTTTATAGGGTCGGAAACGACTCCTTCACTGATAAAAATAGTATTTTCCTCTGGAAGATTCTTGAAATCGAAATTTGTATGATTTCTTTGTATGGTATTTTTTGGGACAATCAAAGCGTAAAAAACGCATAACTTAGTCAAAAATGCATTAATTTCAATTCTGAAACCAGTCTTGTGTTAGTTTCTTGGAGGTTAACAAATCTGCATACCGCAAATATAGTATTTTTAAAAATAATTTTTTTTTTAGATTTTTGGAAATTTTACGATGCAACCCCTTAAAAAAATTTCAAAAATTTAAAAATTCATATTTTTCGTTCAGGCATGGCTAGAAAGATTCGCCTGTTAATGCTGATCAAGAATATATATGCTTTATAGGGTCGGAAACGACTCCTTCACTGATAAAAATAGTATTTTTCTCTGGAAGATTCTTGAAATCGAAATTTGTATGATTGCTTTGTATGGTATTTTTTGGGACAATCAAAGCGTAAAAAACGCATAACTTAGTCAAAAATGCATTAATTTCAATTCTGAAACCAGTCTTGTGTTAGTTTCTTGGAGGTTAACAAATCTGCATACCGCAAATATAATAGTTTTAAAAATAATGTTTTTTTTAGATTTTTGGAAATTTTACGATGCAACCCCTTAAAAAAATTTCAAAAATTTAAAAATTCATATTTTTCGTTCAGGCATGGCTAGAAAGATTCGCCTGTTAATGCTGATCAAGAATATATATGCTTTATAGGGTCGGAAACGACTCCTTCACTGATAAAAATAGTATTTTCCTCTGGAAGATTCTTGAAATCGAAATTTGTATGATTTCTTTGTATGGTATTTTTTGGGACAATCAAAGCGTAAAAAACGCATAACTTAGTCAAAAATGCATTAATTTCAATTCTGAAACCAGTCTTGTGTTAGTTTCTTGGAGGTTAACAAATCTGCATACCGCAAATATAGTATTTTTAAAAATAATTTTTTTTTTAGATTTTTGGAAATTTTACGATGCAACCCCTTAAAAAATTTTCAAAAATTTAAAAATTCATATTTTTCGTTCAGGCATGGCTAGAAAGA
This sequence comes from Drosophila bunnanda, assembly GCA_035046265.1. Lineage (NCBI taxonomy): Eukaryota > Metazoa > Arthropoda > Insecta > Diptera > Drosophilidae > Drosophila > Drosophila bunnanda. Next base: position 32,251 of record JAWNOB010000025.1, on the reverse strand, counting down.
TTCGCCTGTTAATGCTGATCAAGAATATATATGCTTTATAGGGTCGGAAACGACTCCTTCACTGATAAAAATAGTATTTTCCTCTGGAAGATTCTTGAAATCGAAATTTGTATGATTTCTTTGTATGGTATTTTTTGGGACAATCAAAGCGTAAAAAACGCATAACTTAGTCAAAAATGCATTAATTTCAATTCTGAAACCAGTCTTGTGTTAGTTTCTTGGAGGTTAACAAATCTGCATACCGCAAATATAGTATTTTTAAAAATATTTTTTTTTTTAGATTTTTGGAAATTTTACGATGCAACCCCTTAAAAAATTTTCAAAAATTTAAAAATTCATATTTTTCGTTCAGGCATGGCTAGAAAGATTCGCCTGTTAATGCTGATCAAGAATATATATGCTTTATAGGGTCGGAAACGACTCCTTCACTGATAAAAATTGTATTTTCCTCTGGAAGATTCTTGAAATCGAAATTTGTATGATTGCTTTGTATGGTATTTTTTGGGACAATCAAAGCGTAAAAAACGCATAACTTAGTCAAAAATGCATTAATTTCAATTCTGAAACCAGTCTTGTGTTAGTTTCTTGGAGGTTAACAAATCTGCATACCGCAAATATAATAGTTTTAAAAATAATGTTTTTTTTAGATTTTTGGAAATTTTACGATGCAACCCCTTAAAAAAATTTCAAAAATTTAAAAATTCATATTTTTCGTTCAGGCATGGCTAGAAAGATTCGCCTGTTAATGCTGATCAAGAATATATATGCTTTATAGGGTCGGAAACGACTCCTTCACTGATAAAAATAGTATTTTCCTCTGGAAGATTCTTGAAATCGAAATTTGTATGATTTCTTTGTATGGTATTTTTTGGGACAATCAAAGCGTAAAAAACGCATAACTTAGTCAAAAATGCATTAATTTCAATTCTGAAACCAGTCTTGTGTTAGTTTCTTGGAGGTTAACAAATCTGCATACCGCAAATATAGTATTTTTAAAAATAATTTTTTTTTTAGATTTTTGGAAATTTTACGATGCAACCCCTTAAAAAATTTTCAAAAATTTAAAAATTCATATTTTTCGTTCAGGCATGGCTAGAAAGATTCGCCTGTTAATGCTGATCAAGAATATATATGCTTTATAGGGTCGGAAACGACTCCTTCACTGATAAAAATAGTATTTTCCTCTGGAAGATTCTTGAAATCGAAATTTGTATGATTTCTTTGTATGGTATTTTTTGGGACAATCAAAGCGTAAAAAACGCATAACTTAGTCAAAAATGCATTAATTTCAATTCTGAAACCAGTCTTGTGTTAGTTTCTTGGAGGTTAACAAATCTGCATACCGCAAATATAGTATTTTTAAAAATATTTTTTTTTTTAGATTTTTGGAAATTTTACGATGCAACCCCTTAAAAAATTTTCAAAAATTTAAAAATTCATATTTTTCGTTCAGGCATGGCTAGAAAGATTCGCCTGTTAATGCTGATCAAGAATATATATGCTTTATAGGGTCGGAAACGACTCCTTCACTGATAAAAATTGTATTTTCCTCTGGAAGATTCTTGAAATCGAAATTTGTATGATTTCTTTGTATGGTATTTTTTGGGACAATCAAAGCGTAAAAAACGCATAACTTAGTCAAAAATGCATTAATTTCAATTCTGAAACCAGTCTTGTGTTAGTTTCTTGGAGGTTAACAAATCTGCATACCGCAAATATAGTATTTTTAAAAATAATTTTTTTTTTAGATTTTTGGAAATTTTACGATGCAACCCCTTAAAAAAATTTCAAAAATTTAAAAATTCATATTTTTCGTTCAGGCATGGCTAGAAAGATTCGCCTGTTAATGCTGATCAAGAATATATATGCTTTATAGGGTCGGAAACGACTCCTTCACTGATAAAAATAGTATTTTCCTCTGGAAGATTCTTGAAATCGAAATTTGTATGATTTCTTTGTATGGTATTTTTTGGGACAATCAAAGCGTAAAAAACGCATAACTTAGTCAAAAATGCATTAATTTCAATTCTGAAACCAGTCTTGTGTTAGTTTCTTGGAGGTTAACAAATCTGCATACCGCAAATATAGTATTTTTAAAAATAATTTTTTTTTTAGATTTTTGGAAATTTTACGATGCAACCCCTTAAAAAATTTTCAAAAATTTAAAAATTCATATTTTTCGTTCAGGCATGGCTAGAAAGATTCGCCTGTTAATGCTGATCAAGAATATATATGCTTTATAGGGTCGGAAACGACTCCTTCACTGATAAAAATAGTATTTTCCTCTGGAAGATTCTTGAAATCGAAATTTGTATGATTTCTTTGTATGGTATTTTTTGGGACAATCAAAGCGTAAAAAACGCATAACTTAGTCAAAAATGCATTAATTTCAATTCTGAAACCAGTCTTGTGTTAGTTTCTTGGAGGTTAACAAATCTGCATACCGCAAATATAGTATTTTTAAAAATATTTTTTTTTTTAGATTTTTGGAAATTTTACGATGCAACCCCTTAAAAAATTTTCAAAAATTTAAAAATTCATATTTTTCGTTCAGGCATGGCTAGAAAGATTCGCCTGTTAATGCTGATCAAGAATATATATGCTTTATAGGGTCGGAAACGACTCCTTCACTGATAAAAATTGTATTTTCCTCTGGAAGATTCTTGAAATCGAAATTTGTATGATTTCTTTGTATGGTATTTTTTGGGACAATCAAAGCGTAAAAAACGCATAACTTAGTCAAAAATGCATTAATTTCAATTCTGAAACCAGTCTTGTGTTAGTTTCTTGGAGGTTAACAAATCTGCATACCGCAAATATAGTATTTTTAAAAATAATTTTTTTTTTAGATTTTTGGAAATTTTACGATGCAACCCCTTAAAAAAATTTCAAAAATTTAAAAATTCATATTTTTCGTTCAGGCATGGCTAGAAAGATTCGCCTGTTAATGCTGATCAAGAATATATATGCTTTATAGGGTCGGAAACGACTCCTTCACTGATAAAAATAGTATTTTCCTCTGGAAGATTCTTGAAATCGAAATTTGTATGATTTCTTTGTATGGTATTTTTTGGGACAATCAAAGCGTAAAAAACGCATAACTTAGTCAAAAATGCATTAATTTCAATTCTGAAACCAGTCTTGTGTTAGTTTCTTGGAGGTTAACAAATCTGCATACCGCAAATATAGTATTTTTAAAAAATTTTTTTTTTTAGATTTTTGGAAATTTTACGATGCAACCCCTTAAAAAAATTTCAAAAATTTAAAAATTCATATTTTTCGTTCAGGCATGGCTAGAAAGATTCGCCTGTTAATGCTGATCAAGAATATATATGCTTTATAGGGTCGGAAACGACTCCTTCACTGATAAAAATTGTATTTTCCTCTGGAAGATTCTTGAAATCGAAATTTGTATGATTTCTTTGTATGGTATTTTTTGGGACAATCAAAGCGTAAAAAACGCATAACTTAGTCAAAAATGCATTAATTTCAATTCTGAAACCAGTCTTGTGTTAATTTCTTGGAGGTTAACAAATCTGCATACCGCAAATATAGTATTTTTAAAAATAATTTTTTTTTTAGATTTTTGGAAATTTTACGATGCAACCCCTTAAAAAAATTTCAAAAATTTAAAAATTCATATTTTTCGTTCAGGCATGGCTAGAAATATTCGCCTGTTAATGCTGATCAAGAATATATATGCTTTATAGGGTCGGAAACGACTCCTTCACTGATAAAAATAGTATTTTCCTCTGGAAGATTCTTGAAATCGAAATTTGTATGATTTCTTTGTATGGTATTTTTTGGGACAATCAAAGCGTAAAAAACGCATAACTTAGTCAAAAATGCATTAATTTCAATTCTGAAACCAGTCTTGTGTTAGTTTCTTGGAGGTTAACAAATCTGCATACCGCAAATATAGTATTTTTAAAAATAATTTTTTTTTTAGATTTTTTGAAATTTTACGATGCAACCCCTTAAAAAATTTTCAAAAATTTAAAAATTCATATTTTTCGTTCAGGCATGGCTAGAAATATTCGCCTGTTAATGCTGATCAAGAATATATATGCTTTATAGGGTCGGAAACGACTCCTTCACTGATAAAAATAGTATTTTCCTCTGGAAGATTCTTGAAATCGAAATTTGTATGATTTCTTTGTATGGTATTTTTTGGGACAATCAAAGCGTAAAAAACGCATAACTTAGTCAAAAATGCATTAATTTCAATTCTGAAACCAGTCTTGTGTTAGTTTCTTGGAGGTTAACAAATCTGCATACCGCAAATATAGTATTTTTAAAAATAATTTTTTTTTTAGATTTTTGGAAATTTTACGATGCAACCCCTTAAAAAAATTTCAAAAATTTAAAAATTCATATTTTTCGTTCAGGCATGGCTAGAAAGATTCGCCTGTTAATGCTGATCAAGAATATATATGCTTTATAGGGTCGGAAACGACTCCTTCACTGATAAAAATAGTATTTTTCTCTGGAAGATTCTTGAAATCGAAATTTGTATGATTGCTTTGTATGGTATTTTTTGGGACAATCAAAGCGTAAAAAACGCATAACTTAGTCAAAAATGCATTAATTTCAATTCTGAAACCAGTCTTGTGTTAGTTTCTTGGAGGTTAACAAATCTGCATACCGCAAATATAATAGTTTTAAAAATAATGTTTTTTTTAGATTTTTGGAAATTTTACGATGCAACCCCTTAAAAAATTTTCAAAAATTTAAAAATTCATATTTTTCGTTCAGGCATGGCTAGAAAGATTCGCCTGTTAATGCTGATCAAGAATATATATGCTTTATAGGGTCGGAAACGACTCCTTCACTGATAAAAATAGTATTTTCCTCTGGAAGATTCTTGAAATCGAAATTTGTATGATTTCTTTGTATGGTATTTTTTGGGACAATCAAAGCGTAAAAAACGCATAACTTAGTCAAAAATGCATTAATTTCAATTCTGAAACCAGTCTTGTGTTAGTTTCTTGGAGGTTAACAAATCTGCATACCGCAAATATAGTATTTTTAAAAATATTTTTTTTTTTAGATTTTTGGAAATTTTACGATGCAACCCCTTAAAAAATTTTCAAAAATTTAAAAATTCATATTTTTCGTTCAGGCATGGCTAGAAAGATTCGCCTGTTAATGCTGATCAAGAATATATATGCTTTATAGGGTCGGAAACGACTCCTTCACTGATAAAAATTGTATTTTCCTCTGGAAGATTCTTGAAATCGAAATTTGTATGATTTCTTTGTATGGTATTTTTTGGGACAATCAAAGCGTAAAAAACGCATAACTTAGTCAAAAATGCATTAATTTCAATTCTGAAACCAGTCTTGTGTTAGTTTCTTGGAGGTTAACAAATCTGCATACCGCAAATATAGTATTTTTAAAAATAATTTTTTTTTTAGATTTTTGGAAATTTTACGATGCAACCCCTTAAAAAAATTTCAAAAATTTAAAAATTCATATTTTTCGTTCAGGCATGGCTAGAAAGATTCGCCTGTTAATGCTGATCAAGAATATATATGCTTTATAGGGTCGGAAACGACTCCTTCACTGATAAAAATAGTATTTTCCTCTGGAAGATTCTTGAAATCGAAATTTGTATGATTTCTTTGTATGGTATTTTTTGGGACAATCAAAGCGTAAAAAACGCATAACTTAGTCAAAAATGCATTAATTTCAATTCTGAAACCAGTCTTGTGTTAGTTTCTTGGAGGTTAACAAATCTGCATACCGCAAATATAGTATTTTTAAAAAATTTTTTTTTTTAGATTTTTGGAAATTTTACGATGCAACCCCTTAAAAAATTTTCAAAAATTTAAAAATTCATATTTTTCGTTCAGGCATGGCTAGAAAGATTCGCCTGTTAATGCTGATCAAGAATATATATGCTTTATAGGGTCGGAAACGACTCCTTCACTGATAAAAATTGTATTTTCCTCTGGAAGATTCTTGAAATCGAAATTTGTATGATTTCTTTGTATGGTATTTTTTGGGACAATCAAAGCGTAAAAAACGCATAACTTAGTCAAAAATGCATTAATTTCAATTCTGAAACCAGTCTTGTGTTAATTTCTTGGAGGTTAACAAATCTGCATACCGCAAATATAGTATTTTTAAAAATAATTTTTTTTTTAGATTTTTGGAAATTTTACGATGCAACCCCTTAAAAAAATTTCAAAAATTTAAAAATTCATATTTTTCGTTCAGGCATGGCTAGAAATATTCGCCTGTTAATGCTGATCAAGAATATATATGCTTTATAGGGTCGGAAACGACTCCTTCACTGATAAAAATAGTATTTTCCTCTGGAAGATTCTTGAAATCGAAATTTGTATGATTTCTTTGTATGGTATTTTTTGGGACAATCAAAGCGTAAAAAACGCATAACTTAGTCAAAAATGCATTAATTTCAATTCTGAAACCAGTCTTGTGTTAGTTTCTTGGAGGTTAACAAATCTGCATACCGCAAATATAGTATTTTTTAAAATAATTTTTTTTTTAGATTTTTTGAAATTTTACGATGCAACCCCTTAAAAAATTTTCAAAAATTTAAAAATTCATATTTTTCGTTCAGGCATGGCTAGAAAGATTCGCCTGTTAATGCTGATCAAGAATATATATGCTTTATAGGGTCGGAAACGACTCCTTCACTGATAAAAATAGTATTTTTCTCTGGAAGATTCTTGAAATCGAAATTTGTATGATTGCTTTGTATGGTATTTTTTGGGACAATCAAAGCGTAAAAAACGCATAACTTAGTCAAAAATGCATTAATTTCAATTCTGAAACCAGTCTTGTGTTAGTTTCTTGGAGGTTAACAAATCTGCATACCGCAAATATAGTATTTTTAAAAATATTTTTTTTTTTAGATTTTTGGAAATTTTACGATGCAACCCCTTAAAAAATTTTCAAAAATTTAAAAATTCATATTTTTCGTTCAGGCATGGCTAGAAAGATTCGCCTGTTAATGCTGATCAAGAATATATATGCTTTATAGGGTCGGAAACGACTCCTTCACTGATAAAAATTGTATTTTCCTCTGGAAGATTCTTGAAATCGAAATTTGTATGATTTCTTTGTATGGTATTTTTTGGGACAATCAAAGCGTAAAAAACGCATAACTTAGTCAAAAATGCATTAATTTCAATTCTGAAACCAGTCTTGTGTTAGTTTCTTGGAGGTTAACAAATCTGCATACCGCAAATATAATATTTTTAAAAATAATTTTTTTTTTAGATTTTTGGAAATTTTACGATGCAACCCCTTAAAAAATTTTCAAAAATTTAAAAATTCATATTTTTCGTTCAGGCATGGCTAGAAAGATTCGCCTGTTAATGCTGATCAAGAATATATATGCTTTATAGGGTCGGAAACGACTCCTTCACTGATAAAAATAGTATTTTTCTCTGGAAGATTCTTGAAATCGAAATTTGTATGATTGCTTTGTATGGTATTTTTTGGGACAATCAAAGCGTAAAAAACGCATAACTTAGTCAAAAATGCATTAATTTCAATTCTGAAACCAGTCTTGTGTTAGTTTCTTGGAGGTTAACAAATCTGCATACCGCAAATATAGTATTTTTAAAAATAATTTTTTTTTTAGATTTTTGGAAATTTTACGATGCAACCCCTTAAAAAATTTTCAAAAATTTAAAAATTCATATTTTTCGTTCAGGCATGGCTAGAAAGATTCGCCTGTTAATGCTGATCAAGAATATATATGCTTTATAGGGTCGGAAACGACTCCTTCACTGATAAAAATTGTATTTTCCTCTGGAAGATTCTTGAAATCGAAATTTGTATGATTTCTTTGTATGGTATTTTTTGGGACAATCAAAGCGTAAAAAACGCATAACTTAGTCAAAAATGCATTAATTTCAATTCTGAAACCAGTCTTGTGTTAGTTTCTTGGAGGTTAACAAATCTGCATACCGCAAATATAATATTTTTAAAAATAATGTTTTTTTTAGATTTTTGGAAATTTTACGATGCAACCCCTTAAAAAATTTTCAAAAATTTAAAAATTCATATTTTTTGTTCAGGCATGGCTAGAAAGATTCGCCTGTTAATGCTGATCAAGAATATATATGCTTTATAGGGTCGGAAACGACTCCTTCACTGATAAAAATAGTATTTTCCTCTGGAAGATTCTTGAAATCGAAATTTGTATGATTTCTTTGTATGGTATTTTTTGGGACAATCAAAGCGTAAAAAACGCATAACTTAGTCAAAAATGCATTAATTCTACCAGTCTTGTGTTAGTTTCTTGGAGGTTAACAAATCTGCATACCGCAAATATAGTATTTTTAAAAATAATTTTTTTTTTAGATTTTTGGAAATTTTACGATGCAACCCCTTAAAAAATTTTCAAAAATTTAAAAATTCATATTTTTCGTTCAGGCATGGCTAGAAAGATTCGCCTGTTAATGCTGATCAAGAATATATATGCTTTATAGGGTCGGAAACGACTCCTTCACTGATAAAAATTGTATTTTCCTCTGGAAGATTCTTGAAATCGAAATTTGTATGATTTCTTTGTATGGTATTTTTTGGGACAATCAAAGCGTAAAAAACGCATAACTTAGTCAAAAATGCATTAATTTCAATTCTGAAACCAGTCTTGTGTTAGTTTCTTGGAGGTTAACAAATCTGCATACCGCAAATATAGTATTTTTAAAAATAATTTTTTTTTTTAGATTTTTTGAAATTTTACGATGCAACCCCTTAAAAAATTTTCAAAAATTTAAAAATTCATATTTTTCGTTCAGGCATGGCTAGAAAGATTCGCCTGTTTATGCTGATCAAGAATATATATGCTTTATAGGGTCGGAAACGACTCCTTCACTGATAAAAATAGTATTTTCCTCTGGAAGATTCTTGAAATCGAAATTTGTATGATTTCTTTGTATGGTATTTTTTGGGACAATCAAAGCGTAAAAAACGCATAACTTAGTCAAAAATGCATTAATTTCAATTCTGAAACCAGTCTTGTGTTAGTTTCTTGGAGGTTAACAAATCTGCATACCGCAAATATAGTATTTTTAAAAATAATTTTTTTTTTAGATTTTTGGAAATTTTACGATGCAACCCCTTAAAAAATTTTCAAAAATTTAAAAATTCATATTTTTCGTTCAGGCATGGCTAGAAAGATTCGCCTGTTAATGCTGATCAAGAATATATATGCTTTATAGGGTCGGAAACGACTCCTTCACTGATAAAAATTGTATTTTCCTCTGGAAGATTCTTGAAATCGAAATTTGTATGATTTCTTTGTATGGTATTTTTTGGGACAATTAAAGCGTAAAAAACGCATAACTTAGTCAAAAATGCATTAATTCTACCAGTCTTGTGTTAGTTTCTTGGAGGTTAACAAATCTGCATACCGCAAATATAGTATTTTTAAAAATAATTTTTTTTTTAGATTTTTGGAAATTTTACGATGCAACCCCTTAAAAAATTTTCAAAAATTTAAAAATTCATATTTTTCGTTCAGGCATGGCTAGAAAGATTCGCCTGTTAATGCTGATCAAGAATATATATGCTTTATAGGGTCGGAAACGACTCCTTCACTGATAAAAATTGTATTTTCCTCTGGAAGATTCTTGAAATCGAAATTTGTATGATTTCTTTGTATGGTATTTTTTGGGACAATCAAAGCGTAAAAAACGCATAACTTAGTCAAAAATGCATTAATTTCAATTCTGAAACCAGTCTTGTGTTAGTTTCTTGGAGGTTAACAAATCTGCATACCGCAAATATAGTATTTTTAAAAATAATTTTTTTTTTTAGATTTTTTGAAATTTTACGATGCAACCCCTTAAAAAATTTTCAAAAATTTAAAAATTCATATTTTTCGTTCAGGCATGGCTAGAAAGATTCGCCTGTTTATGCTGATCAAGAATATATATGCTTTATAGGGTCGGAAACGACTCCTTCACTGATAAAAATAGTATTTTCCTCTGGAAGATTCTTGAAATCGAAATTTGTATGATTTCTTTGTATGGTATTTTTTGGGACAATCAAAGCGTAAAAAACGCATAACTTAGTCAAAAATGCATTAATTTCAATTCTGAAACCAGTCTTGTGTTAGTTTCTTGGAGGTTAACAAATCTGCATACCGCAAATATAGTATTTTTAAAAATAATTTTTTTTTTAGATTTTTGGAAATTTTACGATGCAACCCCTTAAAAAATTTTCAAAAATTTAAAAATTCATATTTTTCGTTCAGGCATGGCTAGAAAGATTCGCCTGTTAATGCTGATCAAGAATATATATGCTTTATAGGGTCGGAAACGACTCCTTCACTGATAAAAATTGTATTTTCCTCTGGAAGATTCTTGAAATCGAAATTTGTATGATTTCTTTGTATGGTATTTTTTGGGACAATTAAAGCGTAAAAAACGCATAACTTAGTCAAAAATGCATTAATTTCAATTCTGAAACCAGTCTTGTGTTAGTTTCTTGGAGGTTAACAAATCTGCATACCGCAAATATAGTATTTTTAAAAATATTTTTTTTTTTAGATTTTTGGAAATTTTACGATGCAACCCCTTAAAAAATTTTCAAAAATTTAAAAATTCATATTTTTCGTTCAGGCATGGCTAGAAAGATTCGCCTGTTTATGCTGATCAAGAATATATATGCTTTATAGGGTCGGAAACGACTCCTTCACTGATAAAAATAGTATTTTCCTCTGGAAGATTCTTGAAATCGAAATTTGTATGATTTCTTTGTATGGTATTTTTTGGGACAATCAAAGCGTAAAAAACGCATAACTTAGTCAAAAATGCATTAATTTCAATTCTGAAACCAGTCTTGTGTTAGTTTCTTGGAGGTTAACAAATCTGCATACCGCAAATATAGTATTTTTAAAAATAATTTTTTTTTTAGATTTTTGGAAATTTTACGATGCAACCCCTTAAAAAATTTTCAAAAATTTAAAAATTCATATTTTTCGTTCAGGCATGGCTAGAAAGATTCGCCTGTTTATGCTGATCAAGAATATATATGCTTTATAGGGTCGGAAACGACTCCTTCACTGATAAAAATAGTATTTTCCTCTGGAAGATTCTTGAAATCGAAATTTGTATGATTTCTTTGTATGGTATTTTTTGGGACAATCAAAGCGTAAAAAACGCATAACTTAGTCAAAAATGCATTAATTTCAATTCTGAAACCAGTCTTGTGTTAGTTTCTTGGAGGTTAACAAATCTGCATACCGCAAATATAGTATTTTTAAAAATATTTTTTTTTTTAGAATTTTTGAAATTTTACGATGCAACCCCTTAAAAAATTTTCAAAAATTTAAAAATTCATATTTTTCGTTCAGGCATGGCTAGAAAGATTCGCCTGTTTATGCTGATCAAGAATATATATGCTTTATAGGGTCGGAAACGACTCCTTCACTGATAAAAATAGTATTTTCCTCTGGAAGATTCTTGAAATCGAAATTTGTATGATTTCTTTGTATGGTATTTTTTGGGACAATCAAAGCGTAAAAAACGCATAACTTAGTCAAAAATGCATTAATTTCAATTCTGAAACCAGTCCTGTGTAAGTTTCTTGGAGGTTAACAAATCTGCATACCGCAAATATAGTATTTTTAAAAATAATTTTTTTTTTAGATTTTTGGAAATTTTACGATGCAACCCCTTAAAAAATTTTCAAAAATTTAAAAATTCATATTTTTCGTTCAGGCATGGCTAGAAAGATTCGCCTGTTTATGCTGATCAAGAATATATATGCTTTATAGGGTCGGAAACGACTCCTTCACTGATAAAAATTGTATTTTCCTCTGGAAGATTCTTGAAATCGAAATTTGTATGATTTCTTTGTATGGTATTTTTTGGGACAATCAAAGCGTAAAAAACGCATAACTTAGTCAAAAATGCATTAATTTCAATTCTGAAACCAGTCTTGTGTTAGTTTCTTGGAGGTTAACAAATCTGCATACCGCAAATATAGTATTTTTAAAAATAATTTTTTTTTAGATTTTTGGAAATTTTACGATGCAACCCCTTAAAAAATTTTCAAAAATTTAAAAATTCATATTTTTCGTTCAGGCATGGCTAGAAAGATTCGCCTGTTTATGCTGATCAAGAATATATATGCTTTATAGGGTCGGAAACGACTCCTTCACTGATAAAAATAGTATTTTCCTCTGGAAGATTCTTGAAATCGAAATTTGTATGATTTCTTTGTATGGTATTTTTTGGGACAATTAAAGCGTAAAAAACGCATAACTTAGTCAAAAATGCATTAATTTCAATTCTGAAACCAGTCTTGTGTTAGTTTCTTGGAGGTTAACAAATCTGCATACCGCAAATATAATATTTTTAAAAATAATTTTTTTTTTAGATTTTTGGAAATTTTACGATGCAACCCCTTAAAAAATTTTCAAAAATTTAAAAATTCATATTTTTTGTTCAGGCATGGCTAGAAAGATTCGCCTGTTAATGCTGATCAAGAATATATATGCTTTATAGGGTCGGAAACGACTCCTTCACTGATAAAAATAGTATTTTCCTCTGGAAGATTCTTGAAATCGAAATTTGTATGATTTCTTTGTATGGTATTTTTTGGGACAATCAAAGCGTAAAAAACGCATAACTTAGTCAAAAATGCATTAATTTCAATTCTGAAACCAGTCTTGTGTTAGTTTCTTGGAGGTTAACAAATCTGCATACCGCAAATATAGTATTTTTAAAAATATTTTTTTTTTTAGAATTTTTGAAATTTTACGATGCAACCCCTTAAAAAATTTTCAAAAATTTAAAAATTCATATTTTTCGTTCAGGCATGGCTAGAAAGATTCGCCTGTTTATGCTGATCAAGAATATATATGCTTTATAGGGTCGGAAACGACTCCTTCACTGATAAAAATAGTATTTTCCTCTGGAAGATTCTTGAAATCGAAATTTGTATGATTTCTTTGTATGGTATTTTTTGGGACAATCAAAGCGTAAAAAACGCATAACTTAGTCAAAAATGCATTAATTTCAATTCTGAAACCAGTCTTGTGTTAGTTTCTTGGAGGTTAACAAATCTGCATACCGCAAATATAGTATTTTTAAAAATAATTTTTTTTTTTAGATTTTTGGAAATTTTACGATGCAACCCCTTAAAAAATTTTCAAAAATTTAAAAATTCATATTTTTCGTTCAGGCATGGCTAGAAAGATTCGCCTGTTTATGCTGATCAAGAATATATATGCTTTATAGGGTCGGAAACGACTCCTTCACTGATAAAAATAGTATTTTCCTCTGGAAGATTCTTGAAATCGAAATTTGTATGATTTCTTTGTATGGTATTTTTTGGGACAATCAAAGCGTAAAAAACGCATAACTTAGTCAAAAATGCATTAATTTCAATTCTGAAACCAGTCTTGTGTTAGTTTCTTGGAGGTTAACAAATCTGCATACCGCAAATATAGTATTTTTAAAAATATTTTTTTTTTAGAATTTTTGAAATTTTACGATGCAACCCCTTAAAAAATTTTCAAAAATTTAAAAATTCATATTTTTCGTTCAGGCATGGCTAGAAAGATTCGCCTGTTTATGCTGATCAAGAATATATATGCTTTATAGGGTCGGAAACGACTCCTTCACTGATAAAAATAGTATTTTCCTCTGGAAGATTCTTGAAATCGAAATTTGTATGATTTCTTTGTATGGTATTTTTTGGGACAATCAAAGCGTAAAAAACGCATAACTTAGTCAAAAATGCATTAATTTCAATTCTGAAACCAGTCTTGTGTTAGTTTCTTGGAGGTTAACAAATCTGCATACCGCAAATATAGTATTTTTAAAAATAATTTTTTTTTTAGATTTTTGGAAATTTTACGATGCAACCCCTTAAAAAATTTTCAAAAATTTAAAAATTCATATTTTTCGTTCAGGCATGGCTAGAAAGATTCGCCTGTTTATGCTGATCAAGAATATATATGCTTTATAGGGTCGGAAACGACTCCTTCACTGATAAAAATAGTATTTTCCTCTGGAAGATTCTTGAAATCGAAATTTGTATGATTTCTTTGTATGGTATTTTTTGGGACAATCAAAGCGTAAAAAACGCATAACTTAGTCAAAAATGCATTAATTTCAATTCTGAAACCAGTCTTGTGTTAGTTTCTTGGAGGTTAACAAATCTGCATACCGCAAATATAGTATTTTTAAAAATAATTTTTTTTTTAGATTTTTTGAAATTTTACGATGCAACCCCTTAAAAAATTTTCAAAAATTTAAAAATTCATATTTTTCGTTCAGGCATGGCTAGAAAGGTTCGCCTGTTAATGCTGATCAAGAATATATATGCTTTATAGGGTCGGAAACGGTTCCTTCACTGATAAAAATAGTATTTTCCTCTGGAAGATTCTTGAAATCGAAATTTGTATGATTTCTTTGTATGGTATTTTTTGGGACAATCAAAGCGTAAAAAACGCATAACTTAGTCAAAAATGCATTAATTTCAATTCTGAAACCAGTCCTGTGTAAGTTTCTTGGAGGTTAACAAATCTGCATACCGCAAATATAGTATTTTTAAAAATAATTTTTTTTTTAGATTTTTGGAAATTTTACGATGCAACCCCTTAAAAAATTTTCAAAAATTTAAAAATTCATATTTTTCGTTCAGGCATGGCTAGAAAGGTTCGCCTGTTAATGCTGATCAAGAATATATATGCTTTATAGGGTCGGAAACGGTTCCTTCACTGATAAAAATAGTATTTTCCTCTGGAAGATTCTTGAAATCGAAATTTGTATGATTTCTTTGTATGGTATTTTTTGGGACAATTAAAGCGTAAAAAACGCATAACTTAGTCAAAAATGCATTAATTTCAATTCTGAAACCAGTCCTGTGTAAGTTTCTTGGAGGTTAACAAATCTGCATACCGCAAATATAGTATTTTTAAAAATAATTTTTTTTTTAGATTTTTGGAAATTTTACGATGCAACCCCTTAAAAAATTTTCAAAAATTTAAAAATTCATATTTTTCGTTCAGGCATGGCTAGAAAGATTCGCCTGTTTATGCTGATCAAGAATATATATGCTTTATAGGGTCGGAAACGACTCCTTCACTGATAAAAATAGTATTTTCCTCTGGAAGATTCTTGAAATCGAAATTTGTATGATTTCTTTGTATGGTATTTTTTGGGACAATCAAAGCGTAAAAAACGCATAACTTAGTCAAAAATGCATTAATTTCAATTCTGAAACCAGTCTTGTGTTAGTTTCTTGGAGGTTAACAAATCTGCATACCGCAAATATAGTATTTTTAAAAATAATTTTTTTTTTAGATTTTTGGAAATTTTACGATGCAACCCCTTAAAAAATTTTCAAAAATTTAAAAATTCATATTTTTCGTTCAGGCATGGCTAGAAAGATTCGCCTGTTTATGCTGATCAAGAATATATATGCTTTATAGGGTCGGAAACGACTCCTTCACTGATAAAAATTGTATTTTCCTCTGGAAGATTCTTGAAATCGAAATTTGTATGATTTCTTTGTATGGTATTTTTTGGGACAATCAAAGCGTAAAAAACGCATAACTTAGTCAAAAATGCATTAATTTCAATTCTGAAACCAGTCTTGTGTTAGTTTCTTGGAGGTTAACAAATCTGCATACCGCAAATATAGTATTTTTAAAAATAATTTTTTTTTAGATTTTTGGAAATTTTACGATGCAACCCCTTAAAAAATTTTCAAAAATTTAAAAATTCATATTTTTCGTTCAGGCATGGCTAGAAAGATTCGCCTGTTTATGCTGATCAAGAATATATATGCTTTATAGGGTCGGAAACGACTCCTTCACTGATAAAAATAGTATTTTCCTCTGGAAGATTCTTGAAATCGAAATTTGTATGATTTCTTTGTATGGTATTTTTTGGGACAATCAAAGCGTAAAAAACGCATAACTTAGTCAAAAATGCATTAATTTCAATTCTGAAACCAGTCTTGTGTTAGTTTCTTGGAGGTTAACAAATCTGCATACCGCAAATATAGTATTTTTAAAAATATTTTTTTTTTTAGAATTTTTGAAATTTTACGATGCAACCCCTTAAAAAATTTTCAAAAATTTAAAAATTCATATTTTTCGTTCAGGCATGGCTAGAAAGATTCGCCTGTTTATGCTGATCAAGAATATATATGCTTTATAGGGTCGGAAACGACTCCTTCACTGATAAAAATAGTATTTTCCTCTGGAAGATTCTTGAAATCGAAATTTGTATGATTTCTTTGTATGGTATTTTTTGGGACAATCAAAGCGTAAAAAACGCATAACTTAGTCAAAAATGCATTAATTTCAATTCTGAAACCAGTCTTGTGTTAGTTTCTTGGAGGTTAACAAATCTGCATACCGCAAATATAGTATTTTTAAAAATAATTTTTTTTTTAGATTTTTGGAAATTTTACGATGCAACCCCTTAAAAAATTTTCAAAAATTTAAAAATTCATATTTTTCGTTCAGGCATGGCTAGAAAGATTCGCCTGTTTATGCTGATCAAGAATATATATGCTTTATAGGGTCGGAAACGACTCCTTCACTGATAAAAATAGTATTTTCCTCTGGAAGATTCTTGAAATCGAAATTTGTATGATTTCTTTGTATGGTATTTTTTGGGACAATCAAAGCGTAAAAAACGCATAACTTAGTCAAAAATGCATTAATTTCAATTCTGAAACCAGTCTTGTGTTAGTTTCTTGGAGGTTAACAAATCTGCATACCGCAAATATAGTATTTTTAAAAATAATTTTTTTTTTAGATTTTTTGAAATTTTACGATGCAACCCCTTAAAAAATTTTCAAAAATTTAAAAATTCATATTTTTCGTTCAGGCATGGCTAGAAAGGTTCGCCTGTTAATGCTGATCAAGAATATATATGCTTTATAGGGTCGGAAACGGTTCCTTCACTGATAAAAATAGTATTTTCCTCTGGAAGATTCTTGAAATCGAAATTTGTATGATTTCTTTGTATGGTATTTTTTGGGACAATCAAAGCGTAAAAAACGCATAACTTAGTCAAAAATGCATTAATTTCAATTCTGAAACCAGTCCTGTGTAAGTTTCTTGGAGGTTAACAAATCTGCATACCGCAAATATAGTATTTTTAAAAATAATTTTTTTTTTAGATTTTTGGAAATTTTACGATGCAACCCCTTAAAAAATTTTCAAAAATTTAAAAATTCATATTTTTCGTTCAGGCATGGCTAGAAAGGTTCGCCTGTTAATGCTGATCAAGAATATATATGCTTTATAGGGTCGGAAACGGTTCCTTCACTGATAAAAATAGTATTTTCCTCTGGAAGATTCTTGAAATCGAAATTTGTATGATTTCTTTGTATGGTATTTTTTGGGACAATTAAAGCGTAAAAAACGCATAACTTAGTCAAAAATGCATTAATTTCAATTCTGAAACCAGTCCTGTGTAAGTTTCTTGGAGGTTAACAAATCTGCATACCGCAAATATAGTATTTTTAAAAATAATTTTTTTTTTAGATTTTTGGAAATTTTACGATGCAACCCCTTAAAAAATTTTCAAAAATTTAAAAATTCATATTTTTCGTTCAGGCATGGCTAGAAAGATTCGCCTGTTTATGCTGATCAAGAATATATATGCTTTATAGGGTCGGAAACGACTCCTTCACTGATAAAAATTGTATTTTCCTCTGGAAGATTCTTGAAATCGAAATTTGTATGATTTCTTTGTATGGTATTTTTTGGGACAATCAAAGCGTAAAAAACGCATAACTTAGTCAAAAATGCATTAATTTCAATTCTGAAACCAGTCTTGTGTTAGTTTCTTGGAGGTTAACAAATCTGCATACCGCAAATATAGTATTTTTAAAAATAATTTTTTTTTTAGATTTTTGGAAATTTTACGATGCAACCCCTTAAAAAATTTTCAAAAATTTAAAAATTCATATTTTTCGTTCAGGCATGGCTAGAAAGATTCGCCTGTTTATGCTGATCAAGAATATATATGCTTTATAGGGTCGGAAACGACTCCTTCACTGATAAAAATTGTATTTTCCTCTGGAAGACTCTTGAAATCGAAATTTGTATGATTTCTTTGTATGGTATTTTTTGGGACAATCAAAGCGTAAAAAACGCATAACTTAGTCAAAAATGCATTAATTTCAATTCTGAAACCAGTCTTGTGTTAGTTTCTTGGAGGTTAACAAATCTGCATACCGCAAATATAGTATTTTTAAAAATAATTTTTTTTTAGATTTTTGGAAATTTTACGATGCAACCCCTTAAAAAATTTTCAAAAATTTAAAAATTCATATTTTTCGTTCAGGCATGGCTAGAAAGATTCGCCTGTTAATGCTGATCAAGAATATATATGCTTTATAGGGTCGGAAACGACTCCTTCACTGATAAAAATAGTATTTTCCTCTGGAAGATTCTTGAAATCGAAATTTGTATGATTTCTTTGTATGGTATTTTTTGGGACAATCAAAGCGTAAAAAACGCATAACTTAGTCAAAAATGCATTAATTTCAATTCTGAAACCAGTCTTGTGTTAGTTTCTTGGAGGTTAACAAATCTGCATACCGCAAATATAGTATTTTTAAAAATAATTTTTTTTTTAGATTTTTGGAAATTTTACGATGCAACCCCTTAAAAAATTTTCAAAAATTTAAAAATTCATATTTTTCGTTCAGGCATGGCTAGAAAGATTCGCCTGTTTATGCTGATCAAGAATATATATGCTTTATAGGGTCGGAAACGACTCCTTCACTGATAAAAATAGTATTTTCCTCTGGAAGATTCTTGAAATCGAAATTTGTATGATTTCTTTGTATGGTATTTTTTGGGACAATCAAAGCGTAAAAAACGCATAACTTAGTCAAAAATGCATTAATTTCAATTCTGAAACCAGTCTTGTGTTAGTTTCTTGGAGGTTAACAAATCTGCATACCGCAAATATAGTATTTTTAAAAATATTTTTTTTTTTAGAATTTTTGAAATTTTACGATGCAACCCCTTAAAAAATTTTCAAAAATTTAAAAATTCATATTTTTCGTTCAGGCATGGCTAGAAAGATTCGCCTGTTTATGCTGATCAAGAATATATATGCTTTATAGGGTCGGAAACGACTCCTTCACTGATAAAAATTGTATTTTCCTCTGGAAGATTCTTGAAATCGAAATTTGTATGATTTCTTTGTATGGTATTTTTTGGGACAATCAAAGCGTAAAAAACGCATAACTTAGTCAAAAATGCATTAATTTCAATTCTGAAACCAGTCTTGTGTTAGTTTCTTGGAGGTTAACAAATCTGCATACCGCAAATATAGTATTTTTAAAAATAATTTTTTTTTTAGATTTTTTGAAATTTTACGATGCAACCCCTTAAAAAATTTTCAAAAATTTAAAAATTCATATTTTTCGTTCAGGCATGGCTAGAAAGATTCGCCTGTTTATGCTGATCAAGAATATATATGCTTTATAGGGTCGGAAACGACTCCTTCACTGATAAAAATTGTATTTTCCTCTGGAAGACTCTTGAAATCGAAATTTGTATGATTTCTTTGTATGGTATTTTTTGGGACAATCAAAGCGTAAAAAACGCATAACTTAGTCAAAAATGCATTAATTTCAATTCTGAAACCAGTCTTGTGTTAGTTTCTTGGAGGTTAACAAATCTGCATACCGCAAATATAGTATTTTTAAAAATAATTTTTTTTTAGATTTTTGGAAATTTTACGATGCAACCCCTTAAAAAATTTTCAAAAATTTAAAAATTCATATTTTTCGTTCAGGCATGGCTAGAAAGATTCGCCTGTTAATGCTGATCAAGAATATATATGCTTTATAGGGTCGGAAACGACTCCTTCACTGATAAAAATAGTATTTTCCTCTGGAAGATTCTTGAAATCGAAATTTGTATGATTTCTTTGTATGGTATTTTTTGGGACAATCAAAGCGTAAAAAACGCATAACTTAGTCAAAAATGCATTAATTTCAATTCTGAAACCAGTCTTGTGTTAGTTTCTTGGAGGTTAACAAATCTGCATACCGCAAATATAGTATTTTTAAAAATAATTTTTTTTTTAGATTTTTGGAAATTTTACGATGCAACCCCTTAAAAAATTTTCAAAAATTTAAAAATTCATATTTTTCGTTCAGGCATGGCTAGAAAGATTCGCCTGTTTATGCTGATCAAGAATATATATGCTTTATAGGGTCGGAAACGACTCCTTCACTGATAAAAATAGTATTTTCCTCTGGAAGATTCTTGAAATCGAAATTTGTATGATTTCTTTGTATGGTATTTTTTGGGACAATCAAAGCGTAAAAAACGCATAACTTAGTCAAAAATGCATCAATTTCAATTCTGAAACCAGTCTTGTGTTAGTTTCTTGGAGGTTAACAAATCTGCATACCGCAAATATAGTATTTTTAAAAATATTTTTTTTTTTAGAATTTTTGAAATTTTACGATGCAACCCCTTAAAAAATTTTCAAAAATTTAAAAATTCATATTTTTCGTTCAGGCATGGCTAGAAAGATTCGCCTGTTTATGCTGATCAAGAATATATATGCTTTATAGGGTCGGAAACGACTCCTTCACTGATAAAAATTGTATTTTCCTCTGGAAGATTCTTGAAATCGAAATTTGTATGATTTCTTTGTATGGTATTTTTTGGGACAATTAAAGCGTAAAAAACGCATAACTTAGTCAAAAATGCATTAATTTCAATTCTGAAACCAGTCTTGTGTTAGTTTCTTGGAGGTTAACAAATCTGCATACCGCAAATATAGTATTTTTAAAAATAATTTTTTTTTTAGATTTTTGGAAATTTTACGATGCAACCCCTTAAAAAATTTTCAAAAATTTAAAAATTCATATTTTTCGTTCAGGCATGGCTAGAAAGATTCGCCTGTTTATGCTGATCAAGAATATATATGCTTTATAGGGTCGGAAACGACTCCTTCACTGATAAAAATTGTATTTTCCTCTGGAAGATTCTTGAAATCGAAATTTGTATGATTTCTTTGTATGGTATTTTTTGGGACAATCAAAGCGTAAAAAACGCATAACTTAGTCAAAAATGCATTAATTTCAATTCTGAAACCAGTCTTGTGTTAGTTTCTTGGAGGTTAACAAATCTGCATACCGCAAATATAGTATTTTTAAAAATAATTTTTTTTTTAGATTTTTGGAAATTTTACGATGCAACCCCTTAAAAAATTTTCAAAAATTTAAAAATTCATATTTTTCGTTCAGGCATGGCTAGAAAGATTCGCCTGTTTATGCTGATCAAGAATATATATGCTTTATAGGGTCGGAAACGACTCCTTCACTGATAAAAATAGTATTTTCCTCTGGAAGATTCTTGAAATCGAAATTTGTATGATTTCTTTGTATGGTATTTTTTGGGACAATCAAAGCGTAAAAAACGCATAACTTAGTCAAAAATGCATTAATTTCAATTCTGAAACCAGTCTTGTGTTAGTTTCTTGGAGGTTAACAAATCTGCATACCGCAAATATAGTATTTTTAAAAATAATTTTTTTTTTAGATTTTTGGAAATTTTACGATGCAACCCCTTAAAAAATTTTCAAAAATTTAAAAATTCATATTTTTTGTTCAGGCATGGCTAGAAGATTCGCCTGTTAATGCTGATCAAGAATATATATGCTTTATAGGGTCGGAAACGACTCCTTCACTGATAAAAATAGTATTTTCCTCTGGAAGATTCTTGAAATCGAAATTTGTATGATTTCTTTGTATGGTATTTTTTGGGACAATCAAAGCGTAAAAAACGCATAACTTAGTCAAAAATGCATTAATTTCAATTCTGAAACCAGTCTTGTGTTAGTTTCTTGGAGGTTAACAAATCTGCATAGCGCAAATATAGTATTTTTAAAAATAATTTTTTTTTTAGATTTTTGGAAATTTTACGATGCAACCCCTTAAAAAATTTTCAAAAATTTAAAAATTCATATTTTTCGTTCAGGCATGGCTAGAAAGATTCGCCTGTTTATGCTGATCAAGAATATATATGCTTTATAGGGTCGGAAACGACTCCTTCACTGATAAAAATAGTATTTTCCTCTGGAAGATTCTTGAAATCGAAATTTGTATGATTTCTTTGTATGGTATTTTTTGGGACAATCAAAGCGTAAAAAACGCATAACTTAGTCAAAAATGCATTAATTTCAATTCTGAAACCAGTCTTGTGTTAGTTTCTTGGAGGTTAACAAATCTGCATACCGCAAATATAGTATTTTTAAAAATAATTTTTTTTTTAGATTTTTGGAAATTTTACGATGCAACCCCTTAAAAAATTTTCAAAAATTTAAAAATTCATATTTTTCGTTCAGGCATGGCTAGAAAGATTCGCCTGTTTATGCTGATCAAGAATATATATGCTTTATAGGGTCGGAAACGACTCCTTCACTGATAAAAATTGTATTTTCCTCTGGAAGATTCTTGAAATCGAAATTTGTATGATTTCTTTGTATGGTATTTTTTGGGACAATCAAAGCGTAAAAAACGCATAACTTAGTCAAAAATGCATTAATTTCAATTCTGAAACCAGTCTTGTGTTAGTTTCTTGGAGGTTAACAAATCTGCATACCGCAAATATAGTATTTTTAAAAATAATTTATTTTTTTAGATTTTTTGAAATTTTACGATGCAACCCCTTAAAAAATTTTCAAAAATTTAAAAATTCATATTTTTCGTTCAGGCATGGCTAGAAAGATTCGCCTGTTTATGCTGATCAAGAATATATATGCTTTATAGGGTCGGAAACGACTCCTTCACTGATAAAAATAGTATTTTCCTCTGGAAGATTCTTGAAATCGAAATTTGTATGATTTCTTTGTATGGTATTTTTTGGGACAATCAAAGCGTAAAAAACGCATAACTTAGTCAAAAATGCATTAATTTCAATTCTGAAACCAGTCTTGTGTTAGTTTCTTGGAGGTTAACAAATCTGCATACCGCAAATATAGTATTTTTAAAAATAATTTTTTTTTTAGATTTTTGGAAATTTTACGATGCAACCCCTTAAAAAATTTTCAAAAATTTAAAAATTCATATTTTTTGTTCAGGCATGGCTAGAAGATTCGCCTGTTAATGCTGATCAAGAATATATATGCTTTATAGGGTCGGAAACGACTCCTTCACTGATAAAAATAGTATTTTCCTCTGGAAGATTCTTGAAATCGAAATTTGTATGATTTCTTTGTATGGTATTTTTTGGGACAATCAAAGCGTAAAAAACGCATAACTTAGTCAAAAATGCATTAATTTCAATTCTGAAACCAGTCTTGTGTTAGTTTCTTGGAGGTTAACAAATCTGCATACCGCAAATATAGTATTTTTAAAAATAATTTATTTTTTTAGATTTTTTGAAATTTTACGATGCAACCCCTTAAAAAATTTTCAAAAATTTAAAAATTCATATTTTTCGTTCAGGCATGGCTAGAAAGATTCGCCTGTTTATGCTGATCAAGAATATATATGCTTTATAGGGTCGGAAACGACTCCTTCACTGATAAAAATAGTATTTTCCTCTGGAAGATTCTTGAAATCGAAATTTGTATGATTTCTTTGTATGGTATTTTTTGGGACAATCAAAGCGTAAAAAACGCATAACTTAGTCAAAAATGCATTAATTTCAATTCTGAAACCAGTCTTGTGTTAGTTTCTTGGAGGTTAACAAATCTGCATACCGCAAATATAGTATTTTTAAAAATAATTTTTTTTTTAGATTTTTGGAAATTTTACGATGCAACCCCTTAAAAAATTTTCAAAAATTTAAAAATTCATATTTTTTGTTCAGGCATGGCTAGAAGATTCGCCTGTTAATGCTGATCAAGAATATATATGCTTTATAGGGTCGGAAACGACTCCTTCACTGATAAAAATAGTATTTTCCTCTGGAAGATTCTTGAAATCGAAATTTGTATGATTTCTTTGTATGGTATTTTTTGGGACAATCAAAGCGTAAAAAACGCATAACTTAGTCAAAAATGCATTAATTTCAATTCTGAAACCAGTCTTGTGTTAGTTTCTTGGAGGTTAACAAATCTGCATACCGCAAATATAGTATTTTTAAAAATAATTTTTTTTTTAGATTTTTGGAAATTTTACGATGCAACCCCTTAAAAAATTTTCAAAAATTTAAAAATTCATATTTTTCGTTCAGGCATGGCTAGAAAGGTTCGCCTGTTAATGCTGATCAAGAATATATATGCTTTATAGGGTCGGAAACGGTTCCTTCACTGATAAAAATAGTATTTTCCTCTGGAAGATTCTTGAAATCGAAATTTGTATGATTTCTTTGTATGGTATTTTTTGGGACAATCAAAGCGTAAAAAACGCATAACTTAGGCAAAAATGCATTAATTTCAATTCTGAAACCAGTCTTGTGTTAGTTTCTTGGAGGTTAACAAATCTGCATACCGCAAATATAGTATTTTTAAAAATAATTTTTTTTTTAGATTTTTGGAAATTTTACGATGCAACCCCTTAAAAAATTTTCAAAAATTTAAAAATTCATATTTTTCGTTCAGGCATGGCTAGAAAAAATCGCCTGTTAATGCTGATCAAGAATATATATGCTTTATAGGGTCGGAAACGACTCCTTCACTGATAAAAATTGTATTTTCCTCTGGAAGATTCTTGAAATCGAAATTTGTATGATTTCTTTGTATGGTATTTTTTGGGACAATCAAAGCGTAAAAAACGCATAACTTAGTCAAAAATGTATTAATTTCAATTCTGAAACCAGTCCTGTGTAAGTTTCTTGGAGGTTAACAAATCTGCATACCGCAAATATAGTATTTTTAAAAATAATTTTTTTTTTAGATTTTTGGAAATTTTACGATGCAACCCCTTAAAAAATTTTCAAAAATTTAAAAATTCATATTTTTCGTTCAGGCATGGCTAGAAAGATTCGCCTGTTAATGCTGATCAAGAATATATATGCTTTATAGGGTCGGAAACGACTCCTTCACTGATAAAAATTGTATTTTCCTCTGGAAGATTCTTGAAATCGAAATTTGTATGATTTCTTTGTATGGTATTTTTTGGGACAATCAAAGCGTAAAAAACGCATAACTTAGTCAAAAATGCATTAATTTCAATTCTGAAACCAGTCTTGTGTTAGTTTCTTGGAGGTTAACAAATCTGCATACCGCAAATATAGTATTTTTAAAAATAATTTATTTTTTTAGATTTTTTGAAATTTTACGATGCAACCCCTTAAAAAATTTTCAAAAATTTAAAAATTCATATTTTTCGTTCAGGCATGGCTAGAAAGATTCGCCTGTTTATGCTGATCAAGAATATATATGCTTTATAGGGTCGGAAACGACTCCTTCACTGATAAAAATAGTATTTTCCTCTGGAAGATTCTTGAAATCGAAATTTGTATGATTTCTTTGTATGGTATTTTTTGGGACAATCAAAGCGTAAAAAACGCATAACTTAGTCAAAAATGCATTAATTTCAATTCTGAAACCAGTCTTGTGTTAGTTTCTTGGAGGTTAACAAATCTGCATACCGCAAATATAGTATTTTTAAAAATAATTTTTTTTTTAGATTTTTGGAAATTTTACGATGCAACCCCTTAAAAAATTTTCAAAAATTTAAAAATTCATATTTTTTGTTCAGGCATGGCTAGAAGATTCGCCTGTTAATGCTGATCAAGAATATATATGCTTTATAGGGTCGGAAACGACTCCTTCACTGATAAAAATAGTATTTTCCTCTGGAAGATTCTTGAAATCGAAATTTGTATGATTTCTTTGTATGGTATTTTTTGGGACAATCAAAGCGTAAAAAACGCATAACTTAGTCAAAAATGCATTAATTTCAATTCTGAAACCAGTCTTGTGTTAGTTTCTTGGAGGTTAACAAATCTGCATACCGCAAATATAGTATTTTTAAAAATAATTTTTTTTTTAGATTTTTGGAAATTTTACGATGCAACCCCTTAAAAAATTTTCAAAAATTTAAAAATTCATATTTTTCGTTCAGGCATGGCTAGAAAGGTTCGCCTGTTAATGCTGATCAAGAATATATATGCTTTATAGGGTCGGAAACGGTTCCTTCACTGATAAAAATAGTATTTTCCTCTGGAAGATTCTTGAAATCGAAATTTGTATGATTTCTTTGTATGGTATTTTTTGGGACAATCAAAGCGTAAAAAACGCATAACTTAGGCAAAAATGCATTAATTTCAATTCTGAAACCAGTCTTGTGTTAGTTTCTTGGAGGTTAACAAATCTGCATACCGCAAATATAGTATTTTTAAAAATAATTTTTTTTTTAGATTTTTGGAAATTTTACGATGCAACCCCTTAAAAAATTTTCAAAAATTTAAAAATTCATATTTTTCGTTCAGGCATGGCTAGAAAAAATCGCCTGTTAATGCTGATCAAGAATATATATGCTTTATAGGGTCGGAAACGACTCCTTCACTGATAAAAATTGTATTTTCCTCTGGAAGATTCTTGAAATCGAAATTTGTATGATTTCTTTGTATGGTATTTTTTGGGACAATCAAAGCGTAAAAAACGCATAACTTAGTCAAAAATGTATTAATTTCAATTCTGAAACCAGTCCTGTGTAAGTTTCTTGGAGGTTAACAAATCTGCATACCGCAAATATAGTATTTTTAAAAATAATTTTTTTTTTAGATTTTTGGAAATTTTACGATGCAACCCCTTAAAAAATTTTCAAAAATTTAAAAATTCATATTTTTCGTTCAGGCATGGCTAGAAAGATTCGCCTGTTTATGCTGATCAAGAATATATATGCTTTATAGGGTCGGAAACGACTCCTTCACTGATAAAAATTGTATTTTCCTCTGGAAGATTCTTGAAATCGAAATTTGTATGATTTCTTTGTATGGTATTTTTTGGGACAATCAAAGCGTAAAAAACGCATAACTTAGTCAAAAATGCATTAATTTCAATTCTGAAACCAGTCTTGTGTTAGTTTCTTGGAGGTTAACAAATCTGCATACCGCAAATATAGTATTTTTAAAAATAATTTTTTTTTAGATTTTTGGAAATTTTACGATGCAACCCCTTAAAAAATTTTCAAAAATTTAAAAATTCATATTTTTCGTTCAGGCATGGCTAGAAAGATTCGCCTGTTTATGCTGATCAAGAATATATATGCTTTATAGGGTCGGAAACGACTCCTTCACTGATAAAAATAGTATTTTCCTCTGGAAGATTCTTGAAATCGAAATTTGTATGATTTCTTTGTATGGTATTTTTTGGGACAATCAAAGCGTAAAAAACGCATAACTTAGTCAAAAATGCATTAATTTCAATTCTGAAACCAGTCCTGTGTAAGTTTCTTGGAGGTTAACAAATCTGCATACCGCAAATATAGTATTTTTAAAAATAATTTTTTTTTTAGATTTTTGGAAATTTTACGATGCAACCCCTTAAAAATTTTTCAAAAATTTAAAAATTCATATTTTTCGTTCAGGCATGGCTAGAAAGATTCGCCTGTTAATGCTGATCAAGAATATATATGCTTTATAGGGTCGGAAACGACTCCTTCACTGATAAAAATAGTATTTTCCTCTGGAAGATTCTTGAAATCGAAATTTGTATGATTTCTTTGTATGGTATTTTTTGGGACAATCAAAGCGTAAAAAACGCATAACTTAGTCAAAAATGCATTAATTTCAATTCTGAAACCAGTCTTGTGTTAGTTTCTTGGAGGTTAACAAATCTGCATACCGCAAATATAGTATTTTTTAAAAATAATTTTTTTTTTAGATTTTTTGAAATTTTACGATGCAACCCCTTAAAAAATTTTCAAAAATTTAAAAATTCATATTTTTCGTTCAGGCATGGCTAGAAAGATTCGCCTGTTAATGCTGATCAAGAATATATATGCTTTATAGGGTCGGAAACGACTCCTTCACTGATAAAAATAGTATTTTCCTCTGGAAGATTCTTGAAATCGAAATTTGTATGATTTCTTTGTATGGTATTTTTTGGGACAATCAAAGCGTAAAAAACGCATAACTTAGTCAAAAATGCATTAATTTCAATTCTGAAACCAGTCCTGTGTAAGTTTCTTGGAGGTTAACAAATCTGCATACCGCAAATATAGTATTTTTAAAAATAATTTTTTTTTAGATTTTTGGAAATTTTACGATGCAACCCCTTAAAAAATTTTCAAAAATTTAAAAATTCATATTTTTCGTTCAGGCATGGCTAGAAAGATTCGCCTGTTAATGCTGATCAAGAATATATATGCTTTATAGGGTCGGAAACGACTCCTTCACTGATAAAAATAGTATTTTCCTCTGGAAGATTCTTGAAATCGAAATTTGTATGATTTCTTTGTATGGTATTTTTTGGGACAATCAAAGCGTAAAAAACGCATAACTTAGTCAAAAATGCATTAATTTCAATTCTGAAACCAGTCTTGTGTTAGTTTCTTGGAGGTTAACAAATCTGCATACCGCAAATATAGTATTTTTAAAAATAATTTTTTTTTTAGATTTTTGGAAATTTTACGATGCAACCCCTTAAAAAATTTTCAAAAATTTAAAAATTCATATTTTTCGTTCAGGCATGGCTAGAAAGATTCGCCTGTTTATGCTGATCAAGAATATATATGCTTTATAGGGTCGGAAACGACTCCTTCACTGATAAAAATAGTATTTTCCTCTGGAAGATTCTTGAAATCGAAATTTGTATGATTTCTTTGTATGGTATTTTTTGGGACAATCAAAGCGTAAAAAACGCATAACTTAGTCAAAAATGCATTAATTTCAATTCTGAAACCAGTCTTGTGTTAGTTTCTTGGAGGTTAACAAATCTGCATACCGCAAATATAGTATTTTTTAAAAATAATTTTTTTTTTAGATTTTTGGAAATTTTACGATGCAACCCCTTAAAAAATTTTCAAAAATTTAAAAATTCATATTTTTCGTTCAGGCATGGCTAGAAAGATTCGCCTGTTAATGCTGATCAAGAATATATATGCTTTATAGGGTCGGAAACGACTCCTTCACTGATAAAAATAGTATTTTCCTCTGGAAGATTCTTGAAATCGAAATTTGTATGATTTCTTTGTATGGTATTTTTTGGGACAATCAAAGCGTAAAAAACGCATAACTTAGTCAAAAATGCATTAATTTCAATTCTGAAACCAGTCTTGTGTTAGTTTCTTGGAGGTTAACAAATCTGCATACCGCAAATATAGTATTTTTAAAAATAATTTTTTTTTTAGATTTTTGGAAATTTTACGATGCAACCCCTTAAAAAATTTTCAAAAATTTAAAAATTCATATTTTTCGTTCAGGCATGGCTAGAAAGATTCGCCTGTTTATGCTGATCAAGAATATATATGCTTTATAGGGTCGGAAACGACTCCTTCACTGATAAAAATTGTATTTTCCTCTGGAAGATTCTTGAAATCGAAATTTGTATGATTTCTTTGTATGGTATTTTTTGGGACAATCAAAGCGTAAAAAACGCATAACTTAGTCAAAAATGCATTAATTTCAATTCTGAAACCAGTCTTGTGTTAGTTTCTTGGAGGTTAACAAATCTGCATACCGCAAATATAGTATTTTTAAAAATAATTTTTTTTTAGATTTTTGGAAATTTTACGATGCAACCCCTTAAAAAATTTTCAAAAATTTAAAAATTCATATTTTTCGTTCAGGCATGGCTAGAAAGATTCGCCTGTTTATGCTGATCAAGAATATATATGCTTTATAGGGTCGGAAACGACTCCTTCACTGATAAAAATAGTATTTTCCTCTGGAAGATTCTTGAAATCGAAATTTGTATGATTTCTTTGTATGGTATTTTTTGGGACAATCAAAGCGTAAAAAACGCATAACTTAGTCAAAAATGCATTAATTTCAATTCTGAAACCAGTCCTGTGTAAGTTTCTTGGAGGTTAACAAATCTGCATACCGCAAATATAGTATTTTTAAAAATAATTTTTTTTTTAGATTTTTGGAAATTTTACGATGCAACCCCTTAAAAATTTTTCAAAAATTTAAAAATTCATATTTTTCGTTCAGGCATGGCTAGAAAGATTCGCCTGTTAATGCTGATCAAGAATATATATGCTTTATAGGGTCGGAAACGACTCCTTCACTGATAAAAATAGTATTTTCCTCTGGAAGATTCTTGAAATCGAAATTTGTATGATTTCTTTGTATGGTATTTTTTGGGACAATCAAAGCGTAAAAAACGCATAACTTAGTCAAAAATGCATTAATTTCAATTCTGAAACCAGTCTTGTGTTAGTTTCTTGGAGGTTAACAAATCTGCATACCGCAAATATAGTATTTTTTAAAAATAATTTTTTTTTTAGATTTTTTGAAATTTTACGATGCAACCCCTTAAAAAATTTTCAAAAATTTAAAAATTCATATTTTTCGTTCAGGCATGGCTAGAAAGATTCGCCTGTTAATGCTGATCAAGAATATATATGCTTTATAGGGTCGGAAACGACTCCTTCACTGATAAAAATAGTATTTTCCTCTGGAAGATTCTTGAAATCGAAATTTGTATGATTTCTTTGTATGGTATTTTTTGGGACAATCAAAGCGTAAAAAACGCATAACTTAGTCAAAAATGCATTAATTTCAATTCTGAAACCAGTCCTGTGTAAGTTTCTTGGAGGTTAACAAATCTGCATACCGCAAATATAGTATTTTTAAAAATAATTTTTTTTTAGATTTTTGGAAATTTTACGATGCAACCCCTTAAAAAATTTTCAAAAATTTAAAAATTCATATTTTTCGTTCAGGCATGGCTAGAAAGATTCGCCTGTTAATGCTGATCAAGAATATATATGCTTTATAGGGTCGGAAACGACTCCTTCACTGATAAAAATAGTATTTTCCTCTGGAAGATTCTTGAAATCGAAATTTGTATGATTTCTTTGTATGGTATTTTTTGGGACAATCAAAGCGTAAAAAACGCATAACTTAGTCAAAAATGCATTAATTTCAATTCTGAAACCAGTCTTGTGTTAGTTTCTTGGAGGTTAACAAATCTGCATACCGCAAATATAGTATTTTTAAAAATAATTTTTTTTTTAGATTTTTGGAAATTTTACGATGCAACCCCTTAAAAAATTTTCAAAAATTTAAAAATTCATATTTTTCGTTCAGGCATGGCTAGAAAGATTCGCCTGTTTATGCTGATCAAGAATATATATGCTTTATAGGGTCGGAAACGACTCCTTCACTGATAAAAATAGTATTTTCCTCTGGAAGATTCTTGAAATCGAAATTTGTATGATTTCTTTGTATGGTATTTTTTGGGACAATCAAAGCGTAAAAAACGCATAACTTAGTCAAAAATGCATTAATTTCAATTCTGAAACCAGTCTTGTGTTAGTTTCTTGGAGGTTAACAAATCTGCATACCGCAAATATAGTATTTTTTAAAAATAATTTTTTTTTTAGATTTTTGGAAATTTTACGATGCAACCCCTTAAAAAATTTTCAAAAATTTAAAAATTCATATTTTTCGTTCAGGCATGGCTAGAAAGATTCGCCTGTTAATGCTGATCAAGAATATATATGCTTTATAGGGTCGGAAACGACTCCTTCACTGATAAAAATAGTATTTTCCTCTGGAAGATTCTTGAAATCGAAATTTGTATGATTTCTTTGTATGGTATTTTTTGGGACAATCAAAGCGTAAAAAACGCATAACTTAGTCAAAAATGCATTAATTTCAATTCTGAAACCAGTCTTGTGTTAGTTTCTTGGAGGTTAACAAATCTGCATACCGCAAATATAGTATTTTTAAAAATAATTTTTTTTTTAGATTTTTGGAAATTTTACGATGCAACCCCTTAAAAAATTTTCAAAAATTTAAAAATTCATATTTTTCGTTCAGGCATGGCTAGAAAGATTCGCCTGTTAATGCTGATCAAGAATATATATGCTTTATAGGGTCGGAAACGACTCCTTCACTGATAAAAATAGTATTTTCCTCTGGAAGATTCTTGAAATCGAAATTTGTATGATTTCTTTGTATGGTATTTTTTGGGACAATCAAAGCGTAAAAAACGCATAACTTAGTCAAAAATGCATTAATTTCAATTCTGAAACCAGTCTTGTGTTAGTTTCTTGGAGGTTAACAAATCTGCATACCGCAAATATAGTATTTTTAAAAATAATTTTTTTTTTAGATTTTTGGAAATTTTACGATGCAACCCCTTAAAAAATTTTCAAAAATTTAAAAATTCATATTTTT